>VICG01000009.1:1945000-2530796 GCA_008692225.1 Monilinia fructicola | reverse complement strand
CCTAACGCCTAACCCCTAACCCTAACCCTCTTTTTGAATAGCTATAGCGGTACCCTACGGGGTTAGTGCTTTCATTTTAAATATTATATCGATATAAACATTTTAATAATTATAATAATATAAAGAAAATATTATTAATAATAATAATAAAATAATAACTCTAATTATGATAAATAAAATATTATAATAAATAAAATATTATTTATAATAATATTAATAATAAAGAAATAATGATTATAATAAAATAATATTGAAATAGATAATATTAATATTTGAATAAATAATATTTAAAATTAAAAAAATAAAAGAGGTGTTTAAACGTATTATTTAGAATATGAAATATTCCCTACTTTGCTATTTATAACCGAACTTATATATACTAATGTAAAATAAGGCTTTTTCGTTTTTGGTTAGAGGTGTTAGATCCAACGAATTAGAGGTTAGCATATATGTGGAGGATTACAAATCGTATTACTAATTAGATTAATAATGCGATTAGGATATTTTTATTTTTTACTAGGGTATTACCTTTTGAAAGTTCCATTTATACCTATGGAATTGAACTAATAAAATCAGTATAAATGTACCTGTAGTAGTTGTTACGTTTGAACAAATTAGTCTACTTATTTCAAAAAATATATTATACGTTTATAATAAATAATTCGAATTTTGAGATTTTAAAAAATGTTATAAAGCCCTTTATTTGTTTTAATTGAATATTAGCTTTTTTAGATTTTTATAATATAAGATTGAATTAAATTAATATATAAAAAATGTTATTTAAAATATTATATTTTTCGAAATATTACTACCCTATATACCCTGGCTAATCATTTCATATACTTAATAATTTAAACTTATACAGATTCTTGGATCTTTAAGATAATTTAAAATAAATTTTATATATAAATTATTTAAATAAATCTTTATAATGTAATATTTAAATTTTAATTAATATAAAGATTTAAACTAATTATAATAATATAAATTCGAAATTAAAATGAATATTTTGTTGAGTTACCATCCTTTTGTTGAAATGGCTTTACCCTACATACTATCAAAATACTAATATATTAAAATTTGTATAGATTCTTTAATTTTGAAGATAATTTAAAAAAAATTTTATATATGAATAATTTGAAGAAGCTTTATAATATACAATTTTAAAATTTCTAATTGTATGAATATTTAAGCGAATTATGATAGTGGCTGATTTAACTATTTTTTGCGAGCTACCATCCTCTTATCGAAATAAGCTATTACCGGTGATGGCCTGCGAAAAAATTTATAGAATAGTTATTAGAAATAGCTATAGCGGTTACCCTACAAGGGGTATTTTCTTTTTTCAATCCTTTGTAGCGGTTACCCCTACAGGGTTGATACTTTCATTTTAAATATTATATTAATATTAAATAGTATTAATAATTATAATAATAATAAATAAAATATTATTAATAACTCTAATTATAATAAATAAAATATTATTAATAATAATATAATAATAATAAATAAAATAATAATTATAATTAAAATAATATTAAAATAAATAATATTAATCTTTAAAGAGATAATATTTAAAAAATTAAAAATTAAAAAAATAAAAGAGGTGTCCAAATGTAACCATTTAGAATATTTTACTAAGGTTAAATATTCCCTACTCTACTATTTATAGCCGAATTTATATATACTAATATAAAATGAGGCTTTTTTGTTCTTGATTAAAGAGAGTGTTAAGTCTAACAAATTAGAGGTTAGTATATATACAAAGGATTACAAATCGTATTACTAATTAAATTAATAATACGATTAGGATACCCTTGTCTTTTACTAGGGTATTACCCTTTGAAAGTTCCATTTATACTTAATGAAATTAAGCTAATAAGATTAGTATAAATATACTTATAGTAGTTTGTTACGTTTGAACAAATTAGCTTACTTATTTTAAAATATATATTATACCTTTTATAATAAATAATTCGAATTTGAAGATTTTAAAAAATATTATAAAGCCCCTTTAATTATTTTAATTTCAATATTAGCTTTTTTTGGAATTTTTATAATATAAAGATTGAATTAATATAAATATATTAAGAATAATATTTAAAATATCTTATTTTTCGAAATATTATTATTCTCTACATTACCTTTTAACCAATCACTTTTTTATAATTAATAATTCAAACTAATATAAATCCTTTAATTTTAAAGATAATTTAATATAAATTATATATATATAAAATTTAAATAAATTTTTATATATAATCTTTTAAATTTTTAATTTATATAAAGATTAAAACTAATAAAAGTAAAAATAAATTTGAATAAAAATAAATATTTTATTAAGCTATTATCCTTTTGTTAAAATAGCTTTATTTTATTTCCTATTAAAATATTAATATTTAAAAATACATAAATCCTTTAATTTTTGAAATAATTTTAAAATAAATTATATATATATAAAAAATTTAAATAAATTTTTATAATATATAATTTTAAATTTTTAAATTATGTTAAATATTTATAAATTATAATAATAATCGATTTAACTATTTTTTACAAATTACTATCCCTTATTATTAAAACAAACTATCATTAATAAAGCTTACAAAAAAATTTTAAAATAATTATAAAATAATTATTTTTATAATAAAATTTATAATAAAATGAATTTTTTAGGTTAAATCATCTCCCTTGATTGAAATGGTTTTACCTTATATTATTATTAAAATATTAATATATTACTTTAATTATTTGATACAGATTATTTCAATATTTACCACTAGGAATAATTTCAATTTTATATAAACCTATTAATATAAAAGATAATCGAAAATAGATTTCAAATTTAGAAAACTTTGAATAAATATTAATACAGATACTATTTTCAAAATTTTCAAATTATTTTCAAATCTTTAAAGCGAATTCTAATAATAAGCTAATTCAAATTATTTTTTCGTAGGTTATTCACCCCCTCTATCGAAATAGACCTTATCACCAATAATAATCTATAAAAAAATTCATAAAATAATTATTAGCTTTTTCGTCCTTTGAATTATAAATCTTATTAATAGAATTAAAATACAAAGATTACAAATTTATCTAAAGATTTACAATAAAATATTACTAGAGTTTACCCCTGAAAGTTTCATTTATACTTAATAAAATTAAACTAATAAGAATTCAATATAAATATACCTCACAATAAGTTTATTACGTTTGAACAAATTAGCTTCTACTTATTTTAAAATATATATTATACTTTTATAATAAATAATTTCGAATTTTGAAGATTTTAAAAAATATTATAAAGTTCCTTTGGTCATTTTAATTAATATTAGCTTTTTTTAGATTTTTATAATATAAATCGAATTAATATTAAATATATAAAAAATGTTATTTAAAATATTATATTTTTCAAAATATTATTACCTTACACTAGCCGTGGCTATCATCCATTTTCATATAGCTTAATAATTTAAATTTAGTACAGATCCTTTCAATTTTCAAAGATAATTTAAAATAAATTTTATATATAAATATTTAAATAAATCTTTATAATATACAGATTTTGATATTTTTAATTTTAGTATTAAGATTTAAGCTAATTATAATAATGGCCGATTATAAATTTAAATTAAAGTAAATATTTTGTTAAACCACCACCCCCCTATCGAAATAGCTTTACTCGTATATACCACCAAAATAATCAATATATTAAAATCCGTATATAATCCTTCAATTTTTAAGATAATTTAAAAAGAATTTTATATATAAATAATTTAAATAAAGCTTTATAATATACGATTTTAAATTTTTAAATTATATTAATATTTGAGCGAATTATAGTAAGTGGCCGATTCGACTATTTTTCGCGGGCCACCACCCCCCCTGTCGAAATGGGCCACCACCGATAGTGGCCCGCGAAAAAATCTCATAGAATAGTTATTAGAATTATATATTTTTATAAATTTAAATTTATATTCTTAGAATGTAGATTACCTTTATATTAAACTAAAAACTCTATATTGATAATATTATACTTAATTATTTATTATTTATTATTTATTATTTAATTATTCGAAATAGAATAAGCCAAAATGGAATGGGCCGAAATGAAAATGGGCCAAAATGGAATGACCGGAATGGAATAGTCGAAAATGGAATAGCCGGAATAATTTAGCTCCGAAGCAAAACGGAATGTTGGTATTAAAAATTTAAGGTTTTCTGCTTACTAATGGTCGACCAATTAAAATTTTCGCGGAATACTTATGACCAATCATACGAGCTGCTAAGGATTTAAGGTTTATGTTTTGCATTTTAAACCTTTTATAGTAAAGTATAATAATCACATGACACAACAAATTGATGAACTAAGATTTTTCGAATCATAAATGATTTAAATAAAGCTTATAATATACGATTTTAAATTTTTAAATTATATTAATATTTGAGCGAATTATAGTGGTGGCCGATTCGATTATTTTTTCGCAAGCACCACCCTATCGAAATGGGCCACCACCGATAATGACCCGCGAAAAAATTCGTAAAATAGTTATTAGGATAATCTAAATAAAGAGTATTAATATAATATTTTATAAAGTTTTTTTATAAATAATAGTATTATTTAGTTTGATTGTTTTATAATCTTTTAAATACTTTTAAATAAATTTTTTTGATTATTTAAAATATTAATTTACAATTAAATGAAAAAGTGTTGAAAAAATATTATATAACTCTAAAGATTAAAAAAATAAAAGGATTATATATAAAAATAAACAATTCTTTATACAATATTTTTTATACCTTTTTTTAATCTATTAATATTATTTTCTTTATATTATAATATAATTTTATTTGCTTTTATAATTATATATATTAGTTTAATATTATTTGAATTAAGAAAATAAAAAATTATTTATAAAGAAATAGCTTTATCTCAATATTTAAAATTATATAAATAATTAATCATTTTCAAATAAATTAAGAGCAATTATATATAAGAATAACTTTGTAATATATATAATAATTTTTTATAATATTAATATTATTAATATATATACTATTATTATTCCTTAAACAAAGTAATTTATTATAACAAAAATAAAAAGCGTTTTTAATAAATACTAAAAATAAAAATAGAAAATAATAAAATGATATAATTATAAAGCAATTTTTAAATTAAATGATTTTTTTAATTTTTATAATAAATTTTTTGTATTTTTATTATTGTTTATATTCGCAATCTTATAAATATAGGATATAGGGATAATTTATAATAAAAATAATTAATTAATTATATTCCTTTATTTTTAAAAAGCAATTTATATTTTATTAAGTATTTTTAAATTCACGATTTTTATATTTTATTAAAAACTTTAAATCACTTTTTTTATTGTTAAAGTAATAATGGATTCTATATTTTTGAAAGATATTTAAAAAAGGTTAAAATTAATAGAATGCTTTTTAAATAAATAATTAAAATATATTTATAATAAAAAATCTTATAATTATAAAATTATAGTTAAACCTTTTATTTTATAATTTTTTTAAAATCCTTATTTGAATTATAGGATTTTGATATATCATAAATAAGATTAAACTGAATAATAATATTAATATTAATATTAATATTAATATTGCAAATAACTTTACTAAATAATAAAAATCCAATATTTAATCTTTTACTCTTTATTACATAAGCTTAAACCACTTAATCTTGTTTTAATTATTTAATTGCTTTTTTTAATTATTTTGAAGGTATATTAAAATAAATAAAAATAATTAAATTGAAAATATTGAAAACTACTTTAATATACTCCTACAAAACTTTTTATATAAATTTAAAAATTATATTTTGTTTGTTAATTACATTTTTTACTATTTATAAAATTATAACATTTACTTATTAAATTAAATAATTCAATATTATTAATACTTTAATAAGCTTTAATAGATTTTATATTTAAACGCTTAAATACATTTTTTATTTGTTTATAATATATTTGATATATTTTGTTATTAATATAAAAAATCATATAAACGCTTATTTACGCTTATTAATAATTGTTAATTATATTAAAGATTAAGAATTAAATACTCTTTTTTTAATTTTGAATTAATATACTTTTTTTATAATTTCCTTTTTTTTATTTTTTAAATCTAATCTTTAATAACAATAATATTTTTTTTGATATATAATAAATAATTAGATTAATATATATATATTTATTTATATATTAATAAAGGATTATATTTTATTAGTTTTTAATAAATTAATTTAATTTAGGGGATATATTATATAAAAGTGATTATATAATTTTATTATATTATTAATAGAAAATAAATCGAAGGTTTATTCTAATCCTTTAATATTGATCTTAGATATATAAAGTATTTTATATTTCCTAATTAAAGATTATATACTACTTTTTTAGTTATATATACTTTTTTTACTATTTTGTAATAGGAGTAAAATTAACAATTTATTCATATATATTATATTTTATATTTATACTTGCTCCTATTAATAATTTTTATATGCTTTTATATAATTTGTTCTCTATAACAATATTTTGTTAGACTATCATTCCCCTATCGAAATAGTTTTATTTTATATATTACTAAAATATTAATATATTAAAATCTATATAAATTCTTCAATTTTTTAAGATAATTTAAAAATAAATTTTATATATAAGAAATTTAAATTAATCTTTATAATATACAATTTTAAACTTTTAGATTATACTAGCACTCGCGGAAAATAAATTTTCAGACTATGGATTCTTCGAATTTTATTACTTAATGGGGGCTAGCCCCCAAACCCCTAATCCTCACTTCGTTCGAGGCTAATAAAATTCTACGAATTCCATAATCTAAAAATTTATTTTCCGCGAGTGCTAGTATTAATGATAATAATAATAATAATAATAATAATAATAATAATAATAATAATAATAATAATAATAATAATAATAATAATAATAATAATAATAATAATAATAATAATAATAATGAAATTAAAGAAAGAAATTATTTTTAAAATCCTTTATTATTATATTTTTTTTCTACTTTCTTAATTCTAATCTAAATACTCTTATATTATAAATAATATATCTTATTTCTTTATATTCTATATAAAATATATTAATATATATTAATATTATATTATACCACTTTTATTTTTATATATCTCTTTTTATATTTTCTTAATATATCTTTAATACTTATTCTTTTAAATATATTTTTATATTATTTTTTTTATTTTATTTATTCGATTTTTTACTTTTTTTTATTTAATTCTAAAATTTAAATTTTATAGAAAGGCTTTATAGTTTTTATATATTTCTCAATATATTCTTAATTGTATATAAATTATACTTAGTATTCTTATAATTATAATAATAAATCTTTATTATTTATTATTTATTATTTATTATTTATTATTTATTATTTATTATTTATTATTTATTATTTATTAATATATAGTTTTAATTTTATAAAAAAAATATTCACATATTAACTTATAATTAAATTTCGAAATAAAATAGGCCCATATGAAATAGGCGGAATGGAATGGCCGGAATGAGATGGGCCGAAATGGAATGGGCCGAAATGGAATGGGCTGAAATGGAATGGGCTGAAATGGTTGACCACCTTCGAAATGGCTGAAATGGTTGACCACTTTCGAAATGGCCGAAATGGTTGGCCACCTTTTGAAATGGCCGAAATGGAATGGGTCGAAATGGAATGGGCCGAAATGGTCGGAATAAATTAAGCTCCGAAAGTCGGCATCAAAAAATTAAGGTTTTTTTCGCTTACTAATGCTCGACCAATTAAAATTTTCGCTGTTTACTTATAACCAATCACACGAGCCGCTAAGGATTTAAGGTTTCGTGTTTTTTTCATTTTGAACCTCCTATAGTACAGGTATAATAATCACATGATAATAGTCACATGACTCTACATTTCTCTGAGGTTGATTCTTCGAATCCATTAATATTTAACCAAATTATAGTATAATAGAATCTGATTATAAAAAATCAAAAAATTTAGCTAATTAAATTCTGTATATCCAAAATTCCTGTATATATAGGTTAAGTAACAAGGCATCAGCAAAATTTGTATAATTAAACTTAATCATTTTTTTATATACTTTTAATATTTTTGATAAAAAAATTATATAATATATTATTATTTAAACTATTCTCCATTAAATTTAACATAATAACTAATGAAATCTTTAATTTTTATATAGAACTGGGAAATAATTTGTTCTGTAATCCCTTAAAGTTAAAAAATCCTGTTCCCCTATACAAAAATTACTAGAATTAGAATAAATGTTCTGTATAATGAGTTATTCTATATAATATAATCCCTTATACACAGATTTTTATTGTAATAGTTAATTTAATTATCTTTCGTGAGTTATTACCCCCCCTATCGAAATAGATTATTACTAATAATAATCTATAAAAAAAATTTATAGAATAATTATTAAAATTTTTTTAAGGGTATTTTTCTTTTTCTAAATATTTGTAATGGTTACTCTTATCAAAAGTTGTTTTTTCTTTTCCTAATTTTAATAGTGATTGCTTTTACAGAGGTTAAATTTTTATTTTAAATATTATTTTAATAATAATTAAATAAAAATAAAAGTTTTAATAATTATAATTAGAATAAATAAGAATATTAAATATTAATAATATTTCTTTTTAATTAATATTAATAATTATAATAATAAAGATTAAAATTTATTAAAATAAGAATAATTAAAATAATAAATAATATTTAAAAATTAAAAATTAAAAAAAAAAGATGTTTTAATATAACCATTCAAAATATTTTATCAAGGTTAAATATTTCCTATTTTGCTATTTATAACCAAACTTATATATACTAACATAAAATAAGGCTTTTTTATTCTTTATTAAAAAATGTTAGGCTTAACAAATTAAAGATTAGTATATATACAAAGAATTATAAATTATATTATTAATCAGATTATTAATACAATTAAAATACCCCTATCTTTTACTAAAGTATTATTCTTTTGAAAATTCCATTTTATACTTAATAGAATTAAGCTAATAAGATTAATATAAATGTACCTATAATAATTTATTACGTTTTAATAAATTAATTTACTTATTTTATAATATATATAATACCTTTAGAATAAATAATTTGAATTTTAAAATTTTAAAAAATCTTATAAAGCCCCCTATTTGTTTTGATTCAAAATTAGTTTTTTTTTTAAATTTTAATAATATAAGATTAAATTAATATTAATATATTAAAATATTATTTAAAATATATCATTTTTGAAATACTATTACTCTATATTACTTTAGCTAATAATTTTCATATAACTAATAAATTAAACTTATACTAATTCTTCAATTTTTAAGATAATTTAAAATAAAATTTATATATGAATTATTTAAATAAATCTTTATAATATAAGATTTTAAATTTTTAATTTATATAAAGATTTAAGCTAATTAAAATGATAGTTAGTTCGAATAAAAATGAATATTTTGTTAGATCACTACCTCTTTATTAAAATAGCTTTATTCTATATACTATTAAAATGTTAATATATTAAAATATATACAAATCCTTTAATATTAAAGATAATTTAAAATAAATTTTATATATATAAATAATTTAAAAAAAAGTTTTATAATATACAATTTTAAATTTTCAAATTATATTAATATTTGAGCGAATTATAATAGTGGCTGATTCGACTATTTTTCGCGGGTCACCATCCCCTCTATCGAAATGGGCCATCACTACTAGTGGCCCGCGAAAAAAATCTATGGAATAGTTATTAGAATTATTACAACGATTAATTTTATTGATAATAAAAAAAATAACATTTTTGTTTTTACTCTTAACTATATGAATTTAAATTGTTTAATCTTACTTTAATTATTTCATTTCTTTTTTTAATTATTTAAAAAGTATATTTAAATAAATAAAAATAATAGAATTGAAAATATTTATAAACTATTCTAATATATTTTTATAAACCTTTTTATAAAAACTAAAAAGATATATTTTGTTCATTAATTATATTCTTTATTATCTATAAGATTATAATATCTACTTATTAGATTAAATAATTAAATATTATTAATGCTTTAATAAGTTTTAATAAATTCTATATTTAAACGTTTAAACGTATTTTTTACCTTTTTATTATATATTTAATATATTTTGTTATAAATAAGAAGAACTATATAAACGCTTATTTATATTTATTAACGATTATCAATTATATTAAAGATTAAAGGCTAAATACTTCTTTTTTAATTTTAAATAAATATACTTTTTTTATAGTTTCTTTTTTTTTAAATTCGATCTTTAATAATAATAATACCCCTTTTCAATATATAATAAATAATTGAATTAATATATAATATATATATATATATATATATATATATATATATATTTACTTATATATTAATAAAGAATTATATTTTATTAGCTTTTAATAGATTAATTTAATCTAAAAAGTATATTATATAAAAATAGTTATATAATCCTATTTTATTAATAATAGAGAATAGATTAAAGATTTATTTTGATTCTATAACATTAATCTTAGATATATAAAGCATTTTGTACTTTTAAATCAAAGGTTACACATCGCTTTTTTAGTTATATATACTATTTCTACTATTCTATAATAGAAGCAAAATCGATAATTTACTCAATATATTATATACTATATTTTATTCTTGCTCCTATTAGTGATCCCTATATACTCTCGTATAACTCGACCTTCGTAACAAAAAATTATATTAACTATTTAAAGAGTTATTAATATACTAAAAAAACGGTTTTTTATTATAAAATACTAGCCAAACTAGGGGGGGGGTGGTGGCGAGAAGTAGGGTAGGCGACATATATTAAATTTGATTTCATTTAGGGCCTTAGCTAATCGTTGTTTTTTTTTATATAATTAGCAATTTTTTTAGTGCGAGTGTTAGTTATATAGAATAATAGTTAAGGGTAGTGGCACGCGAAAAAGTTACTAGAATAATTGTTAGGTGTATTTGTAGTTAAACCCTAACAAAAAAAAAACCGTCCCACGGGTCACATTGCGCAGTCTATTCCGTAATGAGAAAGCCTTCAATATCAGCCACTAAAACATTAGCTTGTACTGCCTCCATCACGGTAATACTCGGGTTTTCCACAACAGAGACCATGGGGTTCACTGATCCATACCATCCAACTCCACCAGTCTCAAAACAACCTCAACCACCTCATTCTCACTCAAATCTATCCCTGGCTCATCAATCTTTCTTGCCAATACGTCATCCAGCATGCCCCTCAATCTACTAACTAAAACACCAATACGTGCCCAACCCCTCAATCTTAGCCAGCCATCTACCAACAGACCTCTGCCTAATGTATCTAATGAAATTGGTCCCGAGAACAAGAGTGCCGTATATGCATTAAACGGTGTCAAATCCCGAATAAACACTTTACTCGTCGCCATCTTGTTGAAATAACTCATATATTTGCTATTACCGGGAAAGGTTTGCGCATCAAATATCGTACTGCTGGGATGGACAAACACACGTCCATTCTCTTGATTGAAGTATTTGATTGTCTTTGCTTCTGGGTCTAATTCGACAGCTCCAGAGACTGAGGCTGCGAACTTCTTATCGGGAAATCAATACGTGCCAGTTGGGGGTTGAAGGCTCCTGCGCAAAGGGATCTGATAAGAGCATTATTTGATGATTTGGCGGACAAAGTCGGAGAAAGAACAGATGATGATGGTATGAAACCAATTTCACGAAGGGAAGTAAGATATTGAGTTCGATTCGAAGAGATGTCATTCAGTGTTTGATAAGAAAGGAAATTCTCGCTGCACCAGTTTCGAATTTCTCCTTGTCGGTAGCTATTTCCTGTCAGCATTGTTTATTCGTTTGATGCCGTGATAGCAATACATACCTTCTATTGTTGACCATCTCATACCATTCCTCAAAAGCTCTGAGATCTCCGATAAGATCACCTTGATTTTTCGCAAACTTGGCCCTCGCAGATTTTGACTCTTCTCTCTTTTCTTGAGGCGATACGAAAGGTGATTTGACGGTCAATATGGCTGCAATTGTGACAGCGGCATCTAAACAACCAAACATGGCACCGTACACCATTAACTTACCACAACGGAGATCTGCAGGAATCATGGAAAGATGACGACCAAGGGCGGTAAGATCATCTCCATCAAGAGCGCCCATTCTCGCAAGTAAATCCATAGCCCCATCAACAGCCATACTCTCAGGTGGGGTGATGGCACTGGCCAAGAACGATCCCACTTCCTTAATACCCATAGCTCGGACAGATAAGCATAACTGTTCAAGTGGTACTCTTCGAATTTCAGGCTCCGGTCTCTCCATCATCTTTGACTTTTCGGCGTTTCGTGTATACAGCTTATAACATTTCCCAGCTTGTACACGACCTGCTCTACCCCTTCTTTGCTTACAAGCAGCACGTGAAGCCCAAACTTCTTCCAACTTTCGCATATTGTTTTGAGGATCATAACTCGTCTCTTTGACTCGACCGGTATCAATCACAGCCACAATATCATCAATTGTGATAGATGTTTCGGCGACATTTGTAGCTACTATAACTTTTCGTTTTCCATACGGAGCATGTGGGAATACTCTTCTTTGATCAGTAGATTGTAAGGAAGCATGTAATGGTAGAGCATGTAAATTCGGTATAGCCTTTAGGTGATCGAGCGTACGAGTGATTTCAACCAAGCCTGGCATGAAGATTAGGATTCCACCATCTTGCTTCAGATGAGTTAAATCGGCATCAATCTCTTTCACAGTTTGACTGATCAAATCGTAATTGATTCTCATGCCAATACTTTGAATAGCAGCTGCGACATCCTGATCCATGCCAGACGTGTCCTGACTGTCTTCCTGGTATTTTGAAGCAAAACCTGGGTTGAAACCAGTCATTCGAATAACATCATCGAGGTAGTAGTCCTCGACTGGGTATGTGCGGCCACTAATCTCAACTCTGCCAACCTTTCCACCACTCTTGAAATAATCTTCAAAGATACCGGCATCCAAAGTGGCACTCATCAAGATCAATTTTAGATCTTTCCGTTGACGAAGAACATCTCGTAAAAGAACAAGCAAGAAGTCTGTATCCAAAGATCGTTCGTGAACTTCATCAATAATAACATGGCTAACGTCAGCAAGTGAGGCGACAACATCTTGACTACTTCCTCCGGATGTTTGTAATCGCCTGAGAAGTACACCTGTGGTCACAAAAGTAATCTTGGTATTCGGTGATACCTTCGACTCTCCTCGAATTATGTACCCAACCTCCTGACCAACGGCTGAACATCTTTCATCACTTACACGGTCCGCCAATCCAAGTGCAGAAATACGTCTAGGCTGCGTACAAATGATCTTTGCACAGTCTCCAAATGCTCGTTGATACATGTCATCCAAGATGAATTGAGCTGACTGAGTAGATTTACCAGAACCAGTCTCTCCAGAAATGATAGTAACTTGATGGGAATTTACAGTATCAACGATGATGTCTTTCATCTCCCATGCCGGTAGAGTTCTTCTACCCTTTATCATTGATTCCAGCTTTGGATTCAATTGTCGAGTCATCCAGTCTTCCTTGCTCCTGTCGTTAGCAACCCATTTGATTGCTCTAGGATGTCTCGAGATGTTCTGTCTTCTTCGACGAACCGGTTGCACTTCACTGACAATCGAAGCAGCAGCCGATACATCACTAAGCTTCCCAGGCCTTTCAATGATACTGTATAGGTTCTGTTCTATCCAATCAATCAAGAAAAATAACATATGTTCCCCGAGTAAGCCATCCATGGCATGATTCAGAGCCTGCTTCATAATGCTTAGACGGATATATGCCGGCAGTTGAACATGAACAGATATGACGGGAACCTTTCGAGGATACTCTGGAGATCGTCGAAATTGAATGATAGGTTCGACAGGAGGGTTTGTTCCACGATTTGCAGGCTTGATGGTAATTCTGCAAACATCCTTTGATGGACGGGAGTACTTTTCTCCAAAAAACAGATTGAAGACCAGTCATTTCCTCCTCCCAGATTTCCTCAGAGGATTCTTTAGCATTCTCAGTGTCCCAAGAGTCTTCATCCGCGGTAGACTCCACCTCTTTTCCACTGGACATAAGCACGTGCTGCAGGGCCTCGGAAGCTTTCCCCTCATCATTGTGGATATCAAAGATTTGCTTGCAAAGCTCAAGAGAGTATCCAGCTTCAGCCAATCTTTTGATTGCACCTTCACGCTTCAAATCACCACTTGCCATACTAATTCCGGCAACATATCCTTCCGGCAATGCCCATGTTGGAAGATCATCCTCCGGAACATGGATAAGTAGCCACTCAAGAGTCTCCTCTCGATCTTTGCATATTTCCACGGCTTCTTCGATATGACTTTGTCTGAAATCAAGATCCTTGAACTCTTTCACGATTGAATGCTTCTGAAAATCCGATAATCTGACATCGTGTGGATTCCAAATAGCATGCTTCCTGACTAAATTTTCGACCTTTGTCCGTGTGCGCTTGCCCATCTCAATTTTGGGAACCTTGGTCCATCCTCTGTGAATATTGTTATGCGACAACCCTCCAGCTGTATTTGTGCCATTATTAGAATTACCCCGTAAAGCTAAGCCTAATCCTCCTGGGCCTGCCGATCCTGGTGTGTTCATGGCCTTCTCCCTAGCCCTCTGCTGTTCATTTCGCTTCTTCTCCATAACAGCTTTTGCATCTTCCCTCTCCCTCAACGCGGCAAATGGATCCGCCTCATACATCCATGCTTTTCCATCCTTAATATCTTCTTTCTTCAAAGCTTCGAACTCTCCTTTCCATAGATCTCGATAATCGGGGGGTAGTGTCATATGGATGTTTCGCATATTGAGGACCCGGAAAAGACCATAAGTGGCAGCAAAATGTCTAGCTTCTAGGGCCGTTGGCTTGACAGCAAGATGTTTATGGGAGGGGGGTAATTTAAATGGAGCAAGAGATACGAGTTCTTGCGTTTTCGTATTCTTAGCTTTAAGAATTACCATTGAGGAGAATCCTTCCGGAGTTTTGCTCTATAGGGTATGCAATTAACTTGTGTCTTTCTTCAAGGATGAATTATTATAATATCTGTGGAATGCCTCAAGACTCACCATAGTATATTCCGGCTTCTCCCATCTTTGTTTTTGACAGTGTTCTGAAAGTAAATTGACTGGCAACTTCCCAGTCCATGATTGCCCTCCGATCAATTTCTTGACATCTGGTCTCTTGGGCGCTTCACCTAGCAACGCCGGACCATCTATTCCCTGGCCTGGTGATTTTCTCTGCTTCGGCTCTTTATCTGAATTCGAAAAGATGATAAAACTATCATCTGCAGCTGGTGCTGGTGGTGGTTGCTTTTTACCTGCAGATGTTCCTGGTTTTGGTCCACCTTTGGAGGAGGACTGCCCTTTCTTGACCATCCTTGGTCTCCGCAGTCTTTATGACAAGCAGATCCATGAAATCAAGATTTTGATGTAAAAAATGAGGATATGTTGAGTTTTTGGTGGTTGATAGATAACCTTACGCATAGACATACAACTAAAATTATGCAGATTTTAGTTTTGGTGACAAAGGTTTTCCCCACAAGGCTGAAAATAAATGGAATGTGCGTCATTTTTGGGGGGGGAAGGGGGTAGCCTCGCAGAAATTCCCGAGGGTTCTCAACGATTATCATCATCATTGTCATCGTCGCATCCGCATCCGCATCCGCATCCGCATACGTCAATTCATCAATCCATCAACTGGAATCTTCACTTCCTCACTTCCCCATTCCTACATCAAATCTACTCACACTTCTCATTATCAACATCATGTCTTCCAAAACACATGAAGATTCAATAACAAAATCAGATATCCAGGTTACGGAAACTGACAGGATTACTTTACCCTCTTCAATATCAACTCAAAAGCCCGCCATACCAAATGCATGTACCGTAGCACTTTTCATATTCATGATTCTATTCATGTTTGTCATCTGTCATATGTTGGTACTAATCAAATCCTCGCAGTTGCCACTTTAATGTCGAACTCAATATCTAAACGTCCCAATTCTTCTTCCTCGACAAATCCTCCTCCCCCAAAGAAGCTCGCAAATTCAAATTCATTCTTCCTTGGTCGTGCGGGCCTTGGTGCATACCTCTCAAATCCATCATCCCATCCTGCCTCACGTGTTATTTACCATACTCCCTCTTTCGTAGCTATTCATGATCTATACCCCAAATCCTCGGTTCACGCCCTCCTGATTCCACGAGACGAGAAATGGAATAGCATTCATCCCATTGTTGCATTGTCAACCCCCGAATTTCTGGAGATGGTGAGACCAGATGTGGAAAGGTTAAAAGGAATAGTGGCATCAGAGTTACGTCGGAGATATGGGCCAGTATCTCAACAAGATTTACAGAGGCAGAAAATACTTGATGGAGAAGTCGATCTTGATGATGATGCTGAAATGCCAGAAGGCAGGGATTGGGAGAAAGATGTTATGGTTGGAATACATATGCATCCCTCCATGGAACATCTTCATATTCATGTTCTATCTGTTGATCGTTATTCTCCATATTTGAAGAAAAGGAAGCATTACAATTCATTTGCTACACCATTCTTTGTTAATCTGTCTGAATTTCCCCTTTCGGATGAGAGGAAAGAAGCGCTCAATAAGAGAGGACATGGTAAGGCATGGCTAGAGGATGATATGAAATGCTGGAGTTGTGGTATGCGTTTTGGGAATAAATTTGCAAAACTAAAGGAACATTTGGAAGTGGAGTTCAACGAATGGAAAACAAAATAAGTAGAGATTCTCAGTTGTAATGTCAGCTCTCCCCTTCAATTTTACGAGAATTAACAGAGTATATCTAGAGAAAAACAGTTCAGCCAATAAAGAGTCTCTCTGTGAAGATGGGAAGAACCTTGAAGCAGAAACTAGGTATTTTGCTACTTTGATATTCATCCTTCAATTTTTTTTTTTTTTTTTTTTTTTTGTTTTGTGTTCTTTTCCAAATAGAGTCACATTTTTGGTGAATTCAACATCTTTCAACCTCTTTCAAAGTCTTGAATGTTTTGCCAGCCAGTGTCTGTCGCAAAGCAGTTTGTTCTCTAATGAACCAAAGTCACTCACTCATCATGTTCCCATATCATAAATACTTGGACACTCAATAATTGAATTGAACGTTTCACTGGAACCCCAAAGCTAGCTAAAAGTTCGTTACCTACCTAGGTAGTGCGAAATGCTGCGAGGTGGCTTGATTTGGAAGCATAAAAAGGATCTATGGACCTTTAGCCTCTGCAATTTACAAACAGTCATCCACAACTCTCCTCACAGAGATTCCTGGACGATCGATCCCTCTTGTTTGACTGATGGATTGAATTTAGTATTCTCTCAATGCATAGATCAGATATCTTTGTGACTGACGAATTGACTGAAAGTATTAAGGAAATGCTCTTGTCAAAAAAGATCACTGTGTGGTTATCTTTTTGCCAACATGATACTTTTGGATATTCATCATAGCATGGGCGAAAATCTTGCTTCGGGTTACCTCGATTCATAATTGATTGTCAAAAGATTGAAGATAAACTGGGATGAGCACTTGGCATTCTCCAAGAATTTAATTGATCCAGCCATGGGGCCTGCGAAGAAAGAAAATTCCCTCCAGGGTCTAGCAAAAGATATCCAGCAAATGGTAGGTATAATCTTGCCTTGCAAGAAACGTCACTTCAAGGCTTCTGATCTTAAGCTTCCGTCACCAATAGCAGAAGATGATCTCTTCCTCTATGGACGACATCCGATTCTTTGTAGATTTATAGCATTTCGCGCAAAACTTTTATATTGACTATTGTAAGGCTATGGGCACAATCATCGAACCCGCCCAGCTTTACGACGCTTTGCAAAAAAAGTCAAAACTCATAAGCTCCTGGTCACTTATGGATTATGTTACTGCTTTACATACTCCGGAGCGAATATCCTTGGGAGGCGTTGTGAGGCCCTCTCAAAACCATGCAGGCCTGGTTCAGGTAAGCAGGCCTAATCATGGGTTACTTGTCAACTCAGCCTGCTCCCAATCGAAGACATGTTAGAGAATTTCTTGAATTCAAAAATGGCCCTAGAGTATCAAAAGTAACTTTACCAATCAGTAAATGATTCCCTCAAGGTCGGGAAAAGAACTCAAAGGCTTCCACTCCTCACAATATCGAGGATCTCCTAGATTACGAAGGCGACGAGGATTTGACACAAACTCCCGATGATGAATCTTTAAATAACGAATAGAGTAGAACAAGACGCATCACCTTTGTTCAATCCTTGTGCCCTCAAGTCAACTGTTCTACTTGAACTCTCAAATCTCAATTTCAAATACTTGGAACGCCATGGACACAGTGAAATCCTTCTACGCATACCAAATTTTGAACTAAATGCAGACTGAGAATTGCTTGAGGCTAAACATGATCCGCAAGGATTGTGAAGTGGTAGAATGTCTTAAAGATACGCTGGGAGTATTGGGAGGTAGACAATTCATGGTTATCAGTATTCTATTACTCCAATGAAAGATAATCAAGCTACAAATACTTTTGACTGCACTCAGGTGGCAAGACTGATACCATTTACAACATTGACGGTTGCTAAAATGCCATGCTTAACCAATAGTATAATGTATGGAATCTGCGTGACGAACTATTACAACAAGAGCCAGAAATCTCCTATTCGATTTCACATAAACTAAGCGGTTTGACTCAAAGACATCGCTCTGTATTACTCCATATCTGATTTCAAAATGCGGTACTTCGGAATGGATAAAAAGCGAGTCAATCCAAAAGCTCATTGCCTACAAAGAATTCTTTGTTTTGGAAAACAGTCCCTGAAATCCACTGAATTGTTTAATCACAGAAGCAACAAATGAACAGTCAAAGTTATTAGACAACAACTCCAGGATAGTGCTAATTGCTTAGGTAAAGCCTGGTACCTCTCGCCACCAGTGATCTCTAACCAACTCATCAACCACTCAATCCAGAATATCTAACTATACATCAGCATTCTAGATCCTCTCAGCTACCCACCCACCCAAGCAACAAAATGTCTTATAAAGCACACGCCATCAATGCGGTCATTTTCGCGCTCCTCATCATCACCGCCATCATCATCTTCATGATATTTGTTCCACGATACATCGGTCTCCAGCTTGAGAAGCGAAGGTACGCAGCCAAGCATACACGAAGAAGTTGGGTACCATCACTAAGACGCAGGGAGAAACCGACGGAGCAGGATGTTGAGATGCATGCCTGGCCGTTGAAATACCCGGATCCAGTTATGATCAGGAGTGACCGACGGCACCCGGACGATTGGCCATGGCTGAGACCAGAGGCTGCGGTGATATCGGAGAGACGACACAATCGGTTGAAGAACTCGGGTGTGGAGTCGGCTGGTATTGGTGGGTATCTTGAAGGGTTTCCTTATTCTATTCGATAAATGCTGGCATTTATGGAAATGGGGGGACTTGGGAGAGGTAAATGAGAGAATAAGATGCTAGACATCATGATCCATGGATCCAATTCTTTTGATTCTCTTAATCAGGTAAGTGCAATGAAATGCATAGTAATTAAGATCAACTAAATTTCCAATTTGATTTTTCCCGGATTCACTTGTATAACTGTGACTTATTTGTAACTGTGATTTTTCATGACGTGAAATTATATCGTGACAGAAGAATGTAAAAATTTCCTACAATTGCTAGTGAAATGAGGAGAAATGTTTTGCCGATCGATCTACCTAAGGTTAGAACTAGGTAGTTCTATAACCTTATGTACGCCAACATCAACGTCATTGAAAGAGATCAGCAGCGGGGTAAGCAAGGAGAAACTGAAGTAGCACCATCACACATTCTCAAGTACAAGTGAACATAATAAATACATCAACGGCTGGCTAGATATGAACACACGATACGAGAAAACGGTTCGGTGTCACGCCCCAATTCCCACGATCGGCGCAGATCTGACTCGTATTCATTTCTTACGGCATCAAACGTATGATCTCGTGGACTTTTCATGTCCATATCTGCGACAAACATGAGAAAAATGGTTAGTGATTGATAGATCGTTGTACATCTCTCATGTTTGTGATATAACAAGATGATGCAAAGTGCCGCCATTGGTAACAAATGGGTATCTCTGACGTGTAGAAAACCTCCTATATTCCTTATATATGCGGAAGCCTTTCCCAGCTTTTCTGGGTGGTACACATTTGAACTAATTTTTTTCTTCACAGACAGAAACAAAATCAACCACTTCACAGCACAGACTCCTTCAACCTACAATGTATTTACAATACTTACTTCTCGTAATCACATCGCTCAGTACCAAAAACTTCGTGAACTCCTCTCCAACCCAAGCCGGAACATTAACTACCCCACCGCCCCCAGGAGAAAGTATGAAACCCCCCTCCCCCCTCCCCTCTTATTCCACATCTACACATCTAATTACCAACCAGCCTACGTCGTCAGTTATCCCATATGCGCAGTCCCTGGCTTCACCGAAGTTCCAGGCAACTATACCGAGACCACTCACCAGTATCCTGGAGCTACGCTCGCCAACTGTATCAATGAATGTCGAGATGCGTATCCTTCGTGCAAGAGCATAGCTTTTCATGCTCGATATGAAGAGTGTTTGTGGTTTGATCAGAAGGTTGATAGGACGCAGTTGTATGAGGATGATAGTAGTGAATTTGTTCATTATGATTTAATTTGCCCAATCCCTGCTTGTTAAGATCATCAAAAAGATGCATTGCTCGAGGGTCAGAATGAGAGAGCGAGCTTGGGGCAGTGATGTAACAGTGAAAGGTTTTTGTGCGCCATATTCGGGGAAACGGGAAAAGCAGTGCTATGAAAATTATTTGCTCAATCACTTGTCTTGAAGCAGTATTAGTTGGAAATAAATTGTTCTAACAAGAGCTCTGGATCCACTCACCTATCCGCCTACCCCCCCTCCCCCCTTTTTGAAGTAGATGGTGTGAAAATGTGGTGGTCATAGGAGATGTGTACATTCAAATTCCCGAGCATGAAATTGAATTCGAGAACACAGCGAGATGCAGATTAGTCTGTGATTCTTCAAGCCATTACATTACACCCCGAGTCGTACCTAGTGAGTTTCAACATACAAGCCACAATTAGAAATATATTTATATCGACTAACAATGTACGAGAAAAAGACTAGAATTATTCGGTGTGGAGCGGGAGATATATTCGAACCAGAATATTCCCTTTCTTTAGCATGGAAGTACATAATTACTATCTGTCCTGTGTGCCACCAAATAGTAGAAATTTGCCAAGTCTCATCCAAACATATCGATGGAATGAAATTTTCTTCGATTGACTGTGTCAAGAGAGGAAAAGGAGAAGATATAAGTACCGCAATCTCTCGAATTCGAGAGATAATGCAGCAATAGGGGAGTGCGGATATGTAAATACAAAAGCCCACTAGCCTTCGCCCATACTTTGTGCCAAATAAAGGAGGAGAAAAGAATAAATGGAATAAGCTAGCAGAAATAATGACCGAATGGAAAGTTCCACGAGCCTGGGTAGAAATTCGGATTGCGGAATAGGTGAGGTTAGTACCTGTGTAATACTAGCTGGAAGTCTAGCGCTGTGAACTACCAATGTATTCATGAAGGATTCGTTTATTGAGAGGTATGAAGCAAAAGCTTAACTACAGGTGCTAGAGTAGGATTATAGGATCAGAGCCCACGTTGGTCTCCAGCATGCAACTCGTTTGAAAGCGACGTTAATTCATGCTCTCGGCATGTGGCTGAAAACATAGATAGCAGTGGCGCTCCTCAATTTTTTGTCAAGACAATATAAAATCTCCATTTTCGAGTGACTAACCCTAATCTCAAAACCCTGATTACTCTTGCTGAGATACTTCACTTCAATGCGAGTGATGAAGCTAGAATTTTAGAAGAAACAGAGTGAATGAGAACCAAAGGCATCAGTTTGGTGCTATGCTCGACGCATTTGTTATTCTGGGCAAATTTTATCGCAGTGAACTTGCATTAAAAGTAGAGGGATTCATAGGACCAGAAGACCGAGAGGCTCTAGCTTCACGGGGCTTTGGATCCCCGCTTTTTTCTGAAAGATTTTCCACATGAACGCGGAGCACAAAGATTTCATTCAATTTTAGGGAAATGGAACCTAAATGGGTGGTAAACTATAAAATTACTATTCATTTACAGCATTCGCAAAAGTAATCTTCCCAAGGAAAAAGACGAGTGTGTCCACAGATATCGGTAGTAGATGCCTTGCTGTGGACATGCTCCTCGAACAGTTCTGATAGCTTCGCTAGTGCAACCGAATTCCGTTAAATTATCACTTGCCCCCTTTTCCTTGAAGCAGAGCATTATTATGCATTGGGCTATCTCTGATTCAGCAGTCAACTGTCCAGAATCTAAATGGATGATAAGCTCAAAACAATTGGGCAAACGTGCAGCAAACGTGCAGCTTATTGTTGCATAGCAGCAGCACCAGTATCACTAAAGACTCAAAATCGGCATATTGATCTGTTTCAAATTGTTCCGAAAATGCGGCCAAGCAAAGAATTTCGGCCGGGTAACCTTGTAGCGAGAGGGACTCGGGGGTATTTTATGGTCTGCAAATGTATGGAACTCATGTGAGAAGTCCGAAAATTGTGGGAGACCTGACTTATATGTCCATGTCTGTATTAGGATAGGAAGACTGCTGTCTATTGCACTACCGTGATTTTATAACAAGCAGTCGAGGATTCTTCCGAGCTAGGAAATGCATAGTATTGACAAGGTCGTTCTTGCCAATAGTCTGGGCCTGTTTAATCTTGAAACTCCGTGCATAGCCTTATTTCTCTGCGGAATCAATAGTCGAAGCACGGTTCCAAGGCTAAACTATTCCATATTTTTGCCTCTGCTCCATACCATCGAATAGCCAGCACGAGATACACCAGTGGGTCATTGAAAGGGTAAATATTATTTCCATTCACCTATTCCTCTTCTTCTTCTGGCCTGCCTTCATACTCTCTCTCCTCTCCCTTCCCTTCCTACTTCTTGAGATTCCTCTCCTCTGTATTGTTCTCTTGAGCCACCATATAATCATATCCCTCATCAGAAATAAAATGACCACAAAAGCAACCGGTAAAGCTATCTGCCAAAAGTATGTTTCGTTGTGTTCTATACTCGGCATATCCGTAAAATTCATTCCAAAATAACCCGTTAAGAAGCTTAATGGAAGAAATATAATAGTGACGATAGTGAGTTGTTTCATAGACTCGTTTTGGTAAGCTGAAATGGTATTGAATATCAAATCGATCATTCCATCAGCGTTTCTTCGAAGTTGATCAAGGGATTCTGTAATTAGTACAATATGATCCTCCACATCCCCAAGGTATGTCTGAGCCATTTGGCTAATCTTGACGGCAGATGCTGCTTTTTGTACATCGCCTCTTTGTCCAACATTTTTATGATCGCGAAGAGAATTGATTAAGTTCGCAATGGGATTGATGAAGTTGCGCAAGGTAGTGATTTCGCTCGTAACGACATATAACGAAGTTGTATGTTTGATATTTGGATTTGTTAAGACATCTAGTTCGAGTGAACCAATTATGTCCTGATATGCAAATGTAACAGGTATAGCAAGATCAATAATTGCATCGATAACGGCCTGCATTACCATAGATGCATCGCAGGATCTGCGGAGTATAGTATCGGAATTACTCAATCTGTGAAGAATCGGAGTCTCGATATCATCGGCGGAGTTTTCGAAAAATGAAATGACAGTATTATCTGAACCAGGTTAGCAATAAACTCAACTAACTCAAAGGGAAGCTTACCGGCCGTCAAAAATATTGAGACTTGTTCAGCACTAACAGCAAGCTTCTTTTGCGTCAAAGGGGATATTTTCTCCATATGTGTCGCTCTCTCTTGATTCGGTCCTCCATGATATCTTTGCAAAGTCCTTAACTTTTGCACTGGTGAGGACTGTACTCCATCTGTATGCGCAGTGATGTATTCGTTTGTAGGATCGTGCACACCATCTGCAAATTTCTCGTTTTGTGCCACATCATCATTCCTCTTCCGTTTCATGAAATTGTGTAAAATCCTCCAAAATGATCCTCGTTTTCGTCTCCTTGGACCCTCCAAGGTAATATCTTGCTCCTCGTTATCACTGTCCGAATCGCTATCGTTATCTGGATGCAAATGAACGAGTTTTTGCAATGTCAAGACAACGTAAGTATGGTCAGTATACCTGTATAATGTTAGTCCTGGATCATGAAAATGTGTTAACAACATACCAATCTGCCTTTGTCCTATTATTAAGATTAACCATATCTTCGATCGCCAATCGATGTAGCTTCTTTCTCTTTCCAACAGCCTTTATCACATCCCAACTAAGTCCATTAATATTAATCCACCGGCATTTGATCCATTCCTCCTGTTCAATATCCAAGAATTGCACCAATTCATCGTTGTTAAACTCCCTCTTAACCATCTTATCTTCACTAAAATCCACGACAGTTATCTGACAGTCCTCATGTAAGTTGAAACCGGTAGATCGTCCACCGTCAGGTTTTAGAGGATCGAGACCAGGCTCCTGACCAGGATGCCATTCTGGTTGACGAGGTGTAAGATCAACTGTGCGGAACGTATTGGATCGTGTGCGTGTTGTGCGACGTCGAATTGGTGATTCACCCATTATGGAATCTGGACATGATCGAATAGAGGTTGAAGGTTCGAGTTCATCTACAAGTTTGGAGTAAGCAGATTATCGCAAAGTGCGCGTAGAGGTGATTTCCATGATCCATCCGATAGCATGTGACAGTCGGGTATGGGTATGCGAGAGTATCCTGGAGCGACAGATGGATGTATTGGATGTGCGCAATATAACGTTATTGGCTAGACTTGTGAAAGAAACTCACAAGCTGTAGGGAAAGCTTCCAGGTCAAATCCCACGGTTCGGTTCGGTGAGCTCAAGCCGGTAGGTGAAAAGTCTCTAACTTCTGTACCAGACATTGTTTAAATATCGATTTCAGCTGGTATAATGACAAAATGAGCTGTGCCGTCGTATCAATTCATGCGGCATCGATTCCTACTATGTTGTTGATTTCTGATTTTAGAATCTGTATAAGAAGCGTTTCTGAAAAACGAAATTGCGCCACGCCAGGGGTATCAAGTATTAAATCAATAGTGAATAGATGAATCTATATGTGGGTAAGTAGTATAAACAGAGAAGACAGAAACAAAATTATATACATATAAGTAACGAAGACGACAATGTTTTTTTGTCAATTGTGAAGTTTGTGAGTTCAAGATTTGCTTTTGGTTAATCTGATCTGATGCTGATTTTTGGGAGTAAACAAGATTTGCCAAGACAAAATTTATAGTTTTACTGCACGGGAAGGATAAATTGATCCACATACTGAGTTTAGTAATCATGTTATACGTCATGATAACCCCTATACCTTTTAACGAGGGTGCGAATATCAAGAATACGAGAGGCTTGATTAATAACTTTATAAAGAGAGTATATGTATCCATGAATGTGTATGGATGTATGGGATATATAGGATGTATATATGTATATATGTATATATGTATATATACTCGAGTATGTGTAAGACAATATATTAAACCAATAAGTACGTAGTAGCCTTATCTTTGAACGAAAGCAAAGCAAAGCAGAAGGACATGTACAGGTGCGGAGTGTATGAGATTACCCTCTAAATGTCCTATGTATCTTCACTCTAGTATTTTCATTGCTGCATGTGAATTTCAAGTTTGCTCGAAGAGGAATCATGAGTCCTCTATAATTACTACCTTGGTACTTTCAAATAACAGGTAAATAGGAGTATTGTAATAAAGGTTCAAGTAATATAGAAGATTAAACTACCGGAATGATAGATAGATTACGGTGACTGCCTATCTATGACACACTGTTACAATCCATTACATTTGATATCATTGAACCATTCTCATCCTAAAAACCTTCAAGTCAATTGTGGTAGTCTGAAAATCTCGAGAAGAAACAAGGAAATGGCACCTTCGAATATGCTTAGTCATCATTCAAGGTAGCACGCATTCACGTGCACATCACTAGGTCATATTATCACGACATGATTTCAATATATTTTCAGTATAAATTAGCCAGCCATGAAAGAATACTCTCCCATAATTTGTATATTATTCATAATATACTCACTCCAATCAATTGAGTCGACGTTTGATGAGAATGTGAGGATGAAACAAACGGTGGACACATGATTGAAGATCATTATTTCTGACATTAGTTCTAGTTCAAATGAGCTTTTTCCCGCCCCCATTCAGGGCAAACGATAACCCCAACAAACCCCCCAATTGCGTCTGAATAGTACACTTTATTCTTCTTTGTATTATATGATAAGTAATTAGATAATCGAGGCTGAATGCTAGGCCATGCAAAACTCGAAGTTGTTCACCACATCTTGTTTCTCTCATTGTTGAATTCGAAATATCTACGTTGACCTTATTCTAAGCGCCATGGTGGAGTACAGAGTAAGTTTCTTATGTGCAGTCACATATTTGTCTTGGCATCAATGCTTGATTGGAAGCCTTGTTCATGACTTTAACATGATCAGTATGAATGTTATGCATGAGCTCCGGGGAAGACCCAAGCTGGTCTTCCGATCTGCGGTATTCCTATCAAATGCGACTACGTTGAGGGATCATTGTATTTCTCGATCTTGGACACGTAGGTTCACACTTTCATGAATCAGTTTAGAACTCTATTGACATGTCTTGTTATATCTTGTGAGCTTTACAGTTCACAAGGGTCTTTCTATCGCGCTATAGAGGGTATCCAATGACGAAATTTGGGAAGAGGAAAGTTTCATTTGATATCATTTTTCATTTCGTCGTTAAATCCCCCTCCCCCTATTTGTAACCCAACTCCATTTCTAACCCAATCCCATTTCCCAACCTTGTTTTAAAAATTATCCATGTTCACAATCCTCAACTCTGAAGCCATTCCAATCTCAAATGGCGAATCAACCTCGAACGGTGATCCGACATTAACGTCCAATCCCATGAATGAATCTCTGTTTCTCGCAAAGCCCTCCCTATTCAACTCTGATACCGAGTGTGAAGAGGTCAACTTCCAAGGTGTGGACAACTGAACTGGTACCATAAAATCATATCGTGATTCGCGTGTGTCTATCGGCTGTAATAGTGGACTCGAGCAAGGTGTGGATCTACTGCTTTGTAAAGTGGATGATGTCGGGCTATATGAAAGTGATCCACAAGTTGATCCTTCGGAAGCAGTACTTCCCCTCCGTCTACGGGCAGCATCACCGGATGCTCGGAGAAGTTCAAAGTCCATTGATGAGGTCTTCTTTATCGGTCTTTGGCTTCGTGCGCATTGTGCTGATTCGCCAATTCTCATAAAGTTGTCCATATCCGAAATTGAGATGATTGGCCCGCCGGCCATCTCTGAGGTAATTGATGAAGACATGATTAACTACTTTATGTCAGTCTTTGCAATACTATATTACTCAGAAGTTACTTACAATTATGGGGCAGAGAAAGAAATACTGGTATGGATCTCTAGCTAAAGGAGAGATATGTCAAGAATGAATAGGATTATGTTCCTGTGCCTTGGCTATCCTTTGGTGAAGTGTAAATTCACGTTGGTATGATTTGGGGAAAATTCGTCAATGACAATGAGAGTTTCGTATAATCTTTGTGGTCGTGATGATACAGTGAATCAAAAAAAACTTTAAGGATAGTTGTAAGGTTATGTTATTATATAATATGGTATACAAAGAATGATTGTGTGAATGGTATGAATTCTTCAGATTCCGAGAAGGAGGATGAAGGGTTACATATATCCAGACCTGGTATCATCGTGTAACCCATTACAAAGCCTACCTATTCCCCCATGGCCAGCGCCTATAGATTCGAGATCTGCCTACTACTTGGGCAACCCCACTCGCGCTTGTCACAATCCACTCGAAATCCACCATAAGGCTGTCTCGATTCCCGACCCAACCACACGTTGCTTATAATAAGAAAGGAACGAGCTTTGAATTGCGAAATGAGTACCAAGCGGTTGCAGTTCGCTTGTCTAGTCGTTTCATAAGAACACCACGTTTTGGGGGACATGCGTCTAATTATGTGGGCCTATCAATCCGCCTATCGATCATGTAAACCGGGGTAAGCGAAGGCTGTGTTTGTGGTCCACCAAAGAAACAAATTCTACGATTGGTCCATTTGTCCCGAAGATGAGGTTTGCCGCCGGTATCAATCTAGCTCATCAAATCCTTGTGTTTTAGAACGGGAAGTTGCCCGTTTTGAGAAACAATTAGATCCAATACCGTAGCAGAGAAGAGAAAGCAAAGAAAGAACATTACTATGTATGAAACTCTCATATGTTGGTCTTTCATTTTCTCCAATATAAGTTCTTGTAATGCACCAACATTTTGCAATTGGAGATGCTGAGCAAATATTCGAAAGATGGCTTTCATATTTTATGATATGTATGGTTGCCCCTTTCCTGCGACCTCTCAAACTCCCAAAGAATTCGAACCCGGTCTAGAATCTTTCCAAATAATAGATTCAACTGTGCGGGTGGCCTATAATACTAGCAATACCCCAAACAAAACTTTTGTTGGAACATACAAATTTCGGGAGATTGCCACGTGGGCTCATGAATGATTGTTGGTTATATGCTTTTGACATCCAACGAAACTTCTACGTTTGTATCTGGCCGAAACAGTGCTTATGCCAGACTTACTCATTCGATATTGCAAAGATTTACCAACTGCATGAGTTGGTGGATAATCTTATTCTATGTATTTCTCGGTAATTCAAAATTTGTGGAATAGACATACCCAATTATCTTTATGAAATACATTATACTGATTAATAACTTATCACCTCAGGAAACACAGCCCAGTGTTGATTAATGTGATGTTTCATAAATCTGAACATTAAGATGTCCTGAGTTTGTTGACCAAACTTATTGTCAACATGATATCCGAGAACCTCTTATCCTATCGGTATAAACCCAAGTTGAGAAAGTCATGATGCATGCATTTTGTATGTATTTCACATGCTTAATTTTGTTACACTGCCATGATTTCCATTATGCCCTGATTGCTATAGTTCGTTGAAATTGACAGTTATAAGGCTGAGGGTAGAGACCTAACAAGGGTTACTTTCAATCTTACTGTCTCTTGAAATATTTCCAAATTCTTTGTTTCTTTTCCGAAAGTATTCTCTGTTTGGCTGTTCTGCGGTTCTCATTGATCATGATTTATTCATTAAATTCCTCCACAGAGCAATAGCTTTAATTGCATCTTCACCATTTTCCCTTGGCTAGAACCTTAGACTTCTCTCAATTCTGGTCAAGGCCGCAAGACTCACGGGTCTATGTTCGTGGCTGCATGGCTTGCCGATGCACCCGTTGACAGGCATCCACCATGGTTATAGATTAATCTACCATATGCAATTCATGCATACTATGTGCAGGGCTGTCCAAGTATTCAATAGCCCTATTAGCTTAAATGGCCTCGGTGGGGAGCGACATGTGTGCGATAACGATTACTCGACTCACTCTTGTATTTTGGGTCTTGTTGAGGGCGAGTAAAATTACAAGCTTTAACAAGTGCTAATTTTAATGTATTATTTTGTGATATGTGTGTTCTGATTCTTGCATCTCATCGTCTCTTTTGATGATAAGCAGTAACTAGGTCACATTGTTTGCATTGGGTGTGGTTCCATCGTCCCGAAAGTTTGGAAATTGTCAATTTCGGGAAATAAGACGATCGGGGAATCAATCGGGGACCAAAACTTGCACGGTGAGATGGTTGATTGGTGATTAGCTCGTAAAATGGGTTGGGAAAATACGATACCGCTCTTATAAGGTCCTGGATTCAAGATCGTGGTATGAGAAGTTGGTTTACACCCCAATGGCAAAAGGTAAATCTGTCGGGTGAGCAGAAGACAACAACCTTTAGAACAAATGAGTCTGTTAATTTGCATAAGAAAGCAACACTGCAAAATGTTAGTTACCAGTTGGGATTGAATTATCTTTACGATACAATCACCTAACGCCGAAAGCGCATGTGTTGGATTTCTTACTGCCATAGTTACCCCATCTGAATTGACATTTTTCCAATTATCTTTTCCAAGTTTCTAATGAATTTAACTCTTATCTACGTTGTTCTTCGGTGTTATAAAGGTAGATCAACAACTTTGATAGAATATCCATGCTGCATTTCAGGAGCTCGCCAATCCATAGTCACTTGATTAGCGCGTAAGCGGAAACTTATTGTTTTCGTATAAGGTTATTAAGCCCCCGCCTGACCGGCTATTCTACATCTGGCCAAGTCAATATCTTGGATCAGAATTGTACTATATTCATAACTGATAGTTACAAAAGCTGAAGTTCATTGGTACTCGAATAGCCATAAATCTCTTGGTATTATGAATACCAACTGGCTCACATTCGCAGATAAGTCGCTTCAGTTCAGTCCTACCAGTTTCTAGAGTTTTGAGATTGTATATTGTAATCTTCATGATATTCCAGACCCGGGATGTACAATATTACTGTCCCGCCAAAACAACAGAGCTTAGCAGTGTATCCCAAAAAGAGAACGAAATCTTGAGATAAATGTCAAGAATCGCGAGAGTGATGAGATTGTGTCACCTTCATCAGTGAACTCTACTTAAATACATAGATAGTAGCGTACTGCTGTAATCCACTTGGCCCGAGGTTCACTAAATTCCCTTCGTTCACTTAGCATCAAGAGCAACAAGATACGTCCGTCAATGCTCCTACAGATAACTCTCTGGATAAGCAAGGAATATCCAAGAGTGATACTCCTCGGAAACATTTTCCATGTTCCATAAACACCAAGATATCATCTACGGTCTTGGAAGCCGTGGTACCCGCTCTCTTAAATATGCTTTAGGTCATATCGTTGATCATTTCTGATTGAATATAGATGTTTGAGAGAACTTGATAAAGCATATCTCTAGGCATTGGAGCCTAACAATCTTGTATCATGTTTTGCTTCATATAGAACAGTATTGTGTTACAGTGACCTCAGTTTACTCAGTTTACTCAGCTCGGACACGTCAACTCGAGTGCTTATTAGCCGAATGGCAAAGCTGGAGCGTTTTCCTCATCTTCTCTCTACTTCATGAACTTGGAAAGTACTATAAGGTCAAAAGACCTCTAAGATCTAGCATCAACTTTCTCCGACCTGTCTTTCAATTAACACTGACTGCTTACGTGTATAAAGCTCCATGGTTCAAACTGCTGAGTTTTCATCTTGTTAGTTAATGCTTGCATTGATGATTTGAAAACTATTGGCACAATGTCACTCATAAAGTTATCCACCGTCAATCATCCCAAGCCGCCTTATAATCCCAAATATCCTAACCGCCTAGCCCTTCCCATGGGCAAAGTGACAGCTCCAATTGTAGCATATCATCATCCTCAAGTTTGATGAATTCCTCCAGCGCCTCAATTTGCTGATTTGATTCAAAAACACTTGAGATAATTAATGAACATCCAAAAAGTAGAATGGGCATATGAATTCGCTTCCAGTTCTTATGAGTGTAAGCGTTACCCCTATAGCTTGAACAAATATCACGCATGGGAAGAACAAAGTTCAGATTAGATTTATACTGGCAGTATCCTTCAAGGATCCTCGAGTTCTACTTATTTCATGACGTAAATAGGCATAAACAAATGAGTAGGAAGTGGTGCTAAAAAGATGTTAGAAATGTCAGTATCAAATAATTTGCAAATATGCAAACAAAATCCATGGCCCCACCAGAGGAAACTGTTTATCAGTAGTCTTTTGAAGTCAATCACATGCATAAAGACTTCTTTGTTGCCAAAACAATAACTTGTTTGTTGCAATTGTTAGGATGATTCTTTGAACAAAAGGCTAGCGACAAAGAAAACAGACACTCTTTGAACACACAAAAGAAAACAGAACAATGCTCACCTGCGTCTATAAGATTCCATCTTGCAATCTAGAAATTTACACCTAGGTCACCGATAAATTTCTCATTCTACTAACGACTGAGTTCTTCAACACAAGATCCATTCTAACACAGTTACACCACCACCACCATCACGAAAATGGGTCTCTCAAACAAGGGCGATAGTATCGTCGTATTCACCCTGGTTACCTTCTTCTTCATCTTCTTCTTCATCTTCCTTGTTTATTTTCCTCGCTGGGTATATCTCACGATCAAAAACAATAAGACGGCGCCTGGTTGCACAGATATTAGCAACTGGTTTCACCAAGGACTTGATGCTACAGGCTCTATGGTGAGAAGACGAAGGAATAGAGCACAGGAAGAGGCAGGAAGATCTAGAACTAAAGATATTGAGATGGGAGATGTGCTACAGAGCTCGAGCCAAGGGAGAGTGGTGGTAACACTACCGGGACGGGCAAAGATATCTGACAGAAGATTTCCAGGAATGATATAAATGCAGGCGATTATTACGAGGTCAATCCGTAAGTTATCGTGTATAATATGATGCTGGGCATTGTGTTATGTGGACAAGTAATACATTTATAGTTTGAATACTTTCCCTTTGAATATGAATCTTCACTATGTGATGCATAAACTAGATTGAAGTGAAGGTGTGCTATTGAATCTGAAGATTCCTGACACCCCAGTGACTGCCAATAATATTTTAAACAATTATTTGTTTGGGGATGTGGTGTGTGCAAGTTTGTGTGCATGTGTATGTGTGATCTACATTTTCTCATGGGGTGATAGTTTTCTTCTTCAATCATCTGCCTTGCAAGTCAAAACATAACATATGTGAACTAGAATACATTAGAGTTTCTATGTTTTGTCCAACATTTGCCGGTCCTGTTATTGTATTAATGTGGAAGATTCTAATCCAAACCTACGCTTGTGGCATGACCTGACAGGTTACAATTTCCCAATCTATGTTTCCAGAATAGTTTGTGCTTGCAAAACAACAATGTTTGACAATGTGACTGCCATCTTTCTAGACCGCCAGATACGTGAAGAGAGACTATAAAGTAGGAGAGACTTTTCAGTAGGTAGGGTATGCATTTAAAGTGACAATTTTTGTTCATAAGAACATTATATTATATTAGATCAAATATGAATTTATGAGAAGACAGCCTGATAGTCACGGTTCTAGAGACGTCTTTTGAATCCCCTTACTCTTCTTTACCTTCCCACAAATTACTATATTCTTTGTTCCTTCTGACTACCGCTGGGCGCAATTATCCATCTTGAAACTTATAATAACATACAAAGATCCGTAACTTCACTCAGATCTTTGCTGGAAGTGGATGGAAAATTCAATGCTTTCTATTTTACAGAACCACAGAAGGCTGGTGAAGCTGGTGGTATCACTTGTTACTACCGACTTCTACACTTGGACCAACTGATTGTACGAAAATAACAAAATATGTAATGAATATGCCTATTGACTTATTAAGAACTCAAGCTAACTGTACTAGAGATTCATAGAGCTATACCGAAGGGGTAGCCTCGGCCTTGGTGGTTTGTGGAAGTGAATGCCTTCGGCTACTCCCATTTCGGCAATATGTATTCTTCTTAACCTCCCCCCACCTTCCTCGACACTAGATCTTCACAGAAACTACAGCTATACAAACTACAGCCATACCCATAAGCCTAGATTGGTACCCATATAAACATGGACAAGATACCAAGACTTCCAGTACGAATAAACTTGGATAATCAAGGCATTGATACCGGTCCAAATTCTGTATCTGGATCCAAGACGCGTCTTTCCAAGAAAAACTCCACGACAATCCTATCAACCTCCTCTTTGTCGACTCTAGAGTCTGAAACCCTATCTTCTGGTCGCACGATCCCAGCTAGCGACGGTGGTTCCTCTCAAGGGGTATCTTTCAGAACTATACTTCCGAAACCACACAAGAGTCTTGGAGCGGGAACGCAACGCGACTTTCTGGAAAGGTCAGATGTAATAGGGAGCCAACTTGAAGTCATCGGAGAGCAACTTGCATCGGAAAAATTGACCATGGCTCGCACAACAAGATCGGGAGGAAAATTGAGGTCAAAAACTCAAGACGAAAGCGAAGAAGCCAAGAAAAGCGACGAAAAATCGGATGAAGATGAGAGCTCAGACGCTGAACATTCCGACTCTGATGATTCCGACTTTCACCATGATTATTTAGAACCAAGCATCTCTGAACCAGGCTTCTCAACCTTAGAGACACCAATACCACTAGAGAAAAAGAGAAGAGCTGACACCATGTTCACTAAGACGGAGCTCATTGCTTTAGGTGTAGCCTATGCAACGGAAGCATCATGGCCGCGAATAGCTGAGTACGTATTTTTTTTTTCACTTTTTGCCTAATTTTTACTAAGCTTTGAATATTTTCTATTCAATCATTGTTCCGTCTCGTCGATAGCTAACCATGACACGCAGATACTTTCCTCACCGAACACAGAGGTCGGTTTACCAAACCTTCAAGCACACTTTCACTCACGCGGGCAATGGACACAAACTGGCACGCGATAGCTATCCTCCTGGAGCGGACATTCCTGAATTGAGGAAGAAGTTCCAAGCGTTGAGAAAACTTGCCAGTCGTACAAGGCGAGTCCCAACCGAAGAATTGCCGAATCAATATGACCAAGATATAATCAGAGGCCCTCTCTCTCTCTCAAGGTGGCAAAAGAAAGGTTCAAAGAATGGTCTAAAGCCGAAAGTTAAAAGCAAGAAAGTTGTTAAACAGAGGCCTCTTTCAACTCGCGAAGAAAATATGCATGCTTTGGCAGAAGCATGGGAAGATGAGGATGATGATTCTGACTTTGAAGATGTCCAAGCTGCCAGCGAAGCTACCGTGAAGAAAGAACGTGTCAAGAAAGAACATATCAAGAAAGAAGTTAGCGATCATGGTGGAACCACAATCATTAAGATGGAATATGATTTGACAGATCAAGACCAACTAGCAGGTCTCTCAGAACCTTCGACTATGGACCTTAATGCGCCACCAAAAGTTTCAAGTTCAATCTCTGCCACGAGTGTAAGGGAACTAAGTGAATTGAGAACCCCCTCTTTCGAACCATCACTCGAAGGTAAAAAGACTGCTTTGATCGAACGACTTTCACGGTGTGATAATGCGGAGGAATTACACCGAGTCTTAATGAATGTAATAGAAACTGAGGAACTAGAGGAGAGGGGAACAAGGGAATCCGAGCCCCCATCAAAGAGAAAGAGACTTTGAGCGGATTTGGGAGGAGCGGTGTGAAATTTTGATTTGCGTGGAAAGATTTAGGGGTATTTTGTAATTCATACTCAAAACCTAGAGATGTCTCTGTTTATCAGCTGTATGTGTCATCTTTTATGTAGAATATGAATACTGTTTAGTACTGGTCTGATCTCCCCATCTAAACTCAAAACCAATGGCTACGGACTCGCGTAATCCTGAGCCCCAGAAGACCTACTCTTCACGCGATAAGCTTTGATTGCTCCTCTTGATGATTGAACAAAGCATTGAAAATTACCGCCCATGCCATATATAGACATCATAAGTTAAGGTGAGACAATGGTCTCATGCACAGCCCGGTGCGAAGGCTGCCAAGATACAAATCTGCCCTTCGCTCACAATCTCCGCACCTTTCTCCGTTCAATATTTGGCATAAAATTCTAATGGCATACCTTTTAGTTCAGCAAAGATATCAAGCTCGATACGATAGAGCGGCTCAACTATTCTTATTCCTTCACGTCCACGATCTGTTAACTTGATCGGGTTATTGGTTTTGAGAAAAGTCATGTCGAATTCGAGTCACCCAGCTATTTGAATACCGGAAAATTGGCATGGTAGTGATATAGAGGATAATTCTGGAGATAAATGTAAACAGATAGAGGATATGACTGGTACTCAGTCTGTGGGAACTTCTGAAGGAACTAAGAATGTCTTCATAAGATAATGTCATGAGATCTTTACAAACTTTGAACGTTTGTTGTACTCTTGCCCCAAAGAATCATGAGGATATCTTGTTTCATCCGAAACATCGTTCGCGCTGGGCCATTGATTTTATCTAATGCGGCAAGGACTGGGCCACAAGATACAGCTGTGGCTCTATTCAGATTGCGAGTCAGTGGCTAAGCCTGAGAAAAGAAGGGAAGAACATTGTTCTTACGCATATCCTGCAGCATCGTTGCCTGGCTTAATTTCTCAACCAACCTCGGGTCTAATTGATCTATCTGTTAAGTAGTTTCGTTCATATGATCGCAATGATCGTGATGCTCCGAATTTTACAAGCAGAACGAATTTCTAGGACCTTTGTTAACTCATTGCTCAAATATAAATACCATCGCAGCGCTCTAGAGCTCTAGAGCACTCGCCTTGACTTTGAGAATCTTTTGGATAGCAGCGCATTACTGGGTATGCCATAGGTTCCTCACACGCTCAATGGGGGGATTAAAGACATCTTCCCAATCTTGTCTGTTTCCATACATTTTGTGTACATTGCGTGATTTTCAGGGAGATTTCTTTAAGTAGAGTGTAGTTTAGGGAACGTACAGATTTCATCAAGACAATATAACCATCATCAATCCTTTTCTCTGCATTCTGTTTCAGACCAGGGAGATGAAGACGAGTTCTCAAAACAAAAGGGGTAGTGACACCTTTGCGTCTCTTAAAGTTGTCCTCAAACTATGTTATCGAAAAAATTAACAATTGATTCCATAGATTCACCGGCGGACCACACATCAAGTAAATAATTTTCGTCTTGCAATGTATCGAAGAGCATTTTCTTCTATTTCTCAATTGAGATAACTACTCCTGCAATTGTCTCCTGTGATACATCAGCATTATGGCGAGGATACATCTCAATTTAACCCTAACCTCCTGGTAAAACTTTTTCTTCACTTAGTCTCAGTGGATACTCAGTACCAGTCTCATGCTTGACGATGTCGACAGTGCCTTCCCCACAATCGGCAACAATGAAGGTTTCACCTGGCTATAGAGTATGGATTTGTTTTCAATTCGTCGAAAAGGAAAAGAAGAGGATACAAAGGGAATGGAATAAATATACATGTACGGAAGCTTTACCAGCTAGCACATAAATTGCAACTGCTTCTGGTTCCGACACAATGTATGGTACCATTGCCGTCTTTGCGGAAGAATTCCAAATTCTACAACTCTTGCCGAAGTTTGTGAGGCTGTTTGAAGAATTCGAGATGCATTAGAACCCCGTATTGTTGGTACAGTCAAGGCAAATTCGACAACAGAACTACGCGAAAAGTTGTGCAACTGGATGAGCTGCTCCTTTGTATGTTGTAAAGCTTTCACCAGAATATCCGTTAAAATGTCCAGGACATCTCTTTCATCAGTTTTGTACTTTGAACCATGTCTGCCAATGATTTTGTTTTGTATCAAGCCTCTAAAAATGCGGAGTAGCTCAACACGATCATCCCTTGTATATGGTGTTTGAACAAATTGCAACTTGGATCTTTTGATCTTTAATTGAGAGCTTCTGGGAATGTTCTCCCCGTACTGTTGGTGGTGTACCTGATAGCCCCAGAAGAAATCCGAGGAGCTATCTTCATCTAACCCAATATGTTCCTGAAGCGACGCATTCTTCGACTCTGGGACGTGTGGCAATGGGTGGTGTTGATCCATGTATACGAATTCTTCCAATGTTCCATCTTTCTCATCTATATCTTGAGGCGGCTCTCTAGACAAAGGAACCGTTGGGTACAACTGCGTAACTGATTACTATCTTGTTTTCATACATTCCGAATGGGTGTTGAATCCCTAATAGACTTACGATCTCGAGCGGCACTTGAGGCCGAGTTTCATTTGCATTGCCACTACTCATATCACCTGGCCAATTCTTAATGCTCAAAAGCTGCTCCGGAAAGACCCGGGGATATCTCTCTTTTATAGAATGGATGAAATAAGCCACAGAAGTAAATGAAGTTCCAGAATCCACGCCTATGACAAACTTCTATGGTGTCGCCGTTTCTCCTGACTCGTTTCCAACTGTGATAACCATGTTGCCCACCCGTTTTTTTGCGGGAGGATTGCATGTTCACACCAATACGTTTCATATTAGTGCTCATTTCTTGACAATATCTTAGGTAGGAGGGGCTTCTTTCAAAAGTTTAGTTAGAAAAATGACTATTGTTCGCAAAAACAATATGATCCTGAGCCACTGGTTCGAAAACAAAAATTTTTAGAACAATGCCCCGATGCTTCGTGAGATTAATCTGAGCTAGCCACCGGTGTTATCCGACGAAAGGTGACGTTTTTTCGGGATTTCTTGTAAGAAAATTTATCAGGTTTCCTCACAGCACGCCAAGAAACTTAGGTCTCGTTTGACTTCAAGGACCTTCAATATGTTCCACGCTGTATACAACTTAGTGATCACCATGGAATCGCAAATAGCTATCAATTTCATACTCGAAAGACGTCGATCCCTAAATTTCGTTCAGAATTGTGTAATTTCTCCAGAGTTTCTTTCAGTAGTATCATTATAAAACTCAAGATGTACCATTGGTCACCCGATGAGGATGTTGTTCTTTTACCTTGTCTTGGATTCTGCAAGAGGCACTAAATAGATTTTCTAAAAATAATTGAAAGACCATCTGGAAATCACTAGTATCTCTCAATCGAAGGGATCTGCTCGAAAGAATTTCCAATGTTTGGAGTGGAAGTATAGCAATTCAGATGGACCACGCGGAGTGCAGTCTAGATAATTCAAACCATTAGGCGCAATCGTAGAAGGGGGATCTAAGTGCTTAGAATATATTCCTCAGAACATAGCGCGAAGAATTAAAATTGATTTGGCGACTACCAGAAGAATTATACCTCGAAAGAAATACAAATATTAGTTAGTTACACGTGTGAAAAAAGCAAGGCAGCCGAGGTACAACTAGAAATACCTACTCACAGAGAGAGCTTCACCCCAACAGACTCAAGATTCACTGCCATTACAGAAAAGTGCTCGTCCACGGAATGAAATGGTGCACTTTGGAAAACAGTATTTGCAAGAAGATGTAGTGGAGGGTTCGAGGAAGAAGTGCTGGTTAAAAAATTATGAAAAACTTATGCGGAGATCATAGCAGTGTGGTGGTATCTGCTAGACTTTAGACTTTTTAACCCTTCGATTGCACCCCATGCATATGATGTCTGGCCTTCTAAGGCTTTATCCTTAAGTTAAGGATAAAGCCTTAGAAGGCCGAAATCCCTGTAACGATAAATATATGACTAATATATTAATAAATGAAATATGACTAATATATTAATAAATATAATAATAGATCATTTGATGATTAATTATATTACTTAATCTAAGTTTATCTTAAAAATCTAAGTTTATCTTAAAAATCTAAGATTATCTTAGAAAATGAAGATTATCTTAAAAATCTAAGTTTATCATTAATAAATAATAATAATAATAATAATAATAATAATAATAATAATAATAATAATAATAATAATAATAATAATAATAATAATAATAATAATAATAATAATAATAATAATAATCATAATATAATAATAATAATCATTATAATAATAATAATCATAATAATAATAATAATAATCATTATAATCATTATAATCATTATAATAATAGTAATAATAATAATAACCCTAACCCTAACTTCAACTTATCCTAGCCTTAACCCTAACCCTAACCCTAACCCTAACCCTATTCTTAATTTTAAAAATAAACGTATAAAATAATAAATAAATAGATTTGTATTATTGTTATTATTATTATTTATTAAAAAATATTCTTAAAAAAACTTATATCAAAAATATAATATTTATAAAAATTAATTATTAATATTATCTATATAAATTCAAATATATAAGAAATTTATTTTTAAAAATGAAAACTGAAATTATATAATAAATTTTAAATTTAAATATAAGATATATTATTTTAAAACAAATTATAAATTTTAAAAAAGTTTATTCTTTAAAATAAATAAAATCTTTATTATATTTAGTTAATAATTCTTTTTTTAAAATAATCTTTATTTTTAAAGATAAACTTGATTTTTTAAGATAAATTTATTATATGTTATATATTATCTATTATTATATTAATAATATTTTATTTTTTTAAGATAATCTTCATTTTTTTTAAAATAATCTTCATTTTTTAAAATAATCTTCATTTTCTAAGATAATCTTTATTTTTAAAGATAAACTTGATTTTTTAAGATAAATTTATTATATATTATATATTATCTATTATTATATTAATAATATTTTATTTTTTTAAGATATCTTCATTTTTTAAGATAATCTTCATTTTTTAAGATAATCTTCATTTTTTAAGATAATCTTTATTTTTTAAGATAATCTTCATTTTTTAAAATAATCTTTATTTTCTAAGATAATCTTCATTTTTAAAGATAAACTTGATTTTTTAAGATAAATTTATTATATATTATATATTATCTATTATTATATTAATAATATTTTATTTTTTTTAAGATAATCTTCATTTTTCAAAATAATCTTCATTTTCTAAGATAATCTTCATTTTTTAAAATAATCTTCATTTTTCAAAATAATCTCATCATTTTTTAAGATAATCTTTAATTTTTAAGATAATCTTTAATTTTTAAGATAAATTTATTTTAAGTTATATAATTAGTCATCAGATTTTGTATTGTCTAATACTATATTAATAATATTTTAATTATTAATATATTAGTCATATGCTTATCGTTACGGGATTTCGGCCTTTTAAGGCTTTATCCTTAACTTAAGGATAAAGCCTTAAAAGGCCAGACATCATATGCATGGGGTGTTCGATTGATTTAGAGTTGCGGAAAGTTGAGCCAAGCCCCAGAAATCCAAGTATTGATCTTTCTGAATTATCTCAATGGGAAACACATCATCAACCTGACAGATTTGTTGACTTAGATTATTGAGAACACAAGACCCGAAGAAAAAGACAATATCACCAGAACAGTTATTTCCAATATCGCGGTCTCGTTGAGGAATGGATATCAGGATTCTCTACCAAAGAGATCACTCACTAGAGCGGCGAAATTGAGTCAAAACAGGGAATTAGAAATTCAAAGCACAGCGCGAAATCCTATCCGTCGAGAGTCAAGATGAATACTATAGTGTAAGACCTGAGGAATTCGGCAGTTCAAAGAGTGGTTGTGGTCAAGAAGAAGAGAAAATGTTGTACAATTGACTAATACATTGCCGGGAAGAATTACAGACCAAAGACACAGAAGTCAAAGCAATTCGCGAACACTGGATTGTGATATCAGAATACTACATAAAGATATCAAAAAACTTGAACGAACAAGAATACAATTGGAGGAGAAGGTTTCAAATCAAAATGCCGCAGCCATCGACGTCAGGAATGCAGGAAGAGACCCACTACGATATAAGATTGGCGGAAAGAACATGGAGATATGGAGACCGACGGAAAAGATTCACCAGCAATTAAGAGTATCAAGTTTTAATGAGAAAGAGGCAAATTCTCTTCCTCCTGCTGTTATCGATACTGCCATGAACAACATCCGTTTGGAGTTGGAGGCTATGATTCAGATGCAAGACTTTGCACGTATGCTGAGCCCAAAACAATTGTTTGGTGGCGATTCGGAACACTTGGTGAGCTCGGCTTTTGCTTCTCCTCAAGAATACATTGAAGGCAAGGCTCAACTGAGGAGATTAGCTGGGAAGCTGGGCCCATCGGCGGTATTTAGCATTCTGACCATCGCCGCATTGAAAGACTGGGGTTTTCAGACCGACTTCCACATATCGAATTGGGATCCCTCAATTTACTGGAATCCTATCGCAACTTTGCGTTGAAGAGGGTAACCACTCTAGCCAATGTTCATAAATCATTCGGATGATGGACACTGTAGTTGTGTTTTTGGTTCTGCTGCTCTGAAATACTAACTACGCTCAACAGGTGGATGAAATGAATTGAAACTTATGGATTTCAAGGCTTTCAAAGAATATATGAGACAGCCATACTTCATGCAGCTTTTGGATCACACAGCTGGAAAGTTAGCTTGTAAAGTATCTAGGACGTTGGGTTTTATCTTCAGCGGAACTATTGACACAGAAAGACACAATTCCTCCATTCACACATGGGCCGAAGACTCTGATTCGTCAAATTAAATACGGCATCATTACGAGAAACTATTCCGTACTGCCCTGGGGTTGAAAGCTGATTCTATAGTCACAGACGATACCTATACCTTCGGATTTTCTTTGAACTAGAAATATATCAAAACCGCAGTTGCCGAGTCAATTTTCACTGAAGGATCTCGGTTATATCTGTCTGTATGCGCATACAGCTCAAGATCATCTGTTTCCCAGAGTGAGAAGGAGAGCGCCTTGGTCCAGACACGAAATTTGTATCTTCAGTGACAGAGCATTGGTTCTGTGTATTCCAGAAGAATTTTTTATTTAGCAGATCAATCAAACAAGACGCAAGACATCTTGCAGTCAAATATGAATCTGGTTAATATTGCAGCAGGATCTGCCGTCAGTAAAACATTCCCGACGATGACAACCTTTACACTGAAGAACCTCAGATCCCGAAACTATCTGATAAAAATCGTCCTGCGGTGGATGCGACACCCGCAAAACGAAAAATTTGTTGGATGCTCAACTCTCCCACAAACCATAAAAACATGTGAAAGTAAAAGTTTTACACCTCGCAGGGTTTTGCTTCGCACTAAAGAAATGATATGTTGCGGGACCCATTTGAGGTACAAATTTCGCTGACATTTTCCATAGCAAGCTGTAAAAGATGCACAACATGTAGAAAATCTTTTTCAACAAAGAGTTTGACAGAACACAAGATGAATGAACATCTGGAACATATCGAGAATTCCAGTTCGTCATCATCTGTTATGGGTGCCCGCTGGAAGCCACAATCCGCAGTGTTTTCAATCCCAGAACAAATGCCCATTTGGAACCCACCCATGGAGAGAAACAACGTTGGGGTAGGTGATCACGATTTTTACTGCATCGACTCTTCAGGTGCCGCAGAGCAAAACAGTTTTAGTAGGTCTAAGGCCACAGAAGCCCAAAAACTTCAGCTTCCAATAGGTTAGTAATCCAGGATAGTGATATATCTGACAGTGGTGATTATGAAAGCGAAGGATGGCCTCGATCATCCAGCTTGCCCCGTAATTCAAACTGCATCGTTGAGAAAGCCAATCCTAGCTGTTTTCCTATTACATTTAAGTTCAGCAAAGATATTTCTACTACATCAGAGGGGATAGAACTTGATAAGTTGGCAATTAGTGCAACGGCCCAGTCTTCGAGAGAGTAATCATGAACCTGGAAAGCTTGAAGATCATACACGGTATTTTAGCTCGCAGGTAAACGAGCCACTCCGTACCCCATTCGTTAACAATCATCATAATCCCAAATCAGATTTCACAGGAAAAGCATCGGCTCATGAAATAGATAGAGGAAGAGACATGCGAGACGATCCGGTGAATAGAGATATCCAACAGGCTTGTTCAACTCCAATAGGTGTTCTCAATGTTCAGAACGCGAGGGGAGAGAGATTACTGTAGACAAGACTAGCAGAGATAATATTGATGTAGTGAAACACAACTACAATATTTCAAACAATGAGAGTGTTGGCCGGGTAAGGAGATCGCCGGCTCTCAGGGAAGAGCAAAGTCATGGAACAGGGCAGATGTCGACATCCTGATCTACATGGCATCCGAGAAGGAACAAAGCCCAGAAATGAGGAAACTCCCAGCAAATGGAAACGCATGTTGCGTGGCACAGTCTGTTACAACAGATACAGTAAGGATAGGTTGGATGTGGAATCAGAACAAAACGGAATTATAATTAGAGTGCGATGAGCTCGAGGTTCAATTCGTTCAAAAGTGATGCGGAAACACAACTAGTATATCTTTCAAAAGTATACACCTAGATCGATAATAAGCATCGACATGATGAACACAATACGTAAATTTGATGTATTGAAAATGAAAATATGGTGATACGAATTGAGATTCTCGCCAAGCAACTAGAGCTCCATAGTTCCAACCTTATTACTCATCAATAACATTAACACGTGATTTGTAATTCTCCCATCCATTTCGGGCCTTAGGACTTTTGCAATTTGTATTGGTGTTCGGTCGCAGAATCGGAATCTAAATTTAGAAGATGTATCCTCAACGACGACGCATTTTCTGATTAAAATGATTTTGTTTGTTTTCTGTTACTCTAATTGACGCATGAAACATCTTGAACAAAGGATCGTCATGTAGGAGAATGAGGATACCGCCTAATTGCGGCTGGCAACACGGTCAGAATTCCTCCATTTCCTGCAAGTGCAACGGATTGGATCATTCTCCCGCTCCCAAACTCAACCACCAGATATACACTGCACGATATCAGGGAGTACCAATGATCCAATACGCCTCAAGATGTACATCTATATCTACAAATGGACGCTCCTGACCCTAACCATCCCCATATCCCAACCCAGTCCCCACTCACGCAAAGTTGCCAACAAGAGTCTACAATCCCTCATCACGGAAGCCCCATCAACAGCTGCCCTAGCGCTTCTATCAGGTACCTCGATATTACGGGGAGCAACGGCTCCAATCCGCTGTTACGAGAGCATTCAAACACTGGCTCGCGCGACAGATTGCAAGCGCGATTGTAGGGTTGTGGAGTGCGAACAAGGGGCGTTATTTCTGACATCGATCTTCTCCGGGATTTAAGGGCGTATTGTCGAGACATTTCCGACTTTAGTAATGGTGGCTATGAGCTGCGTCGTTCGGATGAGACTGGTGTATCTGTCAACCCAGTGCACCGGTCTGACATGTGTGCAGCTTGCGATACTTGGGAAAAGAATATTAGGTATCCTGCAATCTTGATATCCACCCTCAACTAACAACCATACCCCCCACGTCCATCTCCCAGACCTATCCATATCCTCCATTCCTCGAGCTCAAAACAACTTCTTACCACGGGAAAATGCAGCCCCAAACAAGCATTGTTCAAATCCCCTCCATCTTCCATCTTCCTGCTCTCGACCGACAGCACGACCAGGAACCAACTCGCACAGCCACTCCGAAAGTCAAAAAGTCCAACAAACTTCCATCTATCGATCTCTTACCATACAAAACCTCGGAAATCGACGCAAACACTTGATGGCACTCAGACGGTTCAAAGCAGCACACTGCAATGTCATCTGATATTTCGGTCGAGTGTGTATGTACCGGTTAAAATGTGGCATGTGGTACCAATATTGTACGGAAGTTTCTCTGATGTTCAACTGGGTGAGAAGATTCGACGGGGGTAGAAGCCCACTTTTGAAGGGAATGGGTCACCAAAAGATATTGGAAACAAACAAAGTATTATTATTAATACATTGATCAAAAGTAATCACTAATCTGATCCAGCACGAACTGCGTGCTTCTGGAGAGCCGTGCGCCAATTTCTACTATGCTTGCCTGCCACCCGTCCCTTCCCAAAACTCCATATTATTTATATGCAATACGATATCTCTCATTGCTTTATCACCCTCGGAAAACTGCCTTCATTCTCATCATCGTCCTTTTCAACCCCCACTCAACTATCACTCTCCACTAAATACCTCCCCACAATCATCCACCACCAATCACCGACCTCCCAGCCCTCCATCTCACTTGCCTCCCTAGCAGTTGCCCCCAAACCTTCGTAGTCGCACTTTTGCCAAACACCTTTTTCGACTCCCAATCTATCAATTGTTTAATCTCCCAAGCGTCGAGACTTGGCGCGAATACCCTCTCCAACCCCTCAATATCAATACTACTTCGTAATACGAAGGCACCCGTGACTCCAAGGAGAACCTTTCTCCACATACCCTCTATTACCTCCCCTCTGATACTTCTCCAAACTGGAATCGCCCCTCTTGGGCCGAGGGACGGAGGTTCCGAAATTATGTCCAGATTGGGTATTGAGTGGTTGTAAACATATTTAGGAGTGGGCGTGATATCCATCTGGAAACGATATTTCGCTTTATCGATGAGTCTAGTTTCATATCCACCTTCCGTAAGACCGAATTTGTTCGCTCTGATGTTGCTCTTTTGAACGTAGATACATCCATTGGCCTGTAGATTCGTAATTGCCAACACTGAACCCTCATTTACACCCCAAGGAATGTTCACAATTGTCTCCCCACTTTGAAACCTTCGGTCTAATTCGCATTTAAAATCATAAGCTTCACGATACTGTTTCTCGTAAATTACCTTTCCAGTACGAACAAAAACCGCGTTAAAGGCGTCTGGAAGATTATAAACTCGTCCATTAGTACGAAGACGCTTATTCTTGGTGATGATCTTATTCTTCAATAAATCCTCTCGAGCCTTGATAATTATGGAGCTGGGTAGACGATTGAGCAACTTGTTCGCTGCTTTGCTATCCCATAGATGGTCCGGTGTCACGGCAGCAGCTCTGCACCATGATTTTGCAAGGGCGTAGTCATCTATCTCATATGTTGGAGCTTCTTGTTGCAAAGGATAGGTAAATGGTACAGAGTTGACAAGGTTCATTCTCTGGTAAACGGCGGCAAGAGGGTAGTAATATTGTTCTGACCAGTAATTGCTTCGAGGTTCTGGGACTAGTGCATATTTATCCTTGAGATCCGAGAACGAATTCGGGAGGTCGAACACTTTCTCTTCCACGGTGGGGGTATTGATCTTGGACATAGACCAATCTATAAGAGTATTGAAATCATAGTCGATGATATGATCATAATCAATTGATTGCACTTGGCCCTTTCGATAACCCGCGATAAAAACTGCCTGGAAATCTTTTGTCAATTTATCAACCATCGGTTTTTTCTTAGCCCAAACAACCTGCCACCACTTCTTCAAAAAGTTCAAGGAATAATCCTTGAAGACTGAACCGAGAATGACCCAATCAATGTTCATTTCTAATCCCCCAAGCATTGCTCGAATGATAACAATGCCCATGGTCAATCGCTCTTCTTCATCGGTAGCTAATCCCTGCTCCTTGAATCTTTGTCGCTTTCTTCGAACGTTTGTATCATAGTTGACCATCTGAGTACCGAGTAACTCTGCAGCGTATCGCACATCTCGATGAACACCTAGAAGGTCATCCGGAGCAGACGTAAGGCGCCGAGCCATTACCCATTTATTCTTCAGACCTTTACGAACACCAATATGTGGTTCTTTCTTCTGCTGTCTTTTGCGTTTTGGCCCAATGAGAGTTTGCTGCTCTGGTGGTAAGTCATCGTTGTCTTCGAGAGCTGAATAAGGTATAGTTTCCAATGTGAAGGCCGTACGATCAAGCCATTGCAACTTGAGCTTTTCAACATTGGTGCAAGGCAAGAATGGATGAGCAAGATTCCAGAGTCCAGCAGATTCATTCAGGAAAATGTGAGAAAGACCCGGTGTTGAGGGAATAGATGGGATACTGGCCAAGCCAGGATTGGTTTGGCGACCAACTTCTTCTTCTAGCGGTTTCGCTTCATAATGATTAAGGATATCAAGCTCGGTCATACCATTGACACTAGCTTCCATCAAAATCCATAGGGTCTGGTGTTAATGACCTATAGCCTCGCTTTTTCATTCCAGTATATCTCGATATATCTGGATCCCTTTGCGATCTGGTACGATATGTATAATGGCGTTTTGGTAGTCTAGTGGCCTTTGAAATCTCGATTTGGCCATCGGACCTAGTAACCAAATCTCCCCGGAGATTTTTGCTGAGAAAAAACTTCGACGGGACGGAAGGACGCATGACTGATTTATTAGGATGGACAACTGGTCGATGACTATCTTCACGCTGTTGAAGATAATGTTCTCCCTGTGGGTTTCCAACAGTCATCTTATTCGGTCTAGCAAATATTGGATTGACACCATGTCCAAAAGGTCTAACGGACCAAGAGCCAGAAGAATCTTGCATGAAGGTAGTTGGCTCCGGAAGACGTTCTCTTAGCTTGTAGGTCCTTTTCTGTTTCGAGGGAATATCCCATGCTCCGTTTGTTGGATTTTGAAACATCATCTGCTGTGGAATCCACCGTTGTTCTTGTAGAGTAACTGTACGTTTTCTACTTTCTCGCTCTTCTAAAGACAAGGATTGACCAGGGTATCTCATACGAGGTCTCATGACTTGACTACCATTCATCTTCTGAGGCTTTTGCTGATTTGGTGCGGAAAACGATAACACTTTAGAAGGTATATATTCTGGAAAGGCCGAAAATTCGCTTCCAGCACCGTCAGAATCTACGTCGAGGTCCATCGGGTCATCTTCGAGATCATCTTCTGCGTCTAATGCGTGTACCTCTGGCTTGAATTCATCGTCAGAAGAATCGCCATGACCTGCCTCTGCATCGGAACCCAAAATATCATTGAGTTGAGTTTCTGACATCACCGGGGCCAAGGGGGCAGGTTTTCCGATGGCAATCAAGATCTTTAAAATGACGCTTGGAGGGGAGAACCCAGGTGGAATATAGAAATCCGGATGCTTCAATTTCATATCATCCTTCAGTTTGGCAATATCAGCTGAGGAGGGGGCGGGTGCTTTAGGGTCAGACAAAATGCTCCTAACAATGGTTCTGCTCCTGGCACCAGGGAAATCAAATGTGGTTTTAGAAAGTATTCCGTCTTCAAGTAATTCATCGAGAGCTCTTGAAAACAATTTGTGTTCTGGGAGTATCTTGGATGTGGGATATAACTTAAGCCAGCATGCAACAAATGCGAACCAGAGACCACGCTCACCTGGTACCGCATTCTTGTTGGCTCGAAGAAGACAAAGAATAATATCCTTAACAGCTTTCTCTTTCGACATTGGTAGTAATACTTCCGGGAGTGATTGTTCTGGGGTCTGAGGAAGGGGCGGAATGTTTGAGAGTTCTTCGTTCAAAGATGGTGTGTTCTTAACTATCTCGGCAATTTCCAATAATGCTGGTCGTTCACCTCCCAAAGCTTTGTAAACTTTTCCATTTCTGCCAATAACCGGATCTCCTCTATCGGCTCTATTCTTTTTTGGAGACTTCTTCAATGCAACGACTTTTGCAGCCCATTCAAAGACTGAATCATCAGAGTCACCACCTTCAGTCTCAGATACAGATTCATCGGTCGGTTCAGGCTGAACTTCTTTCTCTGGTGCAGTGACAGTTTTAACAATCGTCTTCGTAACTTTCTCCTTAGGTGTCTCCTTCTTTTGTCGGCCATACTGTCGTGGCTTGATACTTTGGGGGTTGAAATCTGGATTACAGGCCGTTTGCGATTTTGAAAGATGATATTTAATGCCCTCCTTATTCTTGAATCTGGAACCACACTTCTCACATTTCCAGGGCTTGGCCGCAATCACTTCCGGATCTTCTGCCTGAACTATTTGAGGGTTTGCCATTTGCACAAAAATTCGAGCAGTAACCAAATTTGCTCTCATTTCATTCGCAGACTTATGAGCCTCCTTGGTGTGAGCAATCAAAAATCGATGGATAACGATTGATTCATCATCTTTCTTTTCCTTTAGACGCAACTCCATTGGATTTGAACCCGGCATAGAGACGATCGGATTTTCCGCCATCTTCCAGACTTGCATTGTCCAAATAGGATCGGCTTCTCCTTCAGCCACTGGCCAAAAGTTCAATAATGTTTTATCAAAAGATAATATAAGATTACCCATTACAGAATTGTAGATAGAAGACATGCGAGCGAAGAATGGTTCAAACTGAATTGCCTCAGCCTTCTTGAATGCTTCCACATCATCATGGGCGGCTGAGGGTGGGCATGTTTGGGGTTTTTCAATGATGACATTCGTAGAACCCGATAGGTTTGAGCTCATTGTTGTCGAAAATTGAGACATCGCCGTTTGTTCAACGCTAGTTGTCGATCTTTTTTCGTTTTCTGGTTTCTGGTTCAGGCAGTGGGATAGATTCCGAAGTAGGTTCTGCGGCAGGTTGCATAGAGGGTGGTAGGCTCATTTGGACTGGAATGGGAGCTTTTGATAGAATTTTATCGGGTTGCGCTTCTATAGGCTCGGGTGGCTGAGTTTGATCCAATCCATTTTCGGATTGACTTGCCGTCACAGGTTCTGTTGAAACTGGGCCTTGAATAGGCAGAGAGCGGACCTGTGATGAGTGTTCTGATGATTCCTGGACCTGGGGTTCAATCTTGAGTGTGGGTAGATTTGTATGACTGTCAGCAAGCGCTGCATCTCGTGTTCGTAATGCGGAGTCTATAGAATTAAATTGCTGACTAAGAGGAGAGGATACTTGAACTTGTCCCAAGCCAGTTTGTCTGCCTGCAAGAACCTGTGGCTGATTCGTTGTGGAAACTGCAGGTCTAGAATATGGTGAAGAACTGCGCGAAACAGATATGGTAGATTGAGGCTGGGATACATGCGGATGACTTATTGGTTGGGGACTAACATATGGAGTCGGACGATTGGAAACGGTTTCTTGGGATGAATGAGCCATTGTGGAATGATCTGAAGCATGTGATACAGAAGCAGGGCTAAATTGCCTATATGAGTCAGTACTCATTGGACTGGATGGAGTGGTATCTGATGGTAAAGCATTTGGCGGTAGAAAGCCAGCTGGCCATTCAGTCTTCGATGGTATCTGAGGTTTCGGGCGCTCAGGAGGCTCAGGAGGCAAGAAACCTGCAGGCCAGGATTTTTGTGCTGGGCTTTGGTAGATTGGGCTCTGATATACGGGGCTTTGAAGAACCGGTTTGTGAACATGAGCTGGACCTCTTGCTAGCCAAGGGTTGAGGGCTAGGATTGAAGGCGTAGCTTGTTGCTCGCCTTCGTACGGAGACCTATACCTCTCTGTTGGAGAAGGTGTGTGTATAATTTGGGCATGACCATGGTACGGGGGCTGAAAGTAGCGGCCAGCAGTCTGATTGTGTTCTACCTGTCCTCTGTATGGTGAACTATAAGAGTTTGTGGTTGAAACTGGGTTTAGAGAATTCCGTTCAGTTTCAGATATGTCATGTTGTTCTGGTGGCCTAGTCCATTGGGGCTGTTGTGGCTGTTGGGTCGCAGCTGAACGAGTTTCGTTCTGGAACGAGGTAGTCTGAGGTTTGCTGATGTAGGATGGAGATCCATATTGCGAAACTGGATGAGAGACATGAGGTTGGGGTGGTCTTGGGTGCGTAGAATCCATGTACGTTGTAGGTAAGAAGGGGCTTGGACCGGGAATTTGCATAGTCGCAACGCTCGCAGGAGCTCGAGGATAAACCAATGCCGCCTGTTGTCCATATTGCATGGAGTTTGCCACAAAAGGGTCGATTGTCATTCTAGGTGGTATAGATGGTTCAGTTGTAATATTATGATTAGACGATCGAACAAATCCAGCGTTGAATTTCTCAAACTCCCGTGCCAGCTCTTCATTAGATGGGAATGACTCTTCTCTTGTACTGGGATCTGCTGACATATTTTGAAGCTGAAGAAGCTTTGAACTGCTCAAATTCTAAGGCTAATTCTTCGTTTGTAGGAAAGGAGTCAGATTTGGTATCAGTGATTTTTGGTGGTTCTGCAGGGGCCAGCATTGAAGACGTCTGGCGGCTTTGAAATTCCAGTATTGGGGACATCTGATGATTTTTTGGGTTACTATCCAGAACTTCTAGTGGCTTCTCAGATTCAGCATGCGAAGCTTTGTGGCTTTGCAATTTCAGTATTGAGAACTTCTTGCAGATTTGCATGTCCAACAGCGAGATTTTCTGATGTCTTGTCCGGTGCAGCATTCAGCCCTTCTGAAGGACTTTCAGTTTCAACACTGGGAACTTCTGGACGCCTCGCAGGCTCGGCATTTAGAATTTTTGAGAGCTTTTGGGATTCAACCCTTGGATTGCCTTTTGGTTTATCAATTTCAATACGAGAGACTTCTGTCGGTTTTGGTGACTCGGCATTTGGAACCGATGAACTCTTTTCTCGTAAACCATCCGAAGGTTTTGTGCGCTTTGAACGCTCATCTTCGAAAGTCTCACCTCTCTTTTCTTTTTTTCGATTTCTCCTCTTCTGTAGCGACGGCAGCATTGGCAGCAGCAATCTTTGCAGCTTCAGCCTCAACCATAGCAAGTAAAACCTTTCTCTTTTCAGCAAGCACTTCAATCCATGTACCCTTCCGATTCTCCAACAAATCTGGATTTCGAAGCTTTTGGGATTTCACTAATACAACAAGTGTCTTCTTTCGAGCAAGTGATCTTCCTTCCCTCGCATCAAGTGGATTTATATAAACACCATCGATTCCAGCTTTGCGTTTCTGATCATCTTCTTCCCTTTTGAGATCCTCGTATGAGGTATACACAGGTTCACGATGTCTTCTAGAGGGTTTGGATGGCGTAGTATGAGCCGCAGATTTGTCAAGTTTGACAGTTGTAGTTTCAGGTTCAAGTGATGCAGCTTGAGTTGGATTGAAAAACTGACGTGGTTTTGGCTGTCTACGGGATGAACGGAGCCCTGACTCGGTTATATGAAGTCCTGCATCCGCTGTATCTTCAGTATTTATATCTGAACGCGACTCATTGACGGGTGCTTTGTTTCTGATAGTTGGACCTCTTGGACGACCACGTTTTTTTGGTGGAGGTTTAGGGGTTCGAAACTGTTCTACTTCCGCGAGTGATGAAAAACTCATTGATGCAGGATCTTTCGGAGAATTCGTCCCTACTTCTTGACTGCCAGGGGTGGATTGATGCATATCAACTTTTGAGCGGCCCCGTTTGCGCTGACCCGGCACAGGACCATGACGCGAGATGTCCGGTGAAAAATAATCAATACCATCTGCTTCATTCTCAGTTGGGGAATCTAACAATTGAGCACCCACGATGCGGTCGTTATTCGGTGCGGGTTGATATTGATACCCAACTTTGGGTGTAGATCGACTGCTTGTTGACAGTGGGATCTGTGGTGGGATTTTCGGCATCTCGATGTCTATTTTCCGTCGTTCCCCATCAGTGGTCACTGTTGTATCTGTAGGTTGATCCAATGGGCCTGAGCCTAGACTTTCAGAGTTCGTCACAGAAGTACGTTGTTGGACATGTGGTCGGTTATCAACCTTGGGTATATCAGTACTCTGCAAACTGGAATTTCCAGTAACTTCGATAGTCTTAGATCCTTCATTTATTCGCAAACAAGGTGCGGGATTAGGGGTGTGAAAACCATCAGCTTCGGCGCGTGCTGCGTTCAAAAAGACTTTGTAATCGTCTTTGTGAGCCTTGAGTACCTCGTGGATCATCGGCAATCTTGTATGATTTTTTGTTACCAGACCTTGGCTCAGAAGATTGGCCACCTACCTTTGTGAATGATGAGCCGGTTCCACTGGGAATGGATTGCTCCTTTGGCTCAAGTGATTGCAGATTAGGAGTTACTGCGTGCTGAATAACTGGCTTTGGGGCATTGATTGATGTATCAGACTGCGCAATCTCATCATTGCTTTGCGTTTCGTCATTTTCCGATTCCTTCTCTATAGTTTCGGGTCTCTCGGTGACGGCACCAACCATGTCAACATCAACTGGAGCTGCCTGAACTACTATCTTCCTGATCCCGTAACCCAAAGCCAGCGTATCACCCAACTCTAAGCTTCTCATCACCCCAACCTCTTCCTCGGAGCCCTCAATCTCAACACCATCTTTCCTGATGAAAGCTTGCCAAATCTCATCTTTGAAATGCTCATTCATAGCAACATCTTCTCTGAGATTTTCGTCAAATTTCTCGGTGAGATCTTGTATAGCAATTCCTGGAAATATTTTATCAGTTAAGATTTCCATCTTATCATGTCTTTCTTTTTTCCCTTTAATGGAAGGGCGCAAATTATCTATTTCATTGGGTGTCATCACACGTGATAAAACATGCAATCCCAATCCTTTTTTTAGAAAAAAAAAGATTGCCAAAAAACAAAGTAGTAAATACCCCGCTATCTCAAGCGCAAATCCAGACCACTGGGCCATGATGACATTTTTGATAGCAAAAGAAATCAAATCATGTCTCCATGGAGATTGATTAGATCGATGACTACAGACAATCATCAAATCTTTATCAAATCCTCAATATGATGATGATGATGATGATGATGATGATGAGATAATAGGAAAGAAATTAACAAGGCTGAATATTTTCAACATATAAATTTGACTCACCCTGCTCTCCACAGTCCTTCACGAATTGATAGAGCCAATCCATCATTTTCTCTTTTCCTTTTGACATTGCGAAAACTTATCGACTCGCATTGTTTTATTTACCTGACAGTCGATACAAGGAAGAGAAGCAATGAAATGTGTGAAATATTGAGGTTGATGTTGGATGGATGGATGGATGGGTGGGTGGGTGGGTGGTTTTTCTTTTGCGACATGTGAAATTGAAAGGTTAGTATTTTTTGTGATGGAGGCTGAAAGGCTTATTAAAATTTTAAGCGGGTAACCTTATTAATGCGGGGATTTTGGCGCATGAACTCTCTAAAGAAATGAATGATTGGTCAAAAATAATACTCAAATTGGATGAGGCTAAGGCTGAGGATTAGAGACGAATACATTTGATTGGTTGGTTTACTATTTGATAATATAATTCAGTAATATACAAGTAATCTAATAGGCAAGAATTTAATAGCCTAGAGCTATTTGATGTCTAAACAAGTAGATATATATTTTAATAAATAAAATATAATTATCTTTCTAAAGACGATTACCTAATTACTCGAGCGAAAGATATTTATATTTTGTATTATTTATATTCATCTATACGTTAGCTATAAATTAATATATAAACAATCAATTAAGAATAGGTTTAAATTTTAATAGGCTAAGAATAAGAATTTGAAAATGAATATATTGAATTAATTACTTTTTGTTATTACATATTATAATTTAGTAATGTAATCTAAGAGGTAATGCTTTAATAGGTAGATAAATATCTAGATAGATAAAACATAATTGTTTTTCTAAACAAGATTAAATCCTCGAGTAGAAGGCTTTTTGTATTTTATATTGTTTATATTTATCTACTCGAGTATAGCAGTATATATTTAATTAGTTGGTTTGTTATTCAACAATATAATTCAATAATATCCACGGATAATCTAACAATATCTATCTAACTTTGGAAGGACATAGATAGGTACCTAGGGAGGTAAATAGATAAATACAAATCACCTGGGCACTCCATTCCTTCTATGAGATCAACTAAAAGGTTTCATATTTTACATTTCATATTTTGTATTATTTATGTCTAGGGACCAATGCTTGAAGACTAATGTGTTCCATTTGGGTATATTACTGGGTCTTGACTTTATCCTTATGATCCTTCATCATTTGTCTATACGACTCAACAATACTCTTCCTCACTTCGCCCAATTCTTCTCTCCTTCTCAAACTACCAGCTGCCTTTGGTACATCTGAGACTTCCACTTTAGCTCCTTGGAGTTCCTTAAACTTAGCTTTCGGAACCTTGGTGAATGTTGGTGGAGCTTGTACGACATCATTCAATCCAGCCTTCACTTCACCTCTATTCTTTGCAATTATTGCCCAAGGATCATCATTTCCATCATCAATCTCACCTACCAACTTCTTCTTTTTCTTTTTATTCTTCCCCTTTTTCCCATCTGTGTTCATGTCGGATTTCCATTGCATTTGTCCTTCTCCATCCATCTCCATATCATCTTCTTCCCTCAGCTCCGCTTCTTCTTGTCGTTTCTCCTGAATCTTCCTTTCCTCTTCTCTCCACTCATCATACATTCTATGCATCTTCTTCTCCGTCTTCGTACGCCCCTGTTTGAGACCCAGAGGATCTTTGCCACCTTTGGCACTCTTGTGTATCAATCCACCAACCGGTAAGGCAGCATCAACTCGCGCAGAAAACTCCCACATCTTTTCTCCTGGTCTAATCTTGGGAATCTCTGTCACTGGATCCTTTTTTGGGATTGGCAGATCCTTCTTCTCTGAGTCTGTATCATCATTCTTGGACTTCTTGTTCTTTGGCTTTTTCACTCCATCATCCAGCCCTTTCGGTAATTTCTGCCCAGACTTGAAAGCCATAAGCCGGGCAAATGCTTTAGGTGTATCATCGTCTGCGTTGTTGTTTCTCTTTCTCTTCTTGTTCTTGCGTGTAGGATTTATTTCGCTAGTAAATATTCCGTTGGCATTGCTGGATTTGGAGACCGGTAGTGGCTTTGCGATAGTAGTGGGAGGTAGGTTGATACTGTGGGAGGCAATTTGTTAATAATTGTATACGATGATGATTCAACTGAGAAGGCATACGTCGATTTATCCTCCCCTCCTTTTCTAGTATGTTTGTGTGGCATATTTGGAATGTCGTCGTTAGAAACTTCCCGTCTCTTGTAATTTCCAAGGTTGTTTGACTTTGCGCGCAAGGAAGATGGAATTAAGTTTTTCTGCCGTAAAGTCGAGGGCGGTGAGCATCTTTAGCGGCACTTGATATTTCCCGCTATCTACTAATAAGGTTACTAGGTAGTATCGCACAATCCTAAACTAAGATCTCCCATAAAAGCCACTGGTGGCATCTCCTCATCTCCTCCACCCAGAAACAACACAAATCCCAACATCAAAGCCAAATACAAATCAACAGCAAATTCAAAAATCAATAGTTTCATCACTCTTTAGTACATTTTGAATCCGTGGAACATTGCGGTATTTTACCATATAAAATTGTCATACTATAAGGTTACTGGTTATATCCCACTTTCACGGAAATCATAAAACAACCATCTCGTTTCCAACTTATGCCTGACTTCTGTTTGATGGACGGCATTAAAGCACCATTGACGCTAGCTTCAAGCACGTGGTTAAAATATGCGGCAGCACAAGTTGTCTCTGATGGTCTAGACTTTGAGCTCTTTATGTTTTAGCAAAAATGAATGGGGCAGACTTGTGGGAAGAAGACATTGAAAGCGTTGAGAGTGTTGGATACATGGCCAAAAACAGAATCATATCCGGAGTCCTGTATAGGATTTGAGAGGAGAGGTAAAGTGAGGTGAGGTGAGGCGAGGTACACGATGCAGGATGCTCAAAAGGACGATGTGACCCATACTAAATCTTCTAGAGGGGATGATTCGATTCGATTCGATTCAAGTCAAGTCAAGATTAAAGTAAAAAGCGGCCATCAACTGTTGACTTTTTCCTACTCAGTCAATACTTCTCTTTTTCTTTCCTTCCATATCAACTTTTTCATTCCCCCCTTATGTGCCCCCTTATGTGATCTTCTACCCCTTCATCCTTTCGCTTGGACGCCTAATTATTTATACATCCATACAAGGGCCTAGGTAAGATTACCAAGCTAGTACCTAGTTCCAGATTTGTTCCTGAATGAGAGATTTCCTTCCTCATCCAAATCCTCATATCTCGAATCCAAATCCTACTCGTATTATCATCCAACAACTAAGGTTATGAGATTATAAAAGCTACCTATTTATGTAATAGATGAGGAGGGGGTACGTAGAGCGGAATCGATTCTTACGTGTTAGACAGAAATGAATAACTGACGGTCGAACCAAGATCGAACAATGACAAAACGCACATATATTTAGAGTTGTACTGGACGACACGACCTTGCAACTAATTGACTGACGGATTGCACGTACGTGCTTTTTATCTGTCAGCAACCGCAGCAGCACAGTAGTCCAATCAAGCGCACAGGACTTGGATCTGGGGATAGAACGAACCTTGGAACTACTAGATACTTTGAGTCCACACCAAAAAACCAAAAAACCAAATACCCCGTGGAAATCCAGAATCTCAAACCTTGAAGATACCGCGGACACCCAAACTTCATATAGGAAGACTGAATCAGTACATCGTTAGCTTCAATTTTCACTGCAATTAGAATTGTTTTTAAACATCAAATTTCCCTCTCCCTCTTCCTCCCTCCCTCTCTCTCTCTCTTTATAAGATATTCGAAAGATAAGTGGATTAAAGCTAAAAAGTCTGCCAAGACTCCCTCATTCCTGTCTTGGTCTATCAATACGGGGAAAAGATGTCCCACTTACCATCATCCCGCCATGGCACCAAACTTACTGAAAGATATGACGAAATAATGAGTTCTCTGCGAAACTCCCAAGATGATGATGAAATCCAAGCCTCGAACTATTTTCCTAGTTCCTCAATTCGACTCCAATCCCAATCCCCAATGGAGAAACTAAGGAAGCCTGCAGATTCTTTCGATTATTCAGATTCGCCTACTCTTCAAGATGAATTTGATTCAATACCAAGAAGTACAGACCGGACAAGTAGGACGAGATCTTGGTGGAATAAAATGAGTTTGAAGGGTAGAAAGAAAGAATCTTTCGATGAAAGCGAGGTTTTTGAGGGTTTCAATACGAATACACATGTCAGAGATGGACTATTGACTGGTTCACATAAAACAATCAGACTGCAAAGAAAAAAGAATGGAATATTCAATTATTTCGTCTTTGGGGGGATCAGTGGTTTCGGTATTTTGTGAGTTTGGCAGGCACTATAAAGATCAAATACCTCAATACTAATCCTTCATAGATCAATTCTTCTTCTCATAAACCTCTTACTAGGGGCAGCAACATTACTCTGGGGCCATGATATCGACGATGTTTTGAAGAACTGGGGAAAGCCTGGAACAGGTACAGAAGACTTGGCCTGGTATCCCACCGATTTCACACGAGATATAAATCCAATTCCATGCCATTCGCATAACGATTATTGGAGACGAGTACCATTATTTGATGCATTACGAGCAGGGTGCACGGGAGTAGAAGCAGATGTATGGCTTTTCGATGATGATTTATACGTTGGACACAATACTGCTTCATTACAACGAAACCGAACTTTCCAATCTCTATACATCGATCCTCTCGTCGATATCCTTGAACGACAAAATCCAAAGACGGATTTTTATAATGGGTCAAGTCATGGAGTCTTTGATGCAGATGATGGAAGATCACTTATTCTTTTAGTTGATGTGAAGACTGGTGGCGCAGAAACATGGCAATCGGTTCTCGAACAACTCGAACCATTGCGAAAACGCGGATGGTTGTCTTATGTCGAGAATGATAACCTACATACCCGACCAATTACTGTTGTTGGGACTGGAAATACACCCTTTGATGTCCTTACCAAAAATTCAACCTATCGCGATGCCTTTTTCGATGCACCTCTCGATACAATGTGGGAACCAAGACATGGAACAGGAGAAAAGAATGGTGGGCCTATATTCGATGATGGTGAACCAGGAGAATATTTAGATGAAGGTGAAGGGGTTGCTGAGGACCTTGTACCTGGAACTTCCGCCTCCAGTATTGCGCCAGCTATTCCAACAGGAACGGCAATTCGTATCCCTCCCCAGGAACCAAATAAAGGTCAAGGCATGTCTGGTGTATCGTCTGATACCGAATTTAATTCTCTAAACTCATATTACGCATCTGTTTCTTTCAATAAAGCCGTTGGTAGAATTTGGAGGGGCCGACTGAGTCCTAAACAGATGAGGATCATCCGTGGACAAATTCGAGGGGCACATAGAAAGGGGCTAAAGGCTAGATATTGGGATTTACCAAGTTGGCCTATTGGATTGAGAAACCATGTTTGGGATGTTCTTGTTAAAGAGGGTGTTGATTACTTGAATGTGGATGATTTACGGGCCGCTGCGAGGCAAGTTTGGTAAGGGATTTGATGGGTTCCTTTCTTGGACCTGAGGAGTTCGTGGAAATAGAGGCGTTGAGTGGTGCCATGTCTATATGATTCGTTGATGGTTAATGATTGATCTTCATGGTGTTGGAATACTCGCTTTAATGCATGTGCATAAGGAAGTTACTGGTGCATGAATGGAGTTTCTATTGGCATTGGCATTGGCATTGGGTATACCTCTAGTAAAGGACGTATATACAGAAATCATTAGTACCGTGTTTCATGTAAGTAGATCAACTGGTATTTCAGAGATGAATCAAATCACTTTGGTCTCTTAATCTCTTATCTTGATTTCTTGTATTTGACCTCTGCGATATATTTCGTGATATAGGAGAACACATGATTAATCAACAGATACATCTGGACCGCTTGATCATCTATCAATAATCTGACCAAAAAATACATCTTCTTTAGATGTATTTTCGCTTCCAAATCTCCCACATGAATGATACGCTTTGTAGTTAATATCAACGGCCTAGACGCGAAAATTAGAACTTCAAGTGAAGGATCCAGGAGGTCCGGTCGAATATAAGGCGCTAAGATCTTCACGATGAATTTGAGGATTATATCTGGGTGTTGAATGAGGACATTAAGAACCTTATGGTTTGCTCCTTGTTCTTGAGAGCGGTAGCTTGCACGAGGGAGTTCTTCCCGCGCTCATATGAATGGGCGTGCGATCTAACCGTTAGCTCCTTGATGTTATGAATGTGCCCCATCCTTTCCGCAAAGTTGTGCAAGGGATTTGAGATTGCTATAATATTCTGTGGAGTAATGAATTGATGTTTCGGCATATTGTGGTGATAGATATGCGGTGGGATGTATCTGGTGAACTTCAAAATCATTGGTAAATCAATCTTGCTTGGCTTGTTAGGTCCTTGTGGGCCATCTTCCTAGTCTCTGGTAAATTTGATGGTTTTGGAGATTTTGGATTTGTCGATATATTCAAAAAGGCCATCTTGATAAACCAATTTTCGTTATTTCTTGTAGAGTCAGTAAGATTGAAGAGTCTTATGGTTGATAATGGTGGTAAGCTTTCTATCTTTGAGAATAAGTCAGGTCAAGAGACGCTATTCAGTAAATCATTAGCAATTACTTCAAAGCACACTTTCTGCTGTAGTATCAACAACACTTACTGTTCTGCTAATCAGTGTTCTTTCTTCATGGCTTCATCAATATCTTGTTTGTCGCAAAGAGGAGGAAATGGAGATACTTTTGAGCGCGGTTCAGGATCATGCTTAACTCATGCTGAGAGATGAGACTTTGTTTTCTGGCTGCTGAGTTTTAATGATATCTCGTGATTTTTCTATACTATTTTTAGGCTCTGCTTGGGCTGTTTCCGCATTTGATCAAGATTTCGAATATCATCACTTATCCTATAAATATTTTACCATTCCCGATGTATTCGTAAATCTCGTCGGCAGTTAACCGTCCTTCACATTACCCGAATGGATAATTTCCACTTCGGCGATTAGTCCCCTGTCCATACCCGATACCCGAGCCAATCCCTTCTGGAACACCTAATCAATGGAATGTAAGCACAATACATCGTGTGTAATGCTTGGCTGTTAGTATTCTGATTTATGGCGGAATGTTAGAATCATCATAGGCTTTGATGAATGATGAAGTAATGGGATGATCTAGATTCCACTGGCGCCGAGGCATAGCTATCAGGAGATTTCTACGCGGGGAAAGTGAATATAAAGAGGGGAAGTTCTCACCATGAGGTTTATGTTTTCAGTAAGTTGAACCTCTTTGTTCTCATATATTTGATTGCGCGTACACACAACACCAACAATATATCTTCAATCACTTGGCCAAGAATCCAATCATTCAATTCAATAACTCACTATGGCTTCTCCCGACCTCCCTCGGACGATCAAATCACTTATCCAACCCGATATCCACAGTTCAAAACTAATTCTAACCGAAATCCCCACCCCCACAATCACCCCCGGATCAACCGAACATCTAATTCGCGTGCAATCAACCTCACCATGCGCCGGCGAACTCACCTGGGCAGCCAACATCGCCCAATACGTCTCGATATCCCCCGACTTCACCAAATATAACACAGCATCCGAGAAGCTCCAAGTCCCATGTTACGATCTCTCGGGTACCGTCGTTCTCGCTCCCCCGGGCTCCCCTTTCCCACCCGGCACCGAAGTCTACACTCGGACGTCGTTTGCTCGCCCGGGAAATGCGAGAGAGTATACGATTGCCTTGCAGGAAGAATTGGCACAGAAACCCAAGAATATTTCGTGGGAAGAGGCGGCTAGTATACCATTGAGTGCGTTTACGGCGTGGCAGGCCCTTTACGTACACGGGGGGATGAGATGTGTTTTTGCGAGTGATGCGAAAGAGGAGAATGAAGATAAATCGGTGTTGATTGATTCGGCGAGTGGTGGTGTGGGGGGGTTTTGCTGGTGCAATTCGCGAAAGCAGGAGGCATTGGAAGGGTGATTGGGGTTTGTTCGGGTGCGAATGTGGGTATGGTGAGGGATTTGGGTGCAGATCATGTTATTGATTACCGGAAAGAGAGTATTGAGGAATGGTCGAAGCGAACTGGTCATAAAGTTGATTTAGTGGTTGATATGCTTGGTGGTAAAAGTCTGGAACAATCATGGAAGGTAGTTAGGCGAGGGGGGAAGGGTGGTAAGTATTAAGGAGGACCCGAACAACCAAAAACCAACGGAGGGGGTTGCCGATGATGTAGAGGGAAAGTTTTTCGTCATGGAGCCTGAAGGTTGGCAGTTGGAGGAGACGGCTGGATTGATTGAAAAGGGACAAGTGAAGGCGATTGTTGATAGTGTTTGGCCACTGCGTGATTTTGAAAAGGCATTTGAGATTGTTGAGGGAGGTCATGCCAAAGGAAAAGTTATAATTAATGTTAGGGAATGAGGGCTTTCCAAGTTGTTGAGAACTCTCCTTTAGATTGGTCGACTTTCAGATTCATGATGGATCGAGGTAATATGGGAAACGTTCCGGTGGCACTATTATTAAAGTTCTTATTTGGAGATATCAATAGCATGAGAAACAATCGACTCCTTGGACAGTTTAGTTATATTTACTCGAATTGCTCCTACTTTCTTTATGGATATCAGAGATGCTCCTTCTTGGCTTGCAGTTTGATGGCATATCCATATTACCTATCCTCACCACCGATATATCACCAAAAACCAAATGTATTGCCATCTACACATTTGATATGAACTTTTGATCTCCCAAAGTTTATCATCACGATGTGAATTATTTTTGTTTATCGATCCTAATGATGTACCTCTGCTTTGTTCAGGATATGCTGTCATAGGTCGAGATCATCAATTATGTACACTTTCCTCCCGGTTGGAAAGCTGCATATCCAAATCGTTCTGCTAACCTCTCTGCATTATTCAGATGTTTATTGAGCCATGGAGCAATTTTTTGGTACGAGAGGAATAGAAAAGTTCTTCCATCATCATTTAAACATGATCCGAATATTCTCTTTCCAGTGTCGTCCTTCATACAATATGGCTCCTCATAATAAGGATGGAGAGTCACGCTCGAAAGGCATATTTTCATCCGAGGAAGGATTATTTTGTTCATCAAAAACGTGTAAGAGAGATCCAGCTTCTCCCTTGATGAAAAGTTCCAGAGGGCGCAGTTTAATTTGGGTGAGCTCGTTTTTGTATTTGATATATTCCCTTCGTTAAGGTGGTTGAGGAGGGTATCTGCTCTGAATTGATGAGTAGAGGCTTCAACCCGTTCAGATATCATCATGGCATCAAAGCATTTTCAATCGATTCTGATCGATTCGATCGAGTTTTGACTTCATTCTTTCTAGATCCAAGAGCTTACGCCAACTTAGAGTAGCAAGGTAGAAATTTGTGGATTACCATAAAACTTCTAGATGATCAAGTTATCAAGGTAAGGTTGATGGAATAGAATTCAAGAAGTATCATTACCCAAGGAATCTTCGACATTCGAATCAAGATCCAACCCGCCAACCTTAGGATAGGCACTAATTCATTCCACATCAGATCATTTTAGCTAACCAGACTACTTCCTCTTCTTTTCCCACCGATGCTCCATCAGATACATCGGGTGCTGCATCTTGCCCAGTCGCCACATTATCCCTAGTCTCCCATTTCTATCGGCGCAAACAAGGAACTATTGAGTCTCAAAGGGTGCATTTTTCCAAATCTCTTTCCGTAGTTGCATCAAGTTCTTGGATAGCTCGGGTGGTGTAACACTATAGACATTCTCATGAATATTCTCAATATTATGTCGAATTTTTCAAGCACCAACGCTTCCATCTGGAAAGGATGTGACAGGCGGGACAAGTGTGAGAAATGATTCATCAAATCCTGGAAAGCCCGGAAAGAATCTATAACGATAATCTCCATATCCTTCTTCGTTAAATAACAGACAGGCCTTTGTCTCTAGGCGTGCATGCGGACTCTTCTGCCGGAAACCATTTTTTCTATAATTTGAATCCTTTCAGAATAAGGTAATGGTATAAAAGTGCCCAGGTGGATATTTTGATAGGATTGATATCATTGATTAGGAGTAGTCTTGTTCAATGCATGGAATAGATATCGCGAATTCGAAAGCAAGATATCCATTTCTACCTTCACAATACTGTTAATAATTCGAGCTAGAAGTACCTTGATTAGCAACAAAATTGATGTTTTAGGGACCAGAACTCCATGAGTATGCTCTCTAATATACTCGGGCGCGTTTTAAAAAGAGGCATAGGCGAATATAAAACTTATAATTATTCAACGAAACCTTAATATAATTTAATATAACTTATATATGTATTAGATTTAGTATTTTAAGATCTTCCTATGAAGTTTTTATATTATAAAAATTATTTTTAAAAGAATATTAATATTATAAAGTTAGTGATTTTAGAAAATTTTAGTATTTATTAATTTATTAATTTTAAATTCAAAAATATATAAATATTAAAAATTAAAATTATAGAAAAATAATATAAGCTTTGAAGTTTTATTAGATGATTTCAAAATTTAATATTATTTATTATATTCAGTATATATGTTGATATAAAAGGTGGAAAATTTAAATTTTTAACAAAAAAATATGCTTATATAATCCAAATAAGCGAATTTACCCCCTTCGAAACCTATAAATTTTCCTATATTTTCAACTTTATTAATTTATATTTTAAACATTCAATAAAGATATTAAAAATTCTAAAATAAGATATTCAAAATTTAGCTTTTCTTTTATTATTTAACAAAGTTTGGTAAGTTTAATTATAATATTCGTTAAACTATTCAATATTAATATAAATCTCTAATTTTTTCATTAAATTTTCAATATTCATACATTTTATTATACTATTATTCATTTGATATTAGGTTTTATAATACAAAATTTTTATATTAAGTATAAAAATACTAAATCTATAATATTTATAAATTTTATAAAATTAGATAAAGGTTTCGCTGAATAATTATAAGTTATATTTTAGCGTATGCCTCTTTTAAAACCCGCCCGAGTACTGAAATACTTAGATGAATACGAGGCAATAGACAAATTCGAATAATAAAGTACAACCTCTACTCTGTATATCCACTGGTGATCCCAAGATTTAGCAAAGGCTACAGCTGAAGTGATGTTGTACAAAGCTTGTTGAAGAGATTCGCCTGACGAATAAGCTCCCCCTGTGCAACATCCCATTCATGCAGTGATCTGCATTCATTCCATCATCCTCGTGAGTCTGGGCAATCTTGCATGTCAGGATAGTCATAATCATATCGTATGATTTAAACAGAAATTCCATGGGCAAAACACAAATAGTCAGCTGATTCTTTTCCAAAATATCTTCCTATATTCAGTCATTACTTGTCAATATTTGGACCTCGTACCAACGGTTTCCGAGATCAGGTGAATCAAAAAGAAGATTCGCTCTCTAGCGCTTCTGATGGTTTTCAGTAGAAGTGGAGTTTAAGTTTGGGTGTTTAGATGATTCATCTTGAATCAATCAATTGGGGCCAATTAGTACAAGGTTATCATTTGTGGCTTTGCATTTTACATACAGCATATATAGACGATCTAGCGAGGAATCTCACCAAGAAGTTGGCAGTCAGCCCATCCCATCGCAACAATTATCATCATCATATCCCATCAAAAAATGGATATCCTCAAGACTCTGGCACCGCTTGCCATAAAGGAAGCTACAGCTTATCTTTCGAAAAGATCCTCTTCGCCAACAACTGAATTAGCGAAAGCAGCATCAGAAGGAAATGTCAGTGCTGTCAAAAGTATCCTCTCGCAGGATCATCAAGTAGATCTGGCACCCGCACTTGTCTCAGCTGCTAGCGCAGGGAAAATGGAGGTTCTCGATGTTCTCATAGATCCTCCACGTCGCCCAAGATCCGAACATTCTCGCCACAAGGAAAAGCCAAAAATCAACAGATGTGAATGTTTGGTCTCAACATATTACACCCTTAATTGCTGCCGTACAAACACATCATGTGAAAACCACGGATTTGTTACTAGACGCTGGAGCTGATACTTCTTTGGCTCCAAAGGGTGGAGAAACCGTTCTTCATATTGCAGCGAGAATGGGAGATTTGGAAATGGTGAAACTTTTAGTAGAAGCTGGTGCAGATTTGGAGGCTGAAGATGGTTGGGGTAATACACCACTTCTTTCGGCTGCTAGATGGGGCCACCCACATACGATCAAATACTTGCTAGCAAAGGGTGCCGATATTGAAGCTAGAGATTTGAAGGGTTCAACAGCATTGTTGTTGGCATGCAGGCATGATTGTGTTGAAGCCGTCAAGGTTTTGATTAACAGTGATGCCGATGTCAGAGTTCGAGACAAGAAAGGAAGAAGTGCATTACACCGGGCGATCGCTGGAGTCGATTTTATCGAGGGTATAGATGCGAAAGTGAAGGAAGATATAGTAAGATTATTGATAAATGCAGGTGCTGATCCGAGATCGAGAGATAAGGAGGGGAAAAGACCAGCAGATATGGTGGGATTTTTGAGAGGTGGTGATCGAGTAAGGCGTTTGTTGAATCCTGGAAGCACGCCTCATTCTAGAGAGAGGACTCCGGCCCATAGTAAGCATGGGAGTCGGACAGGGTCTCCTTATGGTGATGGATCTCGAAATTCACATGAGTTTGGCCATAACAATAAGAGAGGCAAACTGGGGTCGCCTTTAGCAGGAGATATGGTGGATGGTTATGATCGGGATTAGAGTAGTATGGGCAGGGAAAGGACTACTTCCGGATGATCTCATTCTTTGATATTCGACGGAGAGGTTGTGAGACAAGCTAGTCGGCATCTTATTTGTAGGACAGCGAACAAGGGCGTTACAGTGCAAGTCGAAGGTGGCAGTCATTTCACAGCTTTCCATAGGCGGTCCAAAACTCAAATTTTAGGTAGAATAATGAAGTTTCTGATAATAATGGTAAAACTCGCATCAAATATAGGACAACGTTGTGTATGAACATACACAACTGTGCGGGTGAGCATGGAGTCTAGGTTAAACCTTTAAATTCTATATATATATTATTTCAACAAGAACATAACGCAGTTGACATGAGAACTACGTACAGTTGATGCCAATCCTCAATCATCTAATAATATTTCTTCGGAGGTTCACCTGCGGTCTGGCTGATTGATTGAAAAGGAACTTTGAATAAACGCCGAATACTCAATGAGCCACACATATCATCTCTCCCAACAATCATACGAGACCTCCGACTTGGAAAGATCTCAAAATCCACAAATCTCAATCTGCCTAGGTATCCAACTGACTTCCCAATTGATCCATCGTCATACCTTTTTGTTTCACAACCTTCCGCAATGCCGAATCGCTCGTTTCTAACTCTGCAATCGGCGGCTAAACAATCAACATGCGTCTCCAACGAGCCTTTTTCCTTTCATCTGTCGCATTCGTAGGTTTCAGATTCGGTTGAAAGCCTTTTCGATATTTGATGACCAGCCATTTGATCTACTATATCGTTCTTCGACCCCGCAGCTTCTAATTTATCTCCTTTCCACTTCCAATCATTGATTTGAATTGTCGCGAAGTTCGAAGCAGGTCCGAGAGGGTCCTGGGGAGTGATCAAGCATACTCGAACTATAAGCGCTCAACAATCCGCCAACCATCTAAATTTGGAGCATAGATTCCAAATGTAAATTTTGGTTCGAGCCGTACAAAACATAAAGAAATAACCCTCACAATCCAGACAAAGTACCGCTTGGCTTTCTGATACCAGCTCCAACAGACACGCTGGGAGACTATTACCTTGCTCTTAACCGTTCCTAATGGGGGAATGATCATTCTGAGCCATAAATTATCAGACTCCTTCTAGAACGTTGACATGGTATTGAATTCTCATTTGGCTGTCTCGCAAAACCACTTGGTGAACCCCGATACCAACTTTTGCTTCCAGTCACCCCACTACAAAGAAAATTGAACGGCCGACTCCAAATTGACCCCTAGGATCAAACGTCGGTTATTATCCACTCTATGAAAGAACTTCATGACTTACTCGGTCATTCAAACAACGATATAAACCTACTTGAAGTCGATAACCGAACGTTCCATCTTCGTGGTCGATATCCTGACTACGGTTTCCTTCATAATGAACGTCAATATCTCATAAATTCAGAGATGGATCGATCGATTGCTACTTTCCCAAAGTCAACCTGCGGATTTTTATTGGTTGGCTTTCCCCAAATGCCTATTGTCGACTTGAAGACTCTGCTGTTATGTTATGTTATGTTATATGGCTGGAACTTGACATCCCCGTGGCTGAACACTCTCAGTAACAATAACATGACAGTATCTTTCAAAAGAAACCCTTATACGAACGAGTATTTGCATTCTCGATCACGTTTGCACACTCACCTTCGGATGAAAGTCGGTACATTCATCCATTCAATCGTGCGAAGTAGAATGCGTTCCGTGTGAAAAATGAGTGTAGGACATGATATGTTCAGCATACATTCGGACATCCAAATCCAGCCCTAACATATTGCGGCAAGATGTTTTACTGTAGGGCGAATCACATCCAGAATGTTCCTCCAGCTATTCATTCATCCATGCACTATGAGCGGGCATGCTCAGGTACGGCATTTTAGACTTTAATCCAATGGCTACTAGCTCCACTATAAGATGCTATGGAGATTGTTCTGTAATGTTAGGAATGTACGAACGCAACATTCCCACGATGAGTTCATGCATGCCCGCTGTTCTGCTGCAACACATCTCTGCATCATCCAGGGAAAAAACAGGAATCTGTCGTAACTCACTCCCAATGGATCACCAGCAAGGTGGTTCCGTACCATCTAATTCGCAAACTTGGATATGCAGTCAAGTTGTGATCCACTAAGAATTTCAAGAGGCTGGTTTTACCTTTGACATTCGAGTCAGCTTGCAGAAGATTCAAGGTAGGTACAGTACATAAGTATGATTCTGGATGAGAGCCTCATAAAGTATATACACATTTTATGGACCACCGTGGACTTGGAATGAACGGAGTCTCCTGAATGATGCATTTGGCTTTCCACCGAATTGGGTCTTTGGAAGAAAAAGAGAAGAAGTAAACATGTGGCAAGACCCGACACCGCTTCCAGACTAATGCAGGACGATACTATTCTCGAATTTAAGGGGGCTGGTTGACATATCCATACTTATATACATATGTGGATCTAAGTGGGTAACTTTACTGTACGGAGTACAGCGTAGCTGTTCGCCTGTTCGCCCTACCTTGATCAATCATACTTCATCCACACGAATCCACGAATCCACGATGATTACTTTGCATACTGTACTCGAGTATAAGTTTAACCTCGGACTCGGAAAGAATGATTATGTTGGAATTGAATGAATGAGGTTGCGGAGAATTGCAAGGTGTAATTGATTAGGTTGTAAGCACAACATACCGTAGATACAGTACAGTACAACAACTAACTGTGACAATCATTTCAATCTATCTTTGGTTATATTATCTTTCACCTGTATACTCGAGTAACATAACATGCTAATTACTTGCCGTCTTCTATCAGGATGTTTTAAGCACTCGGTACCCCAGGTGTAACCCTTTTTCCCTTTCGTGATTCCTTAGTCTATACGCCTATTCGCCTATTCGGTAGCTTTACAGATCTACCAACCCTGAAAATACCACGTCACAAAGCCTGAATAAGCTTGTAGCGCATATTCTATGGCCTATAGCGTAGTATCTATAGCCTAGCCTACAGTCTATATCTCTGGCCTTTACTCTATATTTCTAGCCTGTACCCTCTGTTTCTAGTCTATACCCTCTATTCATCCTGTAGTCTCTACTCTAGAATCCAGATAAGATAAGCGAAACCTCGGCTCAACAGCTAATTCTTCTAGCTTCTACCTTAACTTATTAACCACCCACCACCATCATCACCTCCACCTCCACCTCCACCATCACTTAAACATTTATTAATCTGGTGAGCCAGGAGGAATCAGTGTTTGGTTTTGTTTGGTTTTGTTTATTTGTTTTATTTTTATTTTTGTGTTTTATTTCGTTGCGCTGTGTCAATTTATACCATAAATCATACCCAGGTAACATCAATACGTTCTTCGTCTTCGTATTTGCCTTCGTTTTATTACCTCCCCGGTACGTGTGACACGGGAAAAGGGAAATGTCCTTCTCATCCACTCCTTCCATTACAACATCTCTCCATGATACCCTCCTTCATATATCACAAAATCCATATCCATATATACCCAATCCACCAAATTGTCCTCGGCGAGCTTCCGTGGCTCTAATATTACGTATTCGTCCTTCTCGCCACGATCTACCGCCTTCAGCTCCTCAAGTCTTTCCGTACCCAGAACCACCTACCGATCAGCGACTCGCGAATTTCTTCGAACAATCATGGGTGAAGAATGGTGACCCGGAATTATTATTCATAAAGCGCGCTGCGAGAGAAGGAGATAGATGGACGAGCCATGTCGCGTTACCAGGAGGAAAGAGAGATCCCACGGATGCGACTGATAAAGATGTCGCAGTGAGGGAAACGAGCGAAGAGATTGGATTGGATTTAAGAGGAGAGAGATGTGTATATGTTGGAAACCTACCTGAGAGGGTGGTATCTACAAGTTGGGGATCAGTACCGTGAGTTTCCTTTCGCAGATCCGAACTCCCAATCACCAAGGGAAATTATTGAAGAGCAATCGCTGATTCTATTTTGTAAACAGGATTATGGTACTCTGTCCATTCATTTTCGTTTGGATATGTCCAGCGTTCCCACCGCTTCAATTGCAACCCGCCGAAATAGCATCAACACATTGGGTTCCCCTGCGAGTTCTTCTTTCTCCCTCAGTACGGACCTATGAATACGTCAATGTATCCGATCGATTTGCTAAGCAAGGAGGTGTGGTATTGAAATCTCTATTGAAACCAACAATAGGCAAAATGAGGTTTTCAGCCATCCGACTACGACCAAGCGAATCATTATATTGCAGCTCAACGAAGGAATATTTCTCCGACGATCCACAACCTAAAAAAAGGGTCTGTTTGGAAGAGCCTATACTTGGTTGAAGGGTGGGGGAGAGTGCACAAAGCGATAGACCCCTATTACTTTGGGGATTAACATTAGGGATGGTAGCCGATTTTCTCGATCAACTACCACCACATGATTCGGTCGAGCTGTGGGAATATCCCACTCTTACGTCACCAGATCTACGTATCATAATCAATTTACTTACACGGAATATCAAGAAAAGAAATACAGAAAGATTACGAGGAAGTGCGCATGATGGAACGGGAAACCAAACAGCAATGGATGGGGAAACGACTGCAGTGACAATGCTTGAGAGCGGAGGGCCTATAATAGGGAAGAATAAGACTAAAGAACATGCAGTGGGCGTTATGTTAGATGGATATTATGATGCTATGAAGAAAGGTGTTTGGATTGGTGCTGGCTTAAGACTAATGTCAACACTGGCGTTGATTTGGTGGATTATTAAGTGGTATAGATTTAGGAGTAATAAGGGTAAATTATGATGGCGGCTTTATGGCCATCAAGAGATATATCCAAAAGTTCATTGATGCATATTCTTTTTGGAAGAAGAGGAGGTGCTTTATAGCAAGTGCTCGTATTTTGAGAGCTTTTGTTCAACGTTTTTTTATATTCGTGGTAATCTTTTTGGGGGGAAGGGGGGGGGAGTTTATGAGGAACGATTGCATGTACAACCAACCTTGAATTTTGGCCCAGTCAAGTCGGCGGCTATAATCAAGAAGGACCTCGGGAGACTTGGTATGTGCTTTCAAGTACATTGAAGTCTGAGTAATTGGTAGTTGTAGGCTTGGATACCTTATTCACTATGCATGGCGATAGAATGATGAGGGTAGATTGAATCATTCATAGTCGAGTAATAGCCATCTTATTGGTATGGCCTCTTGGCCTGGTTTTAGTGTTTTGGGAGATACCTCTATTTGTCTTCTTATATTTTACATTTTTGTATATGGGGTGTAATAGTTTCTACAGTATGAATGGAAGCAGCAAACTCGAAGTTTAGATCCAGAATGATTAACATTGTGGAAGTTACGATAGCGTTATTGTGGTGAGCGTGGTAAAGTTTTCAGACTAGGCTTTGAAGGAAGAACCGTAGTGTTACTTATAAGTACTACTTGAGTTTTAGACAGAGATAACAGTATGTTGTTGCCAGTTGCCAGTTGCCAGTTGCCAGTGTCCAGAGTGATGAGGTACAGCCCGAATAGTCCCAACTTAGCTCACATCATACCAAATCGCATCATATCAAATCGTGTCAAGTTTAACCGTATCAGATATTTATTGGCAATATTCTTTCAAAGCCGTGGCAACAAATGCTTATAAGCTTCTACCAGTCATTCATCAATTAAATCCAATCTATTACAATTCTACATCTACTTCAAGAGATCACATTCCAGTTCAATATCCAGAGTTTGCATCAGTCAACATCAACTGCAACTTTCAGGCAATTAATCAATAAACACTATTTATCAATTTATCCTTTCGATAACACATCGAAGTTGATACCATTTCAACAATATGGCACCCTCAAAGCATGGCAGTAAAGCTGCGATCAATATGAATAATGACGGTCAAATCCTTAACGGAAGTCAAGATTCTGCAGGTGTACACTCGAGAGATCAACCTCTCAGACGTTATGAGGCTACAAATCTAAATGTTAGTGGCGAGCCACCTAGAGCACAACCTCCTGCTGGTCTTGGCGTAATCAACGCAGGGGTCACTACTGGCCAACTCGCTATCAATCACCGTGTGAATGTATATAATCGCTCTTCGAGACAGTCAGTTGTCAGCAGCGGTAGTGGGGATGCACCTGCTTGCGCTTTGAATCCTCCACAATCACAATTTGTCATTCCACAAAATCAAATGGATCAAGCAACTTTAAGACCTACTCGTGTGGATTCACGGCAAGCTTCTGTGATTTATCGACCAGCTGATTTACAAAGCGAGCTACGAAATCGTCAACAGTTTCAATCGCAGGGCTCAGCTTCTACTGTTTATGTTCCGATACATATAAACTCTCCAGAAAATCATAGCACTTTATCCTTTCAACCATCACCTTCCGTTCTCTCCAATTCTTCTAGTGCCTATCAACCAAGTCTACTAGGAACTCCAAACCAGTCAGCACGCGGACCAAATTTCCCGGCATATCCACCATCCTCCAAGATGTATTCCAACAGACCAGGCAACTGGAATGGCATACGTGAAGCCGAAGCCCAAGAAGAAATTCGAAATCCCCGGGTCAACCAGCTGACTATGTTGATCAGCGTCAAAATCCAGAATGGCGCAGAGCAAGAATGGATAAAGCAATGCAAAAGGCAGGCAAGAGAATCAATCAAAATGCGGCGTTTCGTAGATTTGTACAACCTGGAACACCTATATCTACTGTATCAGGTCTTGCCTCGGGAAAGCTGTTGAATAATCGTCAGGCACCACCCCTAATGAGCCCACAAGAACGACGACAGGGAGCCTCTGGATTATTCAATCAATCAACTAATTCATCACAAGGACTGGGACCTCCTCCTCGACAAACGTCAAGGTGCTGCCCAATTTCAAGGATACATTGAGCCTCATGATCTAGAAATGGCCCTTTCTCAGTTAAATATGGACACCATGGACACGACAGCCCCAGCATATCTAGCCCAAGACCAATGGGCAAAAACGCAACTTCGCAAAATTGGTAAAACGTGCAATCGGGGATGTCGATGGAATAGGGTCAAGGGGGGGTATAGATGCGATGCGGGATTTCACTGGGCTACCGATTACATGGTTAGCCAGGGATTGGGAGAGGTGATATATTTTTTGCCCAGTGGAAGGGATGCGAGGGCGGTACCAGCTGGTTTTCCGAATCAGCCGGCTTGGTATGTACCTCCGGGCTGTGATAGACCTAGACCTGTACTTCCTCCTGGGTTTAAGTCGATTTTGAAGAAGTATTAGTGCGCAGATGGTATCTGATGTTGAGCTGGCGTATACTTGAAGGGGTGATTTTATATATCGATGGAGAGAAAGAAGTATTTACTAGGACATAGGACACTTTCTAGTCATTCTTTAATGCATCTCTGACTCTCGGTTACCTTCAATAATAGGAATAGATAATTTAGCTCTATTAAATTTAATATCATTCTCTGCGTATTGATACAAATAATCTTAATTCCGATGTCTGGATAATCCTCTTCATCACTTTCATTCCAATCAAGAACTTGCCTCGCCCTGGAGTACTTTTCATCGATGATCAGGACTGAATGGTAGTTTTGAAGGCACATACAGATATATTCACGGGTTGATTTGAACAGAGGTTGAATCTTGAATATGTCGAAGTGAATATTCCGAAGTGATTTATGTAACAACTTCTACGACAACTTGAAGATACCTAGGTATCAATAACAAATCGGAAAAGAATAGGATATAACATTGAGTCTTCTCAAAGAATTCACTCAAATCCAGATGATCAATTCACGCAATTCATACAATCCAGCAGTGAAATAGATACTCTCATCTATAATTCCAATCCATATCCCAAGCAGTAGATATTTGATCTACATCCATCCTTAAATATCCCACAAATCCACCAACAAACACGCAAACACGCAAAAAACCCACAGCACTTCTATCATCTCCTCAAAACAACCACAGCACTCTTTTCATCTCCTCAAAATGGGCTGCACACCCTCCAAACAATCTCTTCCCGCCCCACAACATTCAACAGCAAGTACCTCCCTGCCCCAAAACAGCAGCTCCAGCAGTCTTCCCGCAACGCGTTTCGTCATCATTGCCAAACCAAACCGCGTCGCAGTCAATGATTTGAACATCCTTCACTACTACTCCTCTCAACTATCAGGTAGTACGAATAATCAACCTGCTGAATATGAACATGCGAGCCGATCAAATGAACAAGGGGAGGCCTTAAGAGGCGAGGCGCGGACAGCTTCCGGTCAGGAGGTCGTTCGAGGGGGAGGTAGGGGATAAGACAGGACGGAGAAGGCCGGGTCAATCGATTGAGAATGCGGGATTGGAGGTTGCTGTGCTGGAAGTTTGGTGATGGGAATGGGGATTTGGGTTCTGATTTTGAGTAAGGAATGGGGCAGGGAATGGCAATGGCAATGGGAATGGATATTCTGTGGTGGATTTGGGGCTGATGGATTTGTGAACGTTTGGACCCTGGGATGGGGATGGGAATTAGGATTGAGTTTTGGGGTTATGGTTGGTTGGAGTTGGGGTTGAAGTTTGTCATGAGAGGTCGGAGATTGGAGAGATTTTCATGAGGAGTACAAAAGCAAGATTTTCAATACGTATTGTTTTGGTATAAGTGATCTTTGTTATTTAACAATTCTCGGATACTGCGCTGTCTTGCTCTTTACTATCCGTCTATTCAGACTACTTCTGATTCTGATATTGCTAGATCATTGAAAGTTCATTGAAAGTTCATTGAACGACTTACTGTTCACCTCTTAATTCAATATACTTTTCAGAATTTCAAAATTGGGTTCGAATGACAAAAACAATCTGTCTAGACTTAAGTCTATCGTGACCTCCAATTGCTCCTCACCATACCACGGGGACCTACTGACGCAAGTATTCCCAAACTAATTACTTACAGTAGGAAGTGGAAACTGAACATGAGGATCATAATTATCCCAATCATGAAAGAACATTCTTCTAAGATCCAAATCTCTAGAATCTTGCACTCAGTCTTCTTATGTCCCTTTTGATTCCATCCGATTGTCTGACATGCCTATATCACGCCAACATAATAAAGCCTCAAAATCCAAAAAAGAAACTGGGGAAGGAAGAAACAGGGAGAAACATTATTTGCCTTGTTGCAATACCAAAACATCGAACAAGCTGTGCACTTTTCCACGGATCCAGACTTTTTGCTGCACCCGTGACATGTTCTTGCACCATTGAGCTCTGCCGAAAACTCCTGAATCCGATCATTTAATGAGAACAAGTTTTGTAACGAGATGGGGAAGATCTATATATTGACAAACTTGATCAGTAATCAGGAACCCAGGTAGCTAGCTACATGATAGAAGAAGTACGGCATGATACCTTGAGCATCAATTCATCGTCATGGTGATTACCAAGCCGACCATTACCACCATCATCTTCAACGGGCAACTTGAAGCGTTTCGCATTAATAATTGCAACAGTGTATCCAGCCCGAACCAGCCCAGGCGACAGCTCTTTCCCACCATCCTCAGTATGGAACGCAACGGTGATAACTGTACCACCAATATCTTTCACCGTCAATGACGAATGGCCAGATCTTGCAAGATCGCAAATCTCACCGAGAAAACACCAGTGGAGCCTAGGTCTGGAAAGGCCATTATCATTGACGTCGTAGTAGTCAGCATTACTCGGGATCGGCAGATTAAAGATGGTTGGGAAGACGGCGCTGCATCGAAAATCGACAATCTCTTCCCGACGAGAAACTTTGTTTCTTCTCCAGATCCAGTCTTCAAATTCTTGAGCTTCCAGATCTGATGGGAGTTCATCGAATGCTGTTTTCCGGGCTTTTCCGTTGCCGTAGAATTTGTACTTAGATGGCTCTTCGGCTATGTATCTCCACTTCTTTATTTCCATACAGTCACTTCCAAAGATTGTCGTCCATGCAGATCTTGCTCTCTGTGCAAGGAGACTTCCTCTTGCTAGGTCGCTATATGTAATGTTAATGCATGCGGCCTGGATGAAGATATTTCCCAAGACTGCTGCACCTGTTCCTTGTTCCTTATACAGACTGACCAATTGGTCTAGTTCGTGAAGCTCCCTCAGTGGATTTGAAGTCCTATTATTAGCACTACGACCATACACGAAATCCATCAACAGCAGAGTTTCATTCAACTGTCTATCGTTTACCTTGCGCTCCTTCGTTGGCAAAGAACAGAGACGACACAAACATTCGAAGTTAAAATCTTGGAGGAGACAGACACGACGAGCTTTGTAATTATTCCTACGATCGAAATAATAAATCGTAATCTCCTCATCTTTGAGAATGTCTTTCGAAGCCGTGACGGCGAGACGTTCGCTATCCTCGTTCCAGTTTACCACCGTATTTTCATCACAGACGTGATTGATACGGCATGCTTCGAGGAAGATCCCACCTCGATTAGCTTCAGCTAAGTGTCCGCTTATACTATCGATTTGATTTAAGGGGAGAGAATTTGTGCAATAGATACCACAATACAATTCGGAAGCATCTTTGAACTGGCGGATATTACTTAAAGCGAGGAACTCACTCTGCTAGTGCTCACTTGAAGCATGGGATTGTTCCATGAGATGGCTGCGAAGTTCCTCCATGGGTACGTTATTGGGACCTGTCAAAATTGCTGCTTCGCAGAGAATTCGAGCGCCCTTGGGGATATCTTGAATCGCAACAAGGCCGTTACCCTTTCCTGGCACATCTTTCTTTACATAGATTAACTGGGCCATCGTATTGCAATTTTTACGCTTGATACAACCCAATTTTTGTTTTAGTTCAATGCTTGGATTTTGATATGTTGGAAGAGGAGCCAAGTCAACCTATAAAGGCTGGTGGTAGAGGCGGGATAATTTATAATCAAGCCACAATGTAATTAGTGAATATCAATATCATTGGATAAGAGATTCACTCCTTTTGTAATTCTTTGGGGGTGAATATACTGTATTCATCTCAAGAAAGGGGTGGGAATTTGCACCTGCAGAATTACCTACAACAGTCATCATTCTTGACCGAAAACAAGGGCAATCTTGTCTTGTATGTGATCAATGGAGTTGGTTGGCACAGGAAATGTAACGGCGGGTGGTTTGCATCAAAAGAATACAAGCAAGTGATCTTCAATGCATGAATATATTTGCCTTTGTACCACCTTTATCACACATGAGAAGAGATTGTTTCTGGGCGGAAATACCCTACGGTATTCTCTGCTTGAGAGGTTCTCATGTAGATATGGATAAACCTTTATTTCCGCATCAGGAAACAAATTCATGAGCCTTTCAGCTGACAATTTGTTATTCTCAAGTTGCGGCTCCTTCATCATCTCAGAAAAATAGTACTCAATATGATCACTGCTGGCTGCTGGCTGCTGGCTGCTTCAGATGGGCAGTGACAGAAACGATAAAGGGGAAAGATGGCTCTTCTTTTGCCCTTGCCCCATCGTTTTAGAAGTGGATATGGCACATGCCTTCAGAAGCATTGCATGAATGGAACTATCACAAATCATGTCAAATAGCAAGTGCGATTGTTGTTCCCAAATGCATATCGAAATACTTGCAACCGGGACTATAATTATATCAATGTCCGAGCCACAGAGAGAGTTGTTCATACAATTACCATCGCTGCGGTAATAAAGCTCATAAGATTATGTCATTCAAATCCATAAAATTGTATTTGGTTTAACCTTATAGTACTCAAGTATTCGTAATAAGACGTGGTAACTTCGAAATGAAGATCTAGGTTTCCATCCCAACGGACATGACAAACGAAAATCCACATCTCCACAACAGTCACACAGGAATCGGGAGCAAACTCGGCATCTTCCCAATATGATGACGGACGGGAGAAAAGACAATAAACATGAGTAATCGTTCACTGCCATAAAGATGAGAGGATCCCCGGAAATCAAATGCCATATAAAAAAGCAAAATCCAACGCTTGCTACACTTACTACACAGTCTCGGGTATCAATAGGGGGTATTATATTCGACTTTCTTGTACTGTATCCAAGGCCTAGATGCCCTACGGACTCTTCTAACTAATTATAGCATCACAAACCAAACCTTAACCCCGCAAACGCCTTTGACCCTGTTAGAGCTCGACTAATTAATTGACTTCACCATGACCTAATCACTAATAACCTTGTAACCTACTGTACTTGTACTGTACGACTCGTTGTACTGCGCCTTGTCCTACCGTGCCGATAAAACAATAATAATCATAAAGGTCCATTTTTTGTAATCGGACGAGATTCGGAGTTGTCCCGGAAATCCGATGACAATGATGACGATGATTGATTTTGCTTCTATTTATCCGAGGTGAAGCTCCAGAAGCTCTCCCCCCGCAATTTGGTTGAAATTCCGACTAAACATCAAAAAGATTGAAATATAATCATCACCCAGCTTCGAATCTTGAATTAATTCTTCATCTTCGACCCAATTCTCTTCTTCTTCATATCAATCAATACACTTCTTATACCAATCTGCAGATATGTCTGATCAATCAAAGATTGCAACGCTCGATGTAAGTTATAGCTCATTAGAGACTACCCCGCACCTACACCACCACAACCACATGTAGAGGACAAGAAGTATAACATCAAGAAACTCAAGACTATTTTTTCAAAACTAACATGTTCATTCAATACAGAGAGCACTCTTATCGACCGACTCCCATCATCATCCAAAACGCTCTTCGAAGCCAAAGCCAGCAAATCCCTAACCTTTGAATCCATCGCCCAGGAACTCGGTCGTTCGGAAGTCGCCGTCGCCGCCCTCTTCTACGGGCAAGCACAAGCCTCCGCGGCCGACATCGAGAAGCTCTCTCAAATCCTCGACGTTCCGCAATCCAAGCTCGAAGCCGAACTTGGTGGTTTTCCTGATCGGGGACGTGCTGGCCCGATGCCGCCGGTGGAACCCCTCATCTATCGATTGTATGAGATTGTGCAGAATTATGGGTATGCATATAAGGCGGTGTTGAACGAGAAGTTTGGGGATGGGATTATGAGTGCGATTTCTTTCAGTACGAAGGTGGAGAAGGAGACGGATGAGCAGGGGAACAATTGGGCGGTTATTACTTTTGAGGGGGCAAGTGGTTTGCCGTTCTCCAGGTTTTAGGCTGGGTTTGGTTTGATGGGGAGGAGGAGGTAATGAGAGGCGTCTTGAAAAGAATGATTGGGGGGGGATTAGGAATTTGCTCAAATACTCTCTCTACCTTACCTTGTGCTCGATCATGGAAAAGGCGGAAAATTAATGAACCAATGAAATATTTACAACATCCCCTGGATATCAATCTCGACCTCCTCACCGGTATGGTCTAATTGATCATCACAAGACTATAGCTTTGTTGGGTGCTTATGAACTCTCCATTTAAGCCCTTTCCTGGTGTCCCTGATTCTCATAGATCTCGGTTAATATATTTGATATTGCTGCTTCCATATAAGTATTAGCTGGAGCAATTTTTTTGGGAAAGCTCCTTCAATGCCCATTTCACTCAAATGTCAGTACATTTACTCTATCAACAGATGCATTATCATTGCATTATCATTGCATTATTATTGAGTTTCCAGAAATTGTTCAAGAGAATCACAAAAATATCATGAAACCCTTCAAGCCATCGGGAGATATCTTCATCACTCACATAGTATCGGCAATCTCCTAACCATTAATCAGATGCGAGGAATGCATTCATCCACACGTCCTACTCACCCTAATAGTATCTTCAACTACAAATTATCACCAAATTATCAAATGACGTCACATCACAATCACATCCAAAAAAGCACATGTGTATAGGGAAAGCAAAATAAGAGTTTGATTCCCGAAGTATAAAAGGATTCATCACCATCCAAGTAGACAGCGATGATCCATAAAAAAGCATCAAGCAAACAGAAATTTCGAAATTCCTCCCCTGAAGTAACAAAGGGAGTCATCAAGCTTGTCGAAAAATCCATCGCCCGTAACATAAGCGGCATCGCGGACAAAATTCCAGATATGATGATCAGTCACATCGAGCGAATGCGAATATGCGTGGTGAAAGTAAAAGGATGCGGGCCGTGTGTAAAGCCGCAGAATCGAAGGGGAAAGTTGGGGCCAGACTGTGTTGTGGCCGTAATGAATGTCGTGGTGTATGAACGTGGATAGTCCATACTGCCGATAAAATCTTTTCTAATTTTCTCCGTCTATTTTAGTAGAAAACCATCTCATCTATATTGAACGTTCGAGCGTGCAGTGGAAGGAGTGGTGGGAATCGGTGGATAGATGTGTAGTGGTTGTCGAGGATACCTCCATCGAACCCCTTTCGAGTGGCGGTCGTTGGTAAACTTGTGTTAGCAAGAGTAGCTAGCGTTCGTGTGGCTCGAAAAGGAATTGGGAGTCGTGTATTCTCATGATCTATTTCTCCCCCAAGAATGTCTCATCGACGAGACATTTATGCTTTCTGAACATTGCATCCACGGCTAGGATCCTTTTGGATGTTGCACCCACGGGATGGGTCAGCCTTTTGGAGAATGCATCCACGGCTAGGGTCTTTCTGAATGTTGCAGCCACGGCTTGGGTCAGCCGCCTTTTGGAGAGTGTATCCGCGTCCTGGTCTTGCATTTTGATTGATTTATTGGGTTGGGTTTTGTTTTTTTTGGTAAAAGATTGTATTTTAAGTGAATGTAATTCGTTGAAGAAAAAAAGGTCTAGAGATGAGGGATGAAGGAGGGGTATTTATATTAATATTTTCAAGATGACATTGAGGGTTGTTCAGGGAAAGACAAAAGAATGATAAGTGTTTGATCAGGAGGCAAATATAGCAATTGGTAAAGGAGGGAGAATCAGTAAGGGGAATACCAATTTTAGATTCTAGAGGAGATTTCGAAGGAGATGATCAATTAGAAGCTTACTTTTGAATTACTTAACAAGGAAATTCGGGAGGATCCGTCCCCAAGTGAAGATTGTCTATCTTATGAGATGAAAGGGATTCATAAGTCAAAATGAAGCTTTTTCATCCTTAAACATTGTCCCAAACCCCTTAATATTGTTGTCTAGTGCCAAGAAGCCAACAAGGGAAATGACGCCAGTTTGACCAATCTCATCTTCAGAATGTACCTTTTCCATTCAGAAGTCCCTTACTCTTGATTTTCGAATACTCATAGGCGAATCCCTACTCTTGTTCAATTGCTCAAAGCTTTCTTGGAAGTTCTCGACATGTGTTGAGGATCATGAGAAATTCATGAGGCCATTCAAAATTCTAAGTTCTCGTCAAGAAGCATCAAAGAAAGATGAAGGAGAGAATATCCTTAAGCGAACCCCTTAGTATTGTCTCCTTAGTATTGTTCTTCTAGGGACATCAATCAAAGGATTCAAGAGGAAGAGTTCCAGAAGAAATTATCGGAATAGCCTGGAGGGAATTTCCTTGACTAGATATCTGGAACTAAACTTATGTTATAGTGATAGACGTAATGAATAGGGGTATTTTCACCTCTGTATGCTCCAATAAAAGCCTAGAGGTTAGCATCCTCAGCAACTTAAGTCTCACACTTTATTTTCTTTATCCAATCATATATGAACCAGAAGAAAAAGATCCCTTGTGTCATGGAGCCGAAGACCTCAAGGGAAAGTCAAGTAAAATAAGAGTCAAATTTTCAACGTGACCACATGCTATAATATTCTCTCTTCCTCTCCTGTTCCCAACAAGGAAACGGGGATGCCGGTGATACCTTGGGTTACATGCTCAAAGGAATCATCCCAAAAAGCATCAAGGAAACTATTCCAAAGAAACTCTCTTGATGCAAAGCCATATACCCGAGAAACTTCCTCATTGACAAGAAAACAGACCACTAGAATATCAATGCATGTCTTAGTACTAGCCCAAAATATATAAAAGTAACTGCTCCAGATCGATACCAAACCAGCAATGCAAAGAATTTTCTGATGCCCACAACAAGGAATCCGTATGGTAGGAAATACTCTGGTGGGAATCTAAGACTCTCGCTATTGTCTCTGAGAGGACATTACTCAAAGTAAGATAGATAGATGTTGTCAACATGACGACAGCATATGCACCATGCAAGAGAATTCCAAAATAGCATTAACTTTCGACCTGACTCAACATTATATATTGAGATTTCGCTGCAATAAAATGAATTGGATGCCGAAAGCCGAGATAAATCAAGGAATATCGAGAGTAGATCGATCCACTTGGACCTGGAAAGTCTTCATCCTTCTGTGGGCATCAGTAATTGAACATGCGTTGGACAGTAGAGTTAGTATAACCCCCGTGACTCAGTTAAAATGCAAAAAGTAAAAAAAAAGCTAAAAACATATTCGTTGTCATATATGGGCCGATATAAAAATGGGTTATTATCTGCCAGTAATATCAATCTCGTGTGTTGTATTTTATGACAAAGTTGAAATGTAATATATACATTCATAGATATTCAAGTGTATACCACCAAGGTCTAATCTAGGATGTGTTCATGTATTCATGTAACTCATTTTACCTTATATTCATGTCCACAAGATTGATGAATATTAAAATGGCCTCCCAAATGATGTAAGAAAAAGAAGATATTTGATGAGATAATCCAGCACACACGCCTAAGCCCTTATATGTCCTTGCCGTTTTCTGATGCACCCCATGGCCCTTCTGAATGTTAACCCAAAACTCCATGCTTGCCTCCACAAAAAAATGAATCCCGTATATTTCATGCCGCGCTGGTATTTTGTCCAATATTTGTTGTTGCTCCAATCCATTTTCTTCATAGTTAGAAGATGATCATAAGTTTCCTCCGTGAATGTCATTCGTTTCCTAATAACCCCCAATTGTCCATTGCTTTCCCTTCCATAACTAAATCATTAACTCCTTCAATCCTCCCACCTACTCCTTCTAAATCCAATACCTCCACTCTCTTCATCCATGTTTCTGGCCATATCAAATAAACCCCATGAACATCCCTCATGTGACTTTGCACTCTTCATCAAATAAAGTTTCGCGATTGTAACAAGGTACTTGTTCACCACTCGCTTGAGACATGGATTTGCAATAATCTAGGATAGCAAAGCCTTCCGAGGGCGTTATCACTGTCCATTCGAATTTCGTACGTAGGGCGTGAGAGCGTAAAGAGGAGAAAGGATCAGTGAGGGTGTGGGTTGAACCTTGGGTTAGGGATCGGTAATTTTGATAGAGCTGAAGTACTCCTTTGGGCTGGGAATTGTGGAGTACGACAAGGCTGTGGTACTGGAGGGTGAGCGATGAGAGGTACAGGTATCATAACTTGAGGACAATGTTGCTAGTGGTCGTTGAGCTATGGTTGTGTAAGGTGATGATGATGGGGTGAGTGATGCTGAATTGTTGTATGATGAATAGGAAGGCGCATGAGCTGAATATGTGAGTTGAGGATGTTCATCCTCCAGTGGCGTTATATGGCCATGTGATGTGTAATGTGATGGAGATCCTGATGAATCATGTGTAGATTTTTGACTTGGAACCTCTCTGTGATTGGTTAGCGAACGTAGTACAATTTTCATGTTGATGATTTCAACAGGGAAAAAAAGCCTTGAACTTGGGGAATCTTACAATCTTCCTCTTCCACTAGCAGCTTCCGCTATCGTTAAATTAAGTCCTTCATTTTTGATATGAATTGCAACATGTTTCCTCAACTTCGCGGCTGTATCCGTCTCCTTCATACAAAATCCACATACACTTTCACATTTCGCTATCCTCAGTACACACTAGTATTCCAAGGTGGATGTGTATGCCCTCTACTACAAGTGGTTGATGGAAGTGAGCTCTCCCTATCCATTCTTCTCTCGTAATGAACTTTCTCGTTCTCTTCTTCTCGATTGATGACTAACTAAAGGTTTTATGTCGTTACCTTTACTATAACTGTGACGAAATATTCGTGCGTGGATAGTAGTCACCATTAGGGCTCCTTGACTGAAGAGGTGATATGATATGGATTTTGAATCGTGAGATTTTTAGGAAACTCCTTTTCTCCAGATACCGGTACGCCGTCTAATGCGAGGGATGCAACGATTGGAAGACGAGAAAGAGAAAGGTAGAGAGGAAATCGAAAATTTGATTGATTGTTGATGATAATCCCCTCCAGTTCGATATTTTCTGAATTGTTGCAACAGCAATACGAATTCGAATTCGAATTCCAAGCGATGGATTTGATGTTGAACTTTCTTCTTCTGAATAGACTTGCCGACAACTCGTTTCATATAAAAAATGCCAATGTAGATATTAATGAAACACCACCAACAGGGAAATCATACATTCTTATAAAGACATCTACCTTCGAACAATAATAAAGAAGTAAGGAGCTTGAGAAGATCTTCAGCAGATTATGGTCAATGGGGATAAGTACATTATTATTATCATTTTTGTTTCTCAAAGGAAATATTGAAATAGGATGTGAAATGACATTCATAATGAACGATATGGCAAAGTAAGGTTATGTGGTTTGTGCACGATGCGGCGATATGTGTTATGTAGTGTCAAAAAACGATAATAACTGTTTTGGGAAATAATCGCGAGGTTTGAATTGGGTGTGAACCAGTTTCATAAGTTGCGATTGGTTGCAATGGAGTCAGAAAGTAAGACTAATGAACAATTTTGGAGCGAATGAAAGCTTGGATGGCAATTAGACCGAGCCGCACACGTGAATTAGAAGGATGCTGCCAGTGGGGGTATGCCCGTGTGTAAGTTTAACCCATATTTTGTGCGTGCTGGCGGGAGAGACAAGGGAGACAAGGGAGAGAGGGAGACAAGGTAGACGAAGTAGACAAGGTACAGTAGAGAAGTGATATGCGAACCGAGATATAAAATAGTGGAGTTGGAGTTGAGAGTAGTTTGTTGATTGATTAGATGAGGACAATTGGAAACTTTGCCAAAAATAAGAGAAATTCAATAAATATCAAAAAGTATATGGATAGCATGAGCATGAGCATGACTCCTTGATTTCTTGACTACTCGACTACTCAACTACTCAACTACTCGACTACACACTACCCATTACCCACTACCCACTACCCGAGTTATATTGTTCATCTGACTAATTTAAATCTTTATGCCTACTGATCTTCTCATGCCTACTTGCTGACTTGACATTGTCTTGGTTTCGTAAGCCCCTAGGTATCAAAGCAATCAATTGTCATGCAAATCAAGTATTAACTTTCAAACCAAGCAAACAAGATATCTAATCAAGCAAGCAATACCATAATAGTACAAGGCTACCTATCAAATCGCTAGCAAGGAGTACTCCACATTGTTCTTAGTCCTCGGGGTTCAAAGAAGGTGATCTGGCGAAGCCGCGAAGCTCGGTCTAGCCGCTAATGACGGAAATCCACGGAAATATAGCAAGGATAATATTCCTATTTCCGGGGTCAAGAGTCAGAGAGACAGACCCTTACAGTAAGTAAATCGAACGGAATATGGGATAGTTCTAGTAGCGCCCATGAGGCACAACAAGGGATAGTAATGATGATATAGGACTTGCATGACTAGTTCAAATCCTACGATAAGGTTGACAGGCATCTATGACTACTAGTAGTATTACTTCAATTACTTGACTTACTTCTAAGTGCAGCCAGCCGTCAGCGGTGGTGACATGTGAGGTGAATAGCTGATGCTGATCTCTGATCTCTGATCGCCGAAGGGAAGATGGGATGAAAACGGTTCCACGAATCCATGATCACCCAAAGGGTAGAAACTTCCGAATCTACCTTTCGTTGCATTTCAATAGATCTTCCAAGGTTGATTTAGGAACCAGTTAGTGGTCTCCAAAGTTCAGCGTCAAGCCATAGTGCATTATTTAAGGAGTAGGGGACCTCTTGAGAAGTACGAACAAGTCATGTCACGGTTGAATACTCCAGTAGGGTCACACAAATATTAACATGTGAAACTAAAAGCTGTAGACAAAATGGCCAAGATAGATTAGAACTACGCAATTTTCGCAGGCTCAGCCTCTTCTAGAAGAAGTATTAGAAGCCCGAGATCAATCCCCGGGTTCCGAAACTACATGATGTGGAAAAGAGCTAAACCCTTGGCTCCGGATTTTAGGCGCGTACCCATCACCCTCTTAACCATGGTGCCGGGTCTCTAAGTATTTCGAAAGTCATCTCGAACCCCGCTGGGATTTACCCAGAAGCCAAAAGTCATACAACATGAAATTTTTAATTAAAATCGCCTGAAAGGTGGGATTTCGATCGATATAGGATGAGGCTTGCGAGAAACATCGAGTCTAATTATCCACCCCAATCTCGAATCTAAGATGTATCACTGGTCAACTTCTGGTCAGAACAGAAATGTGAACCCATGTTTTGTGCAACCGTCGTCAACAAATCGCATCTTCAAACTTTGTTTTCTGGAGCATACCGAACTTGTAGATATATGGTAGCGCGGCACATACAACTACTTACTTTACTATAGGTATCTATCTAATGTATATCATTACTAGTAACGAATCTCGGGACGGGAAGTGAAGAACAAAATTACATACTTGAAAAGTTTGACCTTTCCATAATATACAATATTTTAAACCTTCGCATCTTATAACTCCTTATGGCATCGCTATGGCTATTGACACCATGGACGGGTGATAAGAAACAATATATTATTAACTTTTACCTGTTTGGAGTCGCTCAGAACATCTCACCATGGCGAAGTAGTTTGTGCTCTCAGACCATTTGCTCTGGAAATACATGCTGAGTGATTGATAGTTTAAAATACGCTTGTACCCTCTTCAACTCCTGTTCAATCATGAATTCGAACCATCTTTAGGGAAATTCGATGCGGCACTACCATCTTAGAGGCGCGGGAGCTCCCATTGATTTAATCACCTCCACAACAGAAAAAATGCGGCACACAACAAACGCCCCCTCGGAGAAAAGTATACGATTCGACGATTGTGAAGTGGCTATCCTTTCCTATCAAATGGAACAGCTTCATGGTCCAATAGCAAAACAATTATCAGCTCTCCATTTATCGCCACAAAGCACCCCTCGCCATTCGAGATTCGTGGCTACATGATGTGGCTATTGTTCGTCGTGGTATAGTCAGATATGAGACAATATCACGACTTACTTTTTTTTTGCCGACTATTGAAGCTTCTCGTAAATATGCAACTTCGAATTGGTCCCCGGTGTTAGATCTAGACTTCATGTTGCAGTCAATGTAGTTACTAGATGAAAATACCTCGGTCTCTACATTTTAACCGGCAGAAGATTTGACCATTCGCGCGCAGCTGCTATACACTTTTAAAGCTCGCGTATGTATGTTAACCTATAAGTCCGAGGGGGGGTGATCTTGTACTTGACAAAAGAATCTTGCCCAGCTTTTTAGGCTTTCTCTAGCCACGATCATCATCATCATCATCATCATAGTCGTCGTCGTCATGTTAGAGATACCGTTTGAAAACTCCTTCAATTTTTCTCGAAATCTTTCCTTCTTCTTTCTCAAACACTTAATTCCTCACGATCTCGGATACATCTGACCTAATTTTCAACCTCAAACTACATCTAAACGAATACTATTTCATGATTCGTCCTTTCATTATGCATCATCATGGGATTTTCAATGCTGACAGTCAGCCCTAATTTGTTCAGGCCATCAGGATGCAATCAGAAATCAGCAATCAGCACAGTCTTTCAGCCCTGTGAAGTATACACACCCGTCATATACCGATTCTTTTGCCATCATCGTTGCTTACTGCATTACTTCTAGTCTTATTTCAGATAGAGTAGGTCAAAAAGTAGGGTTAGGAAAGATGATTTGATGCTTACGGTAGTTGTGATGCCGGGAGTGGGAGTGGGAGTGGGAGTGGGAGTGGGAGTGAGAGGGCATCAGTTAATCAACCTATGAATGAAAACATCTTTTTACGCCCATAAAAAAGAGTGAAAATTGGCAAATGGGTATTTCCCAGATTGACCTTTCTTCTTTTTCCCCCTCTCAAGACACATAACGATACTTGAGACAGGATTCTTTTGTGATGGAATTTCAATCGGTCTGCTGAGCAACGGGGAAAGAATGGGACATTTGGAAAGGCGGCATTCATTCCATTTACCGTATATTGCCCAACCAGAACTCCTATTGGCTGCGACACAAATCAAATGGCTGGTACGACTGGTACTTTGTACGTGGACTAGATCTTCACAAGGTTCAGGCTTTGAGATTAGAAGGTTAGGGAGATGCTCAAGACCGAAGAGAACACAAATACATGACCAGCGGTTCTTCTTTTTTTGGGTTTGGTGGATCGCTGGAAAGGGTTCAGGGAATGAAAGAGGATAGAAAAAAATGACAAATAATGATTTATCATAGCCTTATAAGCTGCATACGGAGTAGGAGGATTACTGTACGAATTGTCTTGGTGAGCGTTTGGAGAATACATTTCAGTATTATGATTGGGTTCAAACATCGAGGGGAAGAGATCCGGTTCGAGAGGTAGCTGGGTATAGGATCGATCTAGGTAGGTAAGTACTCGAGTAGGTACTGTATCTTTTACCGATCAGGCCCGGTCTAGCTCTCTTCCATGCTTCATGGTCCTTTTCATTCTTTTCCATCTTGAACTTGCCTTACTTCTACTTCATCTCTCATAACCTCAAGATCTACCCGATCTACCCAGTAACTTTCTCTTGCCTACTTACTGTCGTGTAGATACTTGGAAGCACCAGTGAACTCGGGGATGACTAGATTTATCAACCTCGTCCGTCATACCGAAGAGGATTGTTATTGTACGGAGCAGTGTAGAATCTGGAGAAAAGCCGAAATTCTCGGGTGATACCCCTTCATCTCACGTTTCTCCAGCTTAACCTTATTTTCAAGAAGTTGAGGATTATATTAAGATTACATTAAGATTACTGCACGGAGTTCTACAGTATTGCTCTTTACTCGAGTAAGATTACAATTGTAGATTCATCACTCATGCGGTTACTGCACTCGTCAATCAATCGATTGAATCATACATATATACTCGAGTACATGCAAACATCATACGTAACATACGCTTAGATGCTCATACGCTCATACATACCTAGGTATACATCTACAGTTACAGTTACAGTTACATAATATATACATTTACATATACATTTACATTCACATATACATAATTATACATTTACACACATACACACATACACACATACATCCTGCAACTTCAAACACAATTATATATACAATATACAATATATATATTCAAGTATATATATAAATATCCTTATTATATAAATCTATGACCAACTCACCGAATTCGTACCACCTTGTGTTCTTGTGTTACCAAATTCTGCCTATTCTTTCATCCATCCATCCATCCATCCATCAATCCTTCCATCCATCCATTCATTCATTCATTCATCCATTCAGTCCTTCAGCCATGGGCGAGATCTCTACCCATTTGAACATAACCTTTGATCTACTTTGAGAGAAAGAAAAGAGGAAAGAAATACTACCGAGTACTTTATACATACATAGACAACTCTCCCCATCTCCCTTCACCCCTTCCTCCCGTCCTCTCTCTCTCTCTCTCTCTCTCTTTTCTCTCTCTGTCTTCCTGACCCCTCTGAATCCCCTTAACCGCCCATTCTTGATTCCATTCAGAAAACACCACGAATAAACTTCCGAAATAATCCTAGCCAAAATCCGTACCGTTGCATTGCGGCACTGCGCGTGAAATCGCAAGGGGGATAAAGGATTCTTGGAAGAATTATCTTTCCTTTTGGAAATGCAGACAAATCTTCCATCAAAACAGTCATGGCAGATGCGACAGAGTCGGGAAATAGATTGAAGCAGCGTCGAGCCAGTCGACCAAAAGTAAAGACAGGATGTAATAATTGCAAGTTAGTGGTGTTTTTTTATGTATATCTTCATTTCCCTTTTTCATTTCCCCTTCCCTTCCCTTTCCTTTCCTTGCCTTGCCTTGCCTTTCCTTTTTCTTTCCATTCTCTTTCTCATTTCCATTCCCATATCATTCTTTTAACAACTCTTGGGTTTCCCGTTTCCCGTTTTCCGTTCCGTCGCATCGTATTTAGAGTTGATGTTCCCCGCGTCCTACTACGATCCGCTATGCGCAATGATGGTGGAAGGAAGGAAATAAAATCAAACTTTGGCTAATTTACGGATCCTTTCTTTCTTCCCCTCAATAGAATTCGAAGAGTTAAATGCGATGAGTCGAGACCTCAATGTACGAAATGTGTGAGATCAGGAAGACATTGTGATGGTTATCCGGCATATAATCCGAGAAACAGACATGTCAATAATACTCTTCCAATTGCCCCACGGCCGAGCAATACCGGACGTGAATCAAAAGCAACATCATCCAACAATTCCATGATAAGTACAACATCTACTGGATCAACTTCACTCACTCCCAAGACCATAGTCCGTATTGTCAATAGACCCAAATTCTTCAATCCACCAATACCCACCGCCCACTCAACCATCCCTTCCATCGAAATCGACTCCTCACTATTCCGACCACCGACCCTCGGTCTCGCCTTCGACGCAAAAGAAGGTCAATACTTCCAAGTCTTTCGAACGCATACCGCTAGCGAACTATCGGGCTTCTTCGATTCCGAATTCTGGACGCGCAGTGTGCTCCAAGAATCGCATTCCGAAGCTTCCATACGCCATGCCGTGGTAGCCCTGGGGGCCCTCTACAAAACCTTGGAGAAAGTCGCCGAGTCTCCTCCCAGTTCCCCAAATTCTACCTCTAATCAAAGTACATCGAGTGTGGATTCGGCACCGACGCATTGGAATTTCGCATGGGAACAATATGGAAAGGCCCGTTACGCGCATGCGGCAGAGTATTGAAAATAATGAAGTTAGATCTCAACGAACGATATTGATCTCTAGTGTTTTATTCACATGCTTTCAATCATTTGTGGGGGATCATAAGGCTGCTATTAGACAAGTACAAGTCGGATTAGGGGTGATGGAGAAACAGCGCCAGGAAAGAAAAAAGCTGTATATTGAACGCCAAGATGATATTGTGGAAGATGAGCTAGGTCAAATGTTCACGAGGATGGCTATCCAGGCCAAATCTTACGATATGGCGTTTCATTTTCCCGCTCCCTGGGTTATTCGTCTCTCTACCAATCCTAGTATCGCCAACCCCGTGGCGTCACAATCAGGACCTCCATCCCCATCCACGACGAGTTCCCTGACCAATCTCGATTGGAGATACCACGTCGCCCAAGATCCCAGCTTGGCAAAAACCCACCCAGCGCCCATCCGATAGCTCCACAGGAACAACCGCCTCAATCGAAGCACCAAATTCCTGAAAGTTTCCACAATGTTCACGAGGCAAGATTAGTTCTCGATGCTCTCTGCGAGCGAATCATGCGGTACAACGAGGAGCTAGTTGGTTTCTACACGGTATCCAACAACATACTCCCCGCATCCATCAAATCCAATGGGTATGGCTTCGGGCGCTCGCTCGAACAATGGCAAGCTACATTTGCGCCGCTGCTCGCCACGCGCCGGGCGCCGGGCACATCAAATACCGAGAGAGCCGGTATGATCGTCTTACAGATGGGATGTATCATGACGCGCATCCTAGTCTTCACAGCCTTTTCCGCCAACGAGATGGATTTCGACCAATTTCTCCCCATCTTTACGGAGATCAACGAGCTGGCGAAGGAGCTAATCGTGGATGAGGAATTGGCGTTGGCGCAGGCGAGATGTGGACAGGCGTGTCGACATGTGAACTCGAGTTTGGGGAAGGCTATGCGAACGCCGTTTGGTGTTAAGGTTGTGAGTCCTCCTGGCCCGGGATTCGAAAGCCATCATTCGCCTCCCCGTGAAACGTATTCACATATTAAACCATCGTTTGCGCTGGATTTGGGCATCATCCCGCCGTTATTTGTCGTGGCGACAAAGTGTCGAGATAGAAGGTTGAGGCGAGAGGCGATATCGCTTTTAACGTCGAGTCATAGGCGAGAGGGGATGTGGGATTCTAGATTGTGTGCGGGGGTTGGGAATTGGATAAATGAATGTGGAAGAGGAAGGATTGGATGAATATGTGAGGGGGGGAGAATCGGAGATGCAGTTTGTGGGGGAGGAGAGGAGGGTTATGGTTATGGAGATTGGGTTCAATCTTGAGAGGAGGCGGGCAATGCTGAGATGTGGGACGAGGGGGGTTAGGAAAGGCGATTTTGATCCGAGGGCCAGGGAGACGCCTGTTTGGTGGTAGGGGGGAAGGGGGAAAGGGGGAAAGGGGGAAAGGGGGAAAGGGGGAAAGGGGGAAAGGGGGAAAGGGAAAAGGGGAAAGGCACAGGAGTTCAAACAGGAAACCGAGGACGGAGTTAGGGAAGGGAGTTAGGTCAGGCTTGTACGATAGTGTACATGCATAAGGTTCCAGCTCCTCAAGCATATTTTCCCGCAGCGTTCAATTTTGCGCAAGAAATGATAACCTTGGAGATCATAATTCATCAATCATAGATTCAATCAAAAAAAAAAAATAGATATCAAAATAAGAAAAGATTTAATCTGCTCGATATGAAATTACAATGATCATAATAAACGGGAAACAAATGGTAATATGATACATATACTTGATTTAGTTTTATTTGTGATCTTGATGCAAAATGAGTAAAGAGCAGAGTAGTGTAGAGTAGAGTAAAGTGGCATTACTCGTATATACCGAGTAAACTACCTAGGTACCTAGTAGGTTGATCTTGGGAAGATTTTAGTTTTTACTGAAATTTTTATTAATGCTAACTAATTGACACTACGATAAGGCTGCGGTGCTGTAATCCCAGTAATCTTGTTTCGCTGATGGTAAGATTTACAAGACGCTTAGCTTCGTGCAGTGCAGTATATCGAGTTTTGAGCGTTGAGATGTTTCGCTGTTGGTCAGACCCAGATTGACGTCTAGACCCAGATCAATATTCCGACGCATACCTCACCAAATTCCCATGCAAATCTAGATCTAAACGCCAAATAAAATGCAATGAGTTCGCTGATTCCATAATGTGCCTCCCTCCCAATCCAAGTCGTTGATTTTATGAGTATCCCCCAAATGATCGAGACCTTCTTTCGTGATATTTTCATGCGAAGAGCCCAGCGCATGAAGTTCATTGCTATCGCCCTATCTGTCCCAATGTCATTCCATTCCATCCCATCCCAATACTCCGAAAGAAATATGGCCAATCCCTTAAAATCAGAAAGAAACATCATGTTGAGCATTTTCCCTCCTTAAACGAATGTCCTCGATGCTCCTATTTTATTCAATGAACCCTCATTACCCGTATTCCCATTTGATCTTCTCATATTAGTAAATCTTTTCCCCAAAACTCCCAAGCTCCCGTTTGTTTCCTCCCTTACAGGTGGGTCAGGTACGGCAGGCTTTCCAATCTTTCTAGGACTTCTCGCCCTAATTTTCTCCTTCAAATCCCGTTGATAAAATTCGTCTCTAGCTAGCATCAATAATCTAATCATTTGCTTATTATTTCCATCTCTCTTTACCGCTTCATGGAGTGCCGTATTTCCTGCGTTGTTTTGTAATGCAAAGATTTCTGATGTCATGTCGGGGCTGTTGAGAATAAGTTCTACCGTTTTCGAAGTTCCGTAACGGGCTGCGTGATGAAGGACGGAGTTTCCTTCACGATTAACGAGACTTAAACTGCTGGTTTTGCGGAGGAGATATGGGATCATGCGTTCGCTGCATGAGGTGTTGTGGCCGGATTTTCGGATGACTGCATGTAGCGGTGTTTCAAGTAAGGGTCTTGAGAGAAGATGAAAATTTGCTCCTGCATCTCCAATTATTTCGATAATCTCGCAGCCAAAGTTACGACTGTGATGTGTTTCAATGAGGGCGTGAAGTGTAGGAAGTTGAAGTGCTATATTGCAGGTTGATTGAAGGTTGACCAAGTGAAAGAGAGCGGTCGGATCTCCATGTTTGATGCTTCTCCATAGGTAAACTTGAATGGCGGCAATAGCTTTTGGTTTGAATGAAGAATTAGCATTTTGAAGTATATTTTCCAAGACAGGGAGACATCGACAGTATATTGCCATGTCAAGGGAATTACGGCCTAAGTTATCCTTGAGCTCGATATCAGCACCCGCAGCTATGAGTGTGTTTTGGTAAGAGACCATCCTCTTGATTGGATTGAGAGATGTAAAGGTGATTGACGTTGACCATTGAGACGTGATATAAATCCTGGACGACTTTGCATTCGTGAAACAAGGAGATTCCCAATTTCATCATGACCAAAGCGAGCAACCCAATGAAGTAAAGTGTCTCTTCTCGAGCCAGATTGCTGAAAGACATCTACTCCATTGTTTAATAAATGTTCGACGATAGGTTTTGCTTCAATCATTCTGGTGGCTAAGAATATTGGTGGTATGTTTGGTGTATCAGGATTGAAGTTAAGATCTCCCCCTCGTGCTATCACAGCATCAATGATACGTATGAGAGTATCTTCATGAAACTTATGCCTTGTCAATGCATAAATCAATACTGATTGATTTGATCGATTTAAAGACAAGACATCCATACCCTCTTGAATCAGAAAATCCACTGTATCAGCCTGTCCTCCAGCTGCAGCCGAATGTAAAATTGTATTCCCATCCCAATCACGTGAATCGATATCGAGACCTTTCTCCCATAAGATTTGTAAAAGTTTCATATGTCCAATTCTAGCCAATAGAATGTAACCAAGTAGCACCATTTCTTTCCCTTCCCCCAAATCTAGTTTTTGGCCCATTCCAATGATCGATCAATAAAAATACTTCATAAATATTCGGATTCCCACATAGGAGCACAAGCCCAAAGACGCCTTTGAGAAACATAACAACGACCTCGACTGTAAACCCATATTGATCTCTCTCTTGGTTCGGGTTCATCATCTGTAGGGGAACGAAAGTGACGACGAAAAGCTTTCTGGTAGAGAAGAGGAGTTAAAATTGCCGCATGACGTTTTGAAGTCTTGACTAAAGCATTAAGTGGAGCTCTTCGAAGAAAATCTCCAATACATTGAATAACTTCTGGTGGAAGATGATTTATTTCCATGTCTATGTTGTCGACCGAAGGAAATGGCAATATTGTAAGTTGTAAGGGGAGATTGAAATTAAGGAGGTTTTGAGAAGGAATTGATGAAAAGAATATTGATTCGAGATGGAATGCAGCATCAAGACTTGATATGATTGGATTGATTCAGGTAATAGGTAGGATAGATCTGATGAAGCAAGCCTTGATGGAGGTTGAGGTGAGGTGAGGTGAGTGAGGTGAAGTGAGGTGAAGTGAAATGGTGTGAAGTGGTGGAAGTGGTGGAAGTGGTGGAAGTGGTGGAAGTGGTGGAAAGTGAGGTGAAGAGGTTAGGTCGGTGGTTAGGATGGTGGTTACCAAGTAGGTGAGATGAGGTTTTGAATCTGTCTGCACAAGTACCTGATCGTCTCGAAAAGGTCAAAACTTTGATCGTAATTGGAAGGAGAATTGGTAGAAAATGGAGCTGAGGTAAACTACCTAGTAGTCCAGAGATTGAACAACCTTATATAAGAGAGAATTCCTTTGAGAACGATTTTTAAATTAGATTACGGAATTTCATAGTGAATTTAATATAAAAGAATAAAATAAAATAAATAAATAAATAAATAAATAAATAAATAAATAAATAAATAATAAATAAATAAATAAATAAATAAATAAATAAATAAATAAATAAATAAATAAATAAATAAATAAATAAATAAATAAATAAATAAATAAATAAATAAATAAATAAAGTAAATAAATAAATAAATAAATAAATAAATAAATAAATAATAAAGCCGAATTCTTAATAAAAAACGATAATTAAGGTATAATTAATGAGTATAGAGGATAAGATTAGAGAGAGGATTAAGAGGATAATTATTAGAGAGTATAGATTCGATTATATAAGAAAGTTAAAGCATTACGAGTAATAATAATAAACTATTATAGTAAGTATTTACTTACTTAATTATTTAATAATTAAAACTTAGATTCTAATTAATATATATATTTAAGTATTAATATTCTATATATATATATATATAATATAATGTAATATAATATATTAATTAGTTATTTTCTTATATAGAAAAAATTATTTTTATTTAATTATTAAATTACTCGAGTATTAAATTATACCTTTATTAATATTTAATAGGCTATTTATACATATAAGTATATCCTATCATATTAGATTGAATACTATTTTAAAAGAATAAAACAAATAATTGATTTCTATTAAAATTATAAAATATATAGATCGACAACTAAGTCGGTTAATATTATGTAATCAATCCACTTTATGACTAGGTAGGCTTAAAGTCGCATCTTATGTTCCAAAAGATCAATTGACAACAGAGCAAAATATATTTATATACATCCATGGATATATACGATACTTGCATATGCATCTCCATTGGCAAGAAAGAAGTATGAGGTGGTATGAGGTGTAACGTGTATAGGGTAAAGGGTAAAGGGTAAAGTACAAGGTAGGAAGTATAAAGTAAGAAGTATCAAGAACGCCCAAAGAGAGTGAGTATAAGTCTCCCATTTGTTTACATATTCTTTACATACATTGCCATGGATGATTCTCATTCTCCATATTGACCATAATTGGCAGAAAGTTAGATTTTGGTAGGGGTTGAAACGATGGCTTGGTTGGGTTGGCTCGGATGGTATAGTGGCCCAATGGTTCTAGATGAACTTATGGTGAAGGTTGGATAAGGACAAGACAACGACAATGACAACGACACTGACAACGACAACGACAACAACGACAACGTTAATCCTATCTATCAAGATCCATAAGAACAGGAACAAGGACATGGACAGGAATAGGAACAGGAACAAGAACAAGAACAACTTGGAAGAACAAGAACAATAACAGCAACAACAACAACAACAACACAGTTCAACCATCAACACAAATCATCATATATCTTACTATATCCATGGATGGTCAAGTTTCTACACTTTGTTTCACTTGTGTTATCTATATTAACCAATACTATTCTATTCTTCTTAAAGCCTTGCCCTACTCTTATTCCTACTCTAACTCTTCCTTCATCTACATCTCAACAAAGGTTCACCAGTTCCCAATCTCAAACTCCCAATATCTTTAATTGGAACCACCTGACTTGATCCTCTATTGGGATCATTTTCCAATGGATCAATAAAGATATGATTCCAGAGGCCTGCAGGGCTAGATTCGATTGATATCAAAGTATTCTTACTTAGGTTCTTATCCAATAACATTCATGTTCCAGCAGTGTCCCATTATCCTCGAAAGGATTCAGATACCAAGTCTCCGAATATCTCCTCAAATATCTCCCTAAATATAAGTCCAACCCTACATCCAACTCCCACCCTTTCAAGAGTCCATCTGCTACAACCAGAGAAACAGAAACCTTATTTTCCCCAACTCAGCCATGATCATATGAACCCGTCATTGCGGATGACAAGGTTACAATCTCCATAAATATCGAAACATCAAGCAGAGATTTCAAGGAAGGAAATGACATATATCTGACGCCAGTAATACCAATCATCGACAAACAATTCTCTTCAATTCGCCCGAATACCATTCTCTGGGATCGCTATATGAACACCCAATACCTCGAAACAGATTATCCATTTTCTATCCTCTAAATCGCAGGTGCCGCAGACCTTGAGCCCTTAAGATATTAACGAATCCCACTATCGATTCACCCTTGCAAACTTCACGCTCACGCTCGGATACAAACACACAGGAATGATGATCAGGCGGACCATGTGTTCTTTTTGGCTTTGATGATGATGGGCGTCGATATTTGTGATATGATGGGCATCTATATTTGATATGACGGGGGATTTTCTTTATTATTTTGATACTATCTCTAGTATTTCCCTTTGGTCAGTAAAGTACCCAGAATCATGGGGATCGCCGAATAAGAGATATCATTCCGCCAGTGCTGGCTTTGAATACTTGGACGGTTTTCACTGCGAGACTTCAAACGCATTGTACTCGAGTAGTTCGTGTATGGAACTCAAGCATTGGGTATGTATTGAAAAGGTTTCCAATAAATTTCTCAGGCCTCCAAGGAGTCAAGCACATTGGACAACATACACTTTTGATATATCCATAACAAATTTCCCAAAATCCCAAAATCCCAATATCCCTCGGTCCAAATTCGCCTTTCATATCTCGTGCTTCAATTCATTCTCAAGGATATCAGTTTCCTGCGCGAAACTCTATCACTGCTCATCATCCATCCTAGAAATCGAAATCAACGAAATATTGTTCATTTACTTTATAGAAACATTACTTCTCGCATCATGGTTTCATTGCCTACCCAAGTATGTAGTTAATATTTTGATGCCTTGATACATTATTTTGAATTATAAGTTTCGCTGATTTTGTATACTCTATATATGTTGTTACTGGGATGTATTTTGGGAATGTTTGCTTATTGATTGATCTTTATCAACAATGCACGTCACTTCCTGTTCCATTCAAGGAGATGTAGGAGATGAAGGGGGGTGGATGGATTAGGAGTGGTGTGGTGTGGTAAGTTGGGGGTGAGAGGGAATTTATTCGGATATGATGAGTTGGGGAGTGAGTAGTGAGGGCTGAAAAAGGGGAGAGATAGAAAAGAAAAGAATAGCCAGGTCAAACATCATACTTAATCTTGAGATAATCCCTCCCTTCATTTTCTTTTCCTTTTCCCCTTTCTTTTTATTGAGGGGGTGTTGATTACGGATATATCTCAGTGATGGTATATAGAGTAAATATAACATGAAGGGGATCATTACCTACCTACCTCTCCAAATAATCCATGGATAGAACAACTTCCTGCTTGAATCCTTTTAAGAATAATGAGAATCGTGAACCCTTTCGACACGCATCATATAGTGATACTCCTTGTCGAATCGGAATTGATCAATAAAACGGTGTGATTGATGGTGACGTTGCCATTTTGATTGCCCCCGTCCATATCGATACCAACTACGAAAATGTCGTTTATTTCTCCTCGGAACCTGACTCGGGCTCAATGCGCCTGATACCCGCATCATCTTCCATATTCGATCATACATTCGCCTAGCTCTCCGAGATATCTCTGATAATTTAATCTCATTACTTTCATCGTGGCTCAAAATATGGAGCTGTTCACGGATTGCCGCCCACTCCTCTATCGTTAGGTCTGATTTTGGAAGTTTTTTGGCATACCGATCGGATGTCAATACTGCAACGCCCCATCTTCTACCAAATCGGTTTATTGCATTCCGAAGAACATAGCCAGCAGAGTGGAGTGCTTTAAGCCAGATTTCTGCCACCCCTTGACGTTCGAAAGAATACGCAATTTCTGTTGGACTGATACCAGAATTGTTAAGCGCCTTGGGGTCACAGCCATGTTCTATTAAGATAGTGACCATCTCATAGATGGCTGGATCTTGGTCTCTCCAAAGAGCTGTCCAACGTCCAAAAAGTAGCTTATGTAGAGCACCATTCCCGCACATGTCAACTGCGAAAACATCCGCGCCTTTACTCAGAAAGACTTTGAGTAATTGAAGATCGCATGTGTAGCAAGCAAGCAGGAGTGATGTTTCACCGATATGATTACGGCCCTCTAAATCACATCCTAGTTCTATCATGAGATCCATAATATGTGAGAAATAGCTGATTCCTAATTCTTTCTTGCTATCGATTCGCAGCCCCCGAGGTGAAGAGCTCATCCGGCACCAATATGGAATGTTCGTTATCCAAGTGCTAAGAACTAGGATATGCAACAAGGTAGAACCGATAGAGGATGGAAAACAATTTGGATCGCAGCCTTGACGGACCTCCATTCTCGTCATATGTTGTGTAGCAATCAGTGTTGATCTCCAACCATGATGATTTAGCGTGCTGACCCAGAGGAACAACATGATTTTTGGAAAATAACTAAAAGATGAGTTTTCGATACATGAACGGTGGAGTACATAAAACCTACTCATTGAATTTATAAACAAACCCCCCCTCATTCAGAATCAATTCGAATGCTCTAGGGGATATGGACATGAATGCCCACTATGAGTTCACGCCATTGACATTAGCTCATGTTCAACAAAGCAGGCTGTGAGCGTGAAAAACTTAACAATAAGTGGAAGTTATTGCACGGATTGATAGATATAAATCGCTCCTAAAATGCTATTTCTCGACCATCATACCCTTGTAAACAATATGGAGAAATAACAAACCTATAAAAGCGATAGACCTCCCCTTTCATCACGGTCATAAACAGACGCTTTTCTGTGTTTGAGTATATCTCCTAGGGTCACCACATCATCACGTACTACAGCTCTTATGACATCGGACGAAATAGGAATTACTCTGTAGGCTTCTATGTGGCGATGAATCTTGGGAATTGTGTTCCCCTGTGAGTGTCTTGCAAAAGAAGCGATCAACTCGGGACATTCAACAGTCACTGGGCAATTTGGGTTGGATTTTTATACGACAACCAAACACTAGTGAATCTGGTCCATTGGAGCTATTCGTTTCCACGATAACGGTGCCGACTGTAGTTGGGATCTTTGTCAAGATCATACCTCGGAGGATTTCTATAGGTATCTGCCCTTGTGTAACAAGACTATGATAGCCACGATTTTTTCTCCCGTTCGTAGTTTCAAGGGCTTTTTCGAGAGTACATGGTGTAGAGGTGTGAGCATTTGAGAATACACGATTATGTTTTCTCGCCCCAGATAGTGCATTTCCGAGCTTGTCGAGCAGTATCAAGTGCACTTTTGTGACCACAAGCAAGAAGATTCTCAATTTCTTCTTCAATCCAAGATACCTCTGTAGCTGAGATGGACATTGTAGTTTTCGCCTTGGAAGTGAATTTCTTTATCTTGGGTCTCCATAAGTATAATACTCGCAACAGCTGATTCCAGCCTGGAGATATGTTCAATTTGCTTTATTATAGGATTCAACTTGGTGTTTGTGATTGCGCTCTATGTTCTCGGTCACTGTGCTTAGATTTCGTTTTAAGCTCGTAGTATGATCACCAAGGTCATGGTGGATATTTTCAATACGGAGGTTTGAGGATTGGAGGGATGACTCCACGCCCGTAACTGATGTGGATATGTCGGTCTGCAACATCTGTAAATCTTTCATTGATGTCGTAATTTGGTCAACTCCTATCTTTAAGCTCTGTGAAGACGAAGCTACATTTGATTTAAGGTGACCAAGGCGAGGTTCGTGTGTACTTGGGTATCTGTTATCTTTTTCAGGTCATGCCGTGTCTCTTTAAGCTGTTTACGATTGACAATATCATTTTTTCTACACTTTCGTTAGCAATGTGGGTGAATTCATGGCGATCCCACCGATACGAATATAAATCCCGTCAAGTGGAAAGAAGTTAAATAACTTACCTTCCAATTGGAGAAAGTTTCAGATTGAAGTCTGATTTATAAGTCTCAAGCTGCTGGCAACACTTTGATATCTTCTGGTCGTCCAAACCCCAAGATAAATTCTTGCTCCATCGTTTCACCCATCCATCGCCTTGATTGATATTTATTTCATTCAGTAGGAGCTTCAATGCTTCAAGTTCTGTTTCACAGTCTCGCAGCAACCTCTCTAGCTCTGATAGAGCACTCTGCGCATCTTCCAAAACGTAAGGTGATTGATGGTATTCTGGGGATGAAGATCCGAATCTGTGCAATGATCTCTGCAAGATGTTTTAGGTCCTTTAAAAGACGTGGGACACTCTTTGACGCAGAGTCACATCTTGAATATAAGTTTGATACTTGAAGAGTGTATCTGTAGACTATGTCTGCGAGACCAAGGAATGCAGTGACACTGGCACCAACTGAGAGAGCAGCCATGTTGAAAGAAACGAAATCTGTGACAGCTAAAACAAACATATCTATAGCTTCAAGGGAGAGCATGAATCCTAATAAGATGTGGGGGAGTGTCCTAGAGAGCCTCGTCCATGGCTGAGCCTTGTCGTGTAACATCAGGGGCATCAACTATATTGGCCATGTGTCACCCACCAATGATGATGTTTATAGTACAATCAACATTTGCCCGTATACTCTTATTGGTTCCATACTCCCATACTCTCATACTCTCATACTCTCATACTCTCATACTCTCATACTCTCATACTCTCATACTCTCATCTCATACTCTCATACTCTCATACTCTCATACTCTCATACTCTCATACTCTCAAACTCGCATACTCTCATACTCGCATACTCTCATACTCTCATACTCTCATACTCTCATACTCTCATACGCCCCAAATCAGTTTCCCATATGCCCAATCAATGAGATCCATGGATTAGGTTGCACCAAATACTTCCGAATATACTATCCATCCAGCCAATACCGGACAAGAACCATCAATCCTATCCATTCTATATCCTTGAATCAGTATACCTAACTCCTTTTCGTGTACTTGTTTGACATAGCTCAAATTTGAGATGTCAGGGTTTGAAAACGCTTGAGTACTTTTGTATTGGTGAATAGGCAGTCGTGATGCCCAGATCCACTTTGTGCGGCACAGCAAGCCAAGACTTTGAATATATCTTCATCAAATTTCTCTCTTGAAGATTCATTCAACAATTCAGTTCCTTAACTATTGCCAATAGTTGATTGATGTTGTCTTTTTTTTTGTTCTTTGAAATCTGGTCAATCTTTTGATTTGAAGTTCAACGTTGGTTTATTGAAGGTTATTGAAGTTACCTAGAGGTTTATATGATTTCCCCGTAACCTTAACCTTAACCTTAACGTTAATTATCTAATACAGTAGAAACTATAAACCTTAATTACTCCATAATTAACCGCCACGAACAAGCCACGAACAAGCCACCAACAAGCCACCAACGACGATGAAATCCACTTTACTCTCTTCCCTCATCTTCCTTACAACATTCTCTAGAGTCTTCAACGTTAACGCATCTTTTAACCTCAATACTTCTGGTCCAGATTGGGATTATGTTGCTAAAGATCTCGCAAATACAACTTCTCAAGCTTGTATAGCTGCTTATAGTACTGGCATCGACTGTGATGCTACATTATTGGGATTGGTTGCTTCTATGCGACCTGCTTTCAAACCTACTTCTACCGATTTCGATAATACATGTACAACCACTTGTTCCGATTCCTTAGATGCATATCTTAAAGGTGTTCAGGAAGCTTGTAGTGCTGGTGGTGATGCTGCACAGGAATATGTTGGAGGATCTACTCCTGAAGCTCTTGTACCAGTAGAAATTGTTGCACAAGTTTTTCGGTATATACTCGCGCAAAAGACTGTACCAAATCAGCGTAAGTACTCTTGTTACTATTGCCGAGTTTTATTGCTAACTTTATAGTAATGGTACATATTGCTACAACGTGACTTCCTCTTCATCTGCCTCATCCTTCTCCTGTGATGATGAATGTGCGGGTCAAGAATATCAAATCGCTCACGATTATCCTGGATCGGCCTATCAATTCAATTATTATTGGCTTGTTTCTATTGGGGACTGGTGGGAGAATGAATTCTCTGATGGATGGAAAAGATTACAACAGTGTGGGGAGGCGATAGAAACTACAACTTCAAGTGCAACAACTGCGAGTCAACCGAACGACTTCGACATCCTCAATTACTTTGAGTGGATCTAGCATCACAACTCTTGCTATTAGCAATAGTGCCTCTTCTCCTTCAAGAAAGGCTCTAGCAGAATCATCCTCCACAACACCAACTGCAGCTAGTGTAACTACAAGTTCAGGGGCCATAGAGCTTGAACATTCTCTTGAATTAGTATTCTTGGGAATCTTTTCCGCAATGTTCATGATTTAGAAATGAGATGATGAACTCATCAGATTAGTGTATCAAATATTTTTCGTAATTGATTTGATAAAATGAAATTATTTGCTATACCACAATTTCTCATGAACATTCCATCTCCCATTTGCTTGTTAGGAAATTCTCAGTCTAAATAATATTCAATACACAGTACATGTTCTTGATTTTGAGCTCATTGTTGTGATTTCTATTTTCACCGGCTCTTTTAATTGGGCGGTGGTTTTCAAATACGTGTTGAACGGGAACGGGGTGTGTGAACATATGTAGGTTGACCTGTAATTCTCTATTGACCAACGGATATTGCTAGCTCCATACCCTATGTATATCCAATTTTGGTAACCCCTCTCTAAGCCCTCCAACGCGTATCTAAAAATTATCTATGGGCCCTCTTTCATGGACTTGTGTCTGAATTTGGCAGTCTGCCTGTTGAATCGATACTACTACCTGGGCAGTCTCCGATTGTCTGTATACATTTTCCGGGGTCTCTTTTCAATTCAATACCATATGTGCCTCTCTCCTATCTATCTATTATCTCTTGACAAGTAATATCTAGAGGTCGATACAAGCTCGATGAGTATTGCCACTACTTTTTCTATCATGGCGAAGTCTTCAATATTTTTCAGCGTTGGAGATGGAACATAAGTCTATTTTCCGTAAAACTCTTGAGTATCAGTATTATTGAAGTCGACACCAAACACTTTGATGATAAATCATCTCATTCAACTTTGAAAAATGGTCGTTCAAATGGCAAGTGAGGCCTAATGATGGCGAAGTGCAAAATCCAATACATCCAGAGAACCAACATTTATGTATTGATTAACATTTCATCAAGCATAAATAGAGCTCCGTGACTTTTAATGATTCCTTCAGGATATCACCAATCACTCCATTAAAAGTATTTAGTGACAGGGAGTTCCACTACAGTCTTGTCAAGTAAATAGAGATCCGATTATTTTTTTGGGTAATGATATCTTTGGTCTGGAATTCATGTTTAGATAGAATGGAATTCTGATTACTTCTCCTTGGACATTTCTTTTTTCTTCTGGGACTAGCTTCATTCGAGTGGCTGGTCTTCTCATTCTCATCTTCCTTCCCTTTCCCTTTCCCTTTCCCTTTCCCTTCCCTTCCCTTTCCCTTTCCCTTTCCCTTCCCTTTCCCTTTCCCTTTCCCTTTCCCTTTCCCTTTCCCTTTCCCTTTCCCTTTCCCTTTCCCTTTCCCTTTCCCTTTCCCTTTCCCTTTCCCTTTCCCTTTCCCTTTCCCCTTTTCTCTTGAAGATTTGTATTTGAATAAATCAAATCAACCAGCATTGTAATCACCATCAGAGTCCCATCTCGACATCTCAAAATTCCACTTCTATCCGAGAACAGGGAGACCTCCATCTTCACCCTATCCAAAGAAAACCAAAGCAAATCTCATATCCCACCCGCAAACATAAAGAAATGAGAATAGAACACCCCTCAAACACACACCACGTCACCCCATCCAAGAATTTCCTCAGCGAAAGGATAGATGACACGGACACATCAGTCGAAAGTATACAATACCAACCATCCAACCATCTATTCAATCATGCCCTCCGCACCATCGACAACAACCCCTTCCCTTCCCCGCACCGAGACCACAACCCATCGCGACGAAATCTCTCACCTGGGGTCTAGAATTCGGGGCTGGAACCCCGTTGGTGAGCGGGGGTTGTTGGAAGATGGGTTGATGACTAATTCTAAGGGTTGGTTTGGCGCTAGGTCTACCGTGTGTTAATATGGGGGGTGGGGGTTCAGATTTTGGAGCGGGAGAGAGGGTGATGGGAAGGGAGGGGGGTGTATTTTTGATGTCGGTGTTAGTGTCTATGGGTGGTGCTTCGTATTGCCAGTTGGTCGCTACTTGAGGCAGGGAGCCAGGGGCGACGGAAAATGTGTCGGACCAGGTTGAGTTGAAGTCTGGGATTTTTTGGGTTCTACTGGCATGGGTGAGAGGGAGGCACATGGAGGAAAATGAACATTTCATTGATAGTAATGATGAAGGCAGGTTAAATTATTTGATTCAAATCAAATCCTGCAATGTTGATTGCTAAAGCCAAGATAGAAAGAAGTAATGAATGAATGAATGAATCAACGAAAAGTATTGCCACTACTGTATGGAACGTGAAAAGCGAGTATCTCCATAGATTTAGATACTACTACATATAACATGACCTACTTTACACACACTGAGATTCTCCAAAATATCTTCATTATCGAAGGTCAACTAAAAGGTTATTTATTCTTCCCCAATCTTCCTCTCATGACCAATTAATTGTCTTTCTTATATCCAACTACACAAATGATTCTCCGTTCAAAAGACCATTCTCGCCACCAAAAGTATGGCTTGAGGGACTAAACAGATGATTTGCCTATTTTCGCGCCCCCTTCATTATTTCAGGAGTTTCGCTTACTCAAATTTTAAATCACCCATCTTCTGTTCGATGGTCCATCATTTATTTATTAATTGTATATCGATCGACATGCTTCAATGATAGTATTCTGATCCTCATGGATTCTTTTCCAAGCGCTTCTTAAGTCCGAAGCTACAATCTTTATGCGAAAAAGCTTGTGAGAAAAAGATTGTTGGCTGTGAATATCTAGCCTTGGCAGCTTGGACATGGAGGAAGCGCAAAATACATGAATGACCTGCGCAGTGAGATTTTTGAAATGTCAATGAGACTGAGCAAATGCATGACAGAAGTGAGACATTGAGCACCCCAAATACAACCTAAGGGGAGAAAATGATATATGTGATCAGACCATTCCGAAATCCCTAGTTGCTTGATTTCTATTTGTTTCTACAAACACATGGGTTCTCATCGTCAAATTCGTGAATGCTAACAGTGGAGAAAAAAAATTCATTCCACCAATTGTATCTCGAAATAGTACGGTATACACCAACCTACTTGGTAAGTCATCCTCAAATATTACCGACGGGTAATACTATACCTCTTTAGGGCTTATTTGATCAACAGATGAAATTGATATATGACAAAAGTTTCCAAGAAGTATTGAGACTGGATGAGTATGGTGACTGGATACGATCGGTTGAACTTTTGACGTGAAAATGCCATCACTCTAGATCGCATGAAGAGCAAACTCTCGTACAACCCAGGTGACAGTTAATTCATACCAGCTGATATTTGAAGAATAGCATTTGACAATCTCAATTCAGCTCACCGAATTCGATGGCCAGTCTAATGAGAATATGTATGAACCTACTCAGAAAACCCACATGAACAAGCCTTGAGCCAGAAAAGTGTTGTTAAACACTGAAAGAACAAACGGGTAGCACGAGTAAAATAGTTCTACAGTGTTGCATACAAAAGTAAAACCCTCATGCATCACAGTTAAATGCCACTGCCAAGAACCAAGAGATGAGATTTTGGCTGGAATTTGAGTTGATATCAGAAAGAATCGCCCAAATCAGACTAGATCTGGCCCAACAAGAAAATAAGGTAGAGAGCCAGATGAGGTGGAACAGAGTTGCGGGTACAGTTAAAACAGTGTAGCTTAAGTACAAGCCAGTTGTAACTCCCACATCAGACTTGAGTTCTTGACAGTCGCAAAAAACAACGACAAAATTAAAGCATACACCGGGATATAAGTCAAGAATGAAGTTTGCATTCGTTTGCGGGGTTTGAAGCTCGTGTTACAAATACATGAAGTGTGGTCTAGATTCTTACATTCAGTATTGTTGAGCAGATAGTACCGGGTGTGAATAGCCTCGTAGCTCATAGTCCGAGTAACAAAAAGCTTTAACCAGGGAACCACTAGCGGTCCGACAGTAATATGTAGCCTTCAACTTGGTTGATATTGGTACCAGGTACTTATTGACCAATATTATAGAGGCATGATGACAATCTCAGATACTCTGGTTGAATTGGACTTGATCATAAACTGCTGAAGCTCTTGACTTGGCTGTTGTAATCTAGGGTTGATTTCGGTCCTTTGATCCCTTACTTCATTACTGACTGCATGGTCGAGATTTCATGCCTTCAATGATCTGCTCCAGTAATAAAGCGTCTCTATTTGAAGGCGTCATCAAATTTGACGCCTTTACTGTTCTTATCTCATCAAGCTCAAAAAGTTCTTCGACATGATGTTCTTCCCTGCTTCGTTGATTCATGCATCCACTTCTTCCTAACATCAGTCACAAGACTCAACCTTTGCTTTTACGTTCTCCCAAAACTAATGCATCTTCAACAGATATGACTACCAACATAGAACAACCCCCTCTTTCGGGTATAAATTGAAATCGATGCAATTGACATGCAACGACAAATTCTCTGTGATGCCGGCCAAAGTAGCACTTTGATCAAGACTGTAATAAACCCTACATGGAAACAGTTGCCAACTTCGAATACATAATGGCGATAAGAGGTCGTGTAATCACATGAATGGTTCGATCTGACATCCATCGTGTATCTGAAAGCATTTTGTGGACTACCACATTTACTCCCGATTGGTTGTTCTATCTTTGATGTCTTGTGATGATCTTGTATTCCCGATAAGAAGTGTATAATAGGGAGGGAAACTATTCCTAGCCAATCTTTATTCTTGAAAGCCACCCTTCCAAATCCAGAGGAGGTACGATTGGGTCGCATCTAGATCTTTTGCGGTGTTTCTTGACCATTTAAGGAACATTCATCCAGTCAATGGTGCTGATGGTGGGCTAACAAAAGAGGCGATTCTATACATATCCGAATGTAACGCTTTGCTTGCATAACTTTGAAGAAAAGTTCAAGAAATCATGGCTCCTGTAGAGATGTGCTCTGCTTATATACGACACTTCAAACTTCAAGGAGGTGAGGATGGTCGAATTGAATCTGTGATTGCTTTAAGACTTGACCCCGCCATAAGAAAATATTCATCCACTCAAGAAGCTTCAAACACGTTCAGCTCATCCAATGAATTTCGAGGAAAATTGCGTGACATTTTCAACTAACTCGATTGGAAAGTAGAAGATGCCGAGAAGAAATTAAAGTTTCAGGAACAATGGCAGAAGTACTCCGTACGGAGTACAACCATATGATTTGAGTAACATTGAATCACGGAGAAACCTTGATATTGGTGTCTGTGTATCCACGAGGCTAGATCTTGTAAATTTGATGATATTAATGGACGTGAATCCACTTTGATTAACATGGTATATGCAAGGCTGAAGAAGTGTATGTTCCAGGATCTAAAGAGAAATCAAAGTTGATGTTACTGAGTAGGTAAGGAAAGGAACTTATTAGAGCGTCTAATTCAATATAGCGCTTTGATCGAATGCTTTGTGGATAAGAAGAAAGAAGTTGCTAAGAGAAATCTGCTACACCGGTAAATGTTTTCTTCTCTTTCACATGTCTATCATGCATTAACCTGTATCTGACACGCGACTCGTATATCATGGATGTATGGATTGAATCAAATAAGTTAATATTTACCGCTACCCGGATTGCAAATAAGCCGGTGAGATATAATCAAAGGCCGGGCAATTTAGTTCCAATTACGAGGAACTAGAGGAATAAACGGAGAGAAGGCGATTGGAAGCACGAACTAGATCGATCCATCAATCAAGCTTATGATAAGACAGTTAGTTCTCGTTACGAGTGGAAAGTTAATAATAACTTTACAATTAAAAACGAACTTTAGAAAGTAGAATCAAAGGGTGGAACAGAAAAGTGTTTCTATTGTGTATTAGATTGATGAATAAGATATGAATATGAACTAATTAGATATAATAACTAACACGAAGTTGATGGTACTGGGAGTAGATACTGTAGCAGGAACCACAGTCCTGGTGGTCTACTCCCTCCCCTAACCTAAACAACCATCAACATACATGAAGAACTTCATCATATTGTGATACGAATATACTGTACGATATGAGTGTGATGATGATCTGGGGTGGTAATTATCATAACGTTTAGACCTTTTTGAGGCTAATTAGAAGCAGCAAACTATGATTGATGGATAGATAGGTTGAACCTACCTCACCACTCCACTCACACTGACCTTGCCCCTTCATTATCACATGCAAACACAATCAGTCAAGAAGCATTCGGTAGTAATTCACAGCACAGAATAATCATGCAGAAACGATGACAAACCAAAATGATCTTAGATAAAGTTGATAACCTTACAGTAACCTGGAAGTAATCCATGTTTTTTATCCTCAGCATTTTGGATGATTAGAAACCCTTGTGAGGTTTGATCCCTTGATCAGGTTGAGTTGAGGTACTTACCTAGGTATATTAGTACAGAGTATGTAAAGTTATATATAATAGTATCAATAGTACATACGTCCCTACGTAGCAGAAGTGAGTAGATACACGAATAGAAAGTACATAGAACAACTCACATAGAATATCCCCATTGGAAACAATGTCGGTAAGGTTAAGGAATGCTGTACTTGCACTCGGACTTACTCGTACTCGTACACAATCGGAACCAAACATCAATAGTCTGCATCCTAGATAGATGCTGTATCGATATGATGAACACGACGGCAATTGAATTCTGTCACAATTGTCATTGTCCTCTGATAAGGTTCTTTCTTATACCTACCTGGGACATATCACCAGGCACCAATCTTGCTACTCACGTGCTGCCATTCCTGTATTGATTCCCTTTGGGGAGAGAGAGCGGTAGAGATACCGACTAAAGTAATACTACGGAGCAGTTATTACTGTAGTATACGGAGTACGGAGTAGTACTGTCGATTTGGGCAACGCAAGGGACCGATGCATTAGTTTTCATCATCAGGGCTTAGGTTGATTAGGTTTAGCGTCTCCATTATCACGCAAGATATCTCCAAATCGCAACATTTTCTCCCAAAAACAACTTCTTTGCCCTTCCAAGGTTGTCCTTGCCCTTGTCGTTCCCTTCCACTTCCCTCCCCAAACTACAGTATGTTACTGTATCCCATGGATGTACTATGTACCATGTACTGTACTTGTACTGTTACATGTATCGTATCTCCACAACATTACTGTAGACTCAGTGTAGAGTATCTGTCCACATCCAATCTACAACTATACATCCAATCTACAACTCTACAACCAACCACCAACAATCAACAACCAACAAGTAGATAGAGAGAGAGAGAGAGAGATCGACTAGCAGGTGGGTTGGATAGTAAGTACACACAAGCCTTTTGGTAGGTAATAGGTAAGAGGTAAGAGGTAAGAGGTAACGGGTAATGAGGTAATAGGTAATAGACAGGTGTACGGAGAGGACGGATACCCTAGAACCTTCCACCACTTCTTTCTCTCAGAACTCCAGCTAATTGCCTTTTCTTTTATCATCTTCTGCTCTCTTTACTGTTGATCCTGCCCCCTCCCTCTCCCCCTCCCCCTCCCTCTCCCCCTCCCCTCCCCCCTTCTCCACCTCCCTCCCTCCCTAATTCTACGATTCTCAACGTTTCCCTTCAGTTCAACCCATTCACCCGCCATCCATTCACCACCCACCCATAGCCAGGTAATCGATCGAAGCAGGCGAATTCATATATCTCCAGCTGTTCCTTTCCCATCTCATTCACCCTTCGAAACTCTCTTGCTCTTCTTCTCAACGTCTTCTCTCACCAATAAGATTATTCATATCTACTGCAGATTTCTGCCCTTATTCAGATTACTCATATCTACTGCAGCTTTCTACTCTTTTCCCTTGGGGCCAACGACTTCTTTTTGTAGTTTATATACTTCTTATCCTTCCCTCAATCACATCATTTCCCCAGAGTATTGCATCTTCCTCTTTACCACCCCTCCATATCGACAAAGAACTTTACAACTTCCCCATACATTTTACCCGAAACTCAATTCTCAACAGAATATACTACAAGAATATAATACTTACTACTCTTTTTCTTCAATACCATACACCAACAAATATTCAAAACAGAAAATAATTGATATCGTCAAATGGCTCCAGATCTCAACACAGTCCCTTCTTCCCCACGGCTTGAGAAGAAGTCAACCTTCCCGTTCAACAATACCCACAATATGCCTTCAGGTTCCAAGCCAAACATCCTATATATCATGGCAGATCAGTTGGCAGCACCTTTGTTAAAGATGCACAATCCGAAATCTCAGATTCCAAACACCGCATCTTGATGCTCTTGCGAAAGATGCCGTGGTCTTCGATTCAGCATATTGCCCTTCGCCACTGTGCGCTCCTTCTCGAATGTCGATGGTTACGGGCCAATTACCTTGCAGAATTGGTTCATACGATAACGCCAGCTCTATCGATCCTTCTACCCCAACATACGCACATTATCTCCGAGCAGCCGGATATGAGACTACATTGGCAGGCAAGATGCAACTTCATTGGAGAACAATTACATGGTTATGAGAGTCGTTTGACAAGCGATATCTATCCTGGAGATTATGGTTGGGCCGTGAATTGGGAAGAGCCAGATAAGAGGTTGGAATGGTATCACACAATGCTAGCTCCATCTTACAAGCCGGCATCTGTGTCCGAAGCAATCAATTGGATTATGATGAAGAGGTCATGTACAAGTCAACTCAATTCCTTTATGATCATGTTCGCAAAGGACCAAATACGAGACCCTTTTGCATGACTGTAAGTTATTTAATTAGTCATCTTCATGTCACCCCGACTAATGTATTACCTTAGGTCTCTCTCACTCACCCTCACGATCCTTATAATATTCAAAAGAAGTTCTGGGATCTTTATGAAGGTGTGGATATTGATCTACCAGAGACCAAGATCCCACAAGAAGAATTAGATGCACATAGTAAGCGTCTGTTGAAAGTTTGTGATCTTTGGGGCAAGGATTTTACAGAAGATGAACAGATCAAAAGAGCTCGACGTGCATATTACGGAGCAGTCAGTTACGTTGATGATTGCATTGGGAAATTACTTTCAAGTTTTGAAGGATTGTCGACTGGATGAAAACACAATCATTGTTTTCAGTGGTGATCATGGTGATATGCTTGGAGAACGTGGTCTTTGGTATAAGATGTCTTACTTTGAGGCGTCTGTCCGAGTACCACTTCTCGTTCATTATCCCAAATATTTCAATGCTCATCATGTATCGGAGAATGTTTCGACGTTGGATATTCTTCCAACATTGGCTGATCTTGCTAATGTCGAATTGTGGCCTGGTCTACCAATGGATGGTTCATCACTCTTACCACACCTTCAATCACGTCCCGGTGGATCGGATACAGTTTTTGCGGAATACTGTGGTGAAGGTACTATCTCACCAATGATGATGATTCGACGTGGACCATGGAAATACATCACATGCCCAGCTGATCCAGATCAACTTTATAACCTTGCGGAAGATCCTAAAGAAGTTACTAACCTTGCATCACTTCCTGCCAAACATCCACTCATGACCGAAGAAACTACCAAATTCTTGAATGATTTCAAAGCTGAAGCCGCAGCTAAATGGGACTTTGAAAAATTACCAATGATGTTTTACTTTCTCAACGTCAAAGACGTCTTGTTTGGAGCGCTCTTAAAGTTGGTAAATTTACTAGCTGGGATCATAATCCGAATGATGATGGTCGTGAGAAGTATATTAGATCACATATTCCACTTGATGATCTTGAACTTCGCGCTAGATATCCACCTGTTGATAGTCAAGGAAGAGATTTAGCAGGTGTTGGTATGGGTGGTTCAGGTGCAGGTGGTATGGGAAGTGTAGTTTATGACCAAGCCGGTGCTCATGGGCAATGATATTTCTACCTTAACAGCATAGGATAAGCGGGCGTTGGGTTTATTTCTCTCTACATATTGCGCAGCATTCAGTGCCAGATACCAAAATGAGTTTGCATTATTAGGTTTTTATATGAAAATTGAGAAAGGTTTTACGAGACAATATGAGATGATGAATGAAATTTGTGGGAGAGGTGGAAGTGAGAAATGGAAAACGGAAATGGAAATGGAAAACGGAAATGAAATTGGAAGTAAATGAAAGACAAACTCTCCAGGTTGGATGGGATTTTGTTCATAGGTTGATGGAATGGATTTGGAAATGGTATTACAGGCAGTTAGGTCGGTTAGTTTGCCTGAATCTTCACCAAATACTTGCATCTATTTGGGATTTTTGCGATGAGCTTGGAACCGTATGAGTAAAATCAATGAAAGTATTTTCTTAATTGTCTTTATGCTATTCATAGTTTACATCTCAGTCGCACTGTTGAAACGATGATACTTGGCCCATGGGGAGTTTGATGATAGGTGCAAGTGGACTCTGGAATTACCTGGATTTATGTTGTCATTATAGGGATAATTTCTTGGCTTTTATAGATGCTAGGAATTTCTTTCGGAGAGGAAATAGATTGAGTGGGAACAGATTGAGAGGTAAATGGACGTAGCGTAAAGGCGAGGAAAAGAATGAGATTTTATCGAAGGGTTTTCTATTTTTTTTTTCCATCATGATGATATTGATATTGATGTTGTACTGATGTTCAGGATGCTGACTGACTGACTGACTGACTGACTGACTGACTGACTGATTGACTGATTGACTGATTGACTGATAGACTGACTCTACCTTCTTCCAAGGAGCGGCTGCCACGCTACATATGTGTGAACGGCGTTTTTTGGGCCGGGATGTGTAAGAGGTACTGTAGGAGGTATCGAAAGAAATCCTGAAGTTTTTCGGGAAGGAAGATAAGGGGTCAAGGAGGTGATTTGAGAGGGGAGGGAGAGATTCGAGGGTTGAGGGTTGAGGGTTGAGGGGGGATAGGGAAATGGTATGTTTGAGGTATATGTTCCGTGAATTCGATGACTGCGAGGTAGGGAGAGGTAGGTAGGTATCTTGGAGTATTGATTGTCTATTCACCAGAGCGGTAAGGGGCTCATATCGCCCCAGTCGATGGCATTTTCAGCGCAAGAAGAGGAATGGCGGGAGTTGTTGATGTGTGTGATCTGGGTTGCAATCTGCGGTGGATGATGCCTCGTCTTAGTGTAGGTGTAGGTATGGTTATGGGTATAGTGAATGGATGTGAAAGATTCTTGTCTACTAATTGTTATTGGGGTTTAGTGTGTATAACTAGGTACTTTACGCATATAATAAGTTACGAGGTTTGGAGATAGAATAATAATTATGGTATCTGAGATAGCCGACTGATGTGAACATGTGAATCTTTGGTTTGGTGAATTTCAAGGGCAGTCTTGCGGCTGTTTGTCTTATTTTAATGTGAGTCTTGGGGAGTTATCATCTCGAAGTCTCAAATGGTTCGAAAACGATATATTTACATGAGAGACAAATATCGATAGATTGTGATTTTGAGGGATTCGATCGAGGCACTGATTTCTCTGTTGTATGGATATTTCACCTATAGATATCGTAGATTATAATTAGATGAGAATATCTCCTGACCGCCCGGTGGACCATCAGATGGATACTCTAGATCATTATGAGATTCATATCTCTACATCACGTATCCAGGATCTCTATGTCCGAGACCAAATCTACCAGCAGGAAAGAAACTCTGACTTGTAAAGAAGTCTGGGGCCAGTCTATTGATCTGTCAGTTATTTACCATATTTATTGTTATCGCTACCTACCTAGCTATGGTAATTTATTCGTTTGCAACTCTCGCTAGTTCTACCACCCCCTTTTCTCATCGCTACGCTGCGATTTCAAGTTCGCCAAAGATCAAACGAAGTAATAATCTCGCGCTCTCTTGATCTGGTTTCCCTTGAATATTTAGATAAAGTCAGTGTTATTCCATGTATGCCGATATACTGTCGTTTTATTTATCTACTCTACTTCTCGGTATTAGTCGGAGAGCTAGTAATGAGGAATTCATCATTCGCGGTATTGATTTCTCTCGCGCTCATGAATGACGTTGTGATCATAGGAGAGGTTTTCCAGTAACTGAGTGAGTGAGTGAGTGAGTGAGTGAGATTGGAAATATCCATCCAACCATACTTACGTATAGAAATATCCCTCTTGTATCTGAGTTCCCTTTTAACAAAATATCTTAACGATTTCGATTTCCTATTGAAGGTATCTTGATTTGGGAAGCGTACTGGGTTATTGTTAGTTATAAAGTGAGACGACATAGATATAGCCTTCAGTATTCTGAAGTTTTACAGTTTCACTGTCAAGTACTGCTTAGCCAACTTTTGAATTCTTCTTTCACCATCGTCCTATCTCATCTCATCTTAATTGTCTCATTCAATCTACTCGAGTAAAAGATCATGAATTTTCAAAAATCACTCCAGCTTCCTGAACCCTTACACGCTATCTCAACTACTCAACCATAAATCCACCCACGCACCCACAACTATCACTATCATCCACCAGTCCAATACCCCCTGGCCCTAAATCCAGCATTTCTTTCTCTTTCAACCCTTTGATACATCGCGGTATACATATACATCACTGACTAACCTTAGCAACAGTATAGAGATTTACTTTCCTGATAAATAACATTTCCATATATCGCAACAATCTCACTAATCATTTCCATTTCCATCAATACCAGCAATACTCCCAAAACCCTCCCTCCCTCCCACCTCACCACCCTGCACAGCACCAATCTCACAAACCACCGAGCAAAAATCCCAACGCACCCATCCCCAACACCCACATTGAAAACATCAAAAAGACCCCCCCTCCAAGCCTTGAATCCTATACCCAGAGTACGAAGAACGAGACCAACTCCCCCTCTTCTGCGCTCAAATCAAAACACGTCGAGGGAAAAGATGAAGAAATTCTTCGACGCAGAAAAGAACGGGAAGATGATTGATTTTTTCATGGATGCTGTGTGTGGGTTTGGGGGGGAGGGGGGAGAAGAGAGGAGAGCTATGGATAGGAAGGAGGAGTAAGGATGGGAATTAACAACTAGACCTAGCTATCTTTCCAACAAAGAATTGAGACCAACATCCGCATTCACATCCACATTCAAGGGTACTGGGTAGATCGGGTAGGTACCTACCTACCAGGTACTTTCAGAAATCTCCCTTGGCTGCGTTTGATCAATCACCGACACACTTAAGAGATCTTGCAACACTAGTTCGTCATGTGCTTAGCACAGAATGTGACAAGTTGTGGATTTCATATATTATTTATTGTATTGTATTCATTGGATTCTCCGACGTGCACTCATACAAACGCGAGCTATACAAATATCATATCCATATCTATTCCCTCCCTCCTTCCTTCCTTCATCGCGCAATTCCATAAATACGAAAAAGTCGTGGCTCTCACTTAGATTTCCTCTTCCTTTTTCCATCAATCGGTTCATCTTCCTCCGCAACATCATCCGCTTTTCTCTTTTTATCCTTTTTTGAATTCTTCTCCTTCTCCTTCTCAGCCTCTGTCTCGCCCTGGTCCTTCTCCTTATCCTTCTCCTTCACATCCCTTTCCTTTCTTGCCTTTTTTCCCTCGCTCTCCTCTCCTGTGCTATCTCTCTTTCTCTTCTTCTCCTTTTTTGCCTTCTCCTTTTTCTCTTCCTTTGCCTTCATTCCAGCTTCAACCTCTGCTTGCAATTGTGCCTCCACAGCTTGAAAGTTAACTTCTTCCTCTACTTTCTTCTCTTCCACCTTCTTTTCCTCAATCTTCTTCCCCTCAATCTTCTTCTCCTTCTTACTTTTATCCTTCTCCTTCTTATTTAGATCGGAAACTGGCGTCGGCACAGTATCCACAACAAAATAAGGATTTGATTCTACTTCGACCGCCGCACTGCTCGTGGTAGATTTCTCGACTTCTGTAGTTGGCGCATCTTCCATCTCGACATCTTCATCTTCGTATCCTGGATCCTCCACCGATTCAGAATCGGAATCGGAATCTGAGTCGGAATCCGAGCTGCTATCGCTATCGCTACTCTCGTCCTTTTTAGCCGTACCATTTTTCTCCGCAGCTAGACGAGCATCAAGTTTTGGCACCAGAGGTTCATAACTTGTGCCGAGAACCCCCAATCCCTTCCTATCCTTAATCAAACGCGGTGGCAACTATCGAAAATCCCAGTCAGCAAATCCAATCCTCCAATAGAAGAACCCTCAACCATCCCTCCTTCGAACACTCACGATAAACCTCGCCATCGTCCTCCCACTAACAAGCGTATCCCTCCCCCTATCCAAAAGCCCACAAAGAATCCTCCAAGGCCCATCTTGATTCAACTCCCACTCCCTCTTCTCCTCCTGACTCAGACGCTCCATCTCAGACTTCATGGCCTGCTGCACCCGATCCAGGGTCTTACAATGGGCCTCGAGAACCCCCAGATGTTTGCGAAAGAGCGCACCCCATTTCGCATGCACCGATCGATTCATCAAAGGAACCTCGGGCTTATCCGTCCGATTTGGATCCTTATCCTTGGGAAGCTTAGCCTTGCGCACGCGTTGCTCCTTGGGAACCTTGGGTTTCTTCTCCTTCTTAGCTTTGACGACCCGTTCGTTGCCGTCGTTGTGACCCATGATGAATGATTGGGAATGACAGAGTGGGAAACTGGGGGGCTTTGAAGTATAAGATGGGTTGTGAAAGAATGCGATGATTTCTTTGATGGGATGTGACAAGGAATTCGTTCAAAGAATCTTTCCAATTGCGCCTTGCGAATATAAATAAGTTACCTAGGTAATTCTAGAAAAACCTCTTTGGAAACTTTGCGACAAGATAATTTTTGCGGGGATAGATCCTTGGCGAGAGGCTGGTGTGGCTGGATCGCGGGGCTGGAGAATGATCACGTGTCAGAGATTCTAGATTCCTTGATTGCTGTCCAATTGTCCAATCGTCCTAGGATTTTCCCCATGTCGATTGTCAGTCATACTGCAGTAGAGTCTGAAGCAGGAATAGCAGCAATATATACTGTCCATGCTAATAAGCATGGGTGAACAAGAGTTCGGCTGCAGTGAAGTATTCATTGTATTGAGTCACCGGTAGATATGAGATTTTTAGTATAATGTTGTAATATAATAATTACCTATTCAATAATCAATTCAACAAATAACAAATGAGCTCTACTCCGTAGATAGGTAACATAACAATGTAATCAAATGGTATCAAATGCATCATTCATTAAATATGCTAAAACACCTCAGTGGTGTATGTGGTATTTTTAGATATCCGCATCCAGACCTCAATGCTCAAGCCTAGATTATATATTGTCAATTCTGTCGACTTCATCCTATCCATCCCATCACCCTTCTCAAATCGAACTTCATCATAACTCCAAAAATCCCTGTTTCTTCGCTCGCACTTAAACTCGGTAGTAGCTCATCTCGAACTTGAAGAAGACCAGTCCTTCGAAATAGATAAAAAGAACTCCATCGCTATGCATATTGCAATATATGCACCCATTTTCTCCAAAAATCCCAAAATTCAACATCGACCCTGACCCCCACATGTCTCATATCATAATTCTCATTGCAATTTAAGCCAAGAAGAAGAAAAGATCATGTCCTCTTATTCATACAATTTTGCCATTGCATCCCAGCTATCAAATACACTTCGCTTTGTTGTGGTGTTGGTCAATTCCAAATTTCCCAAACTGCACCAGTTGTTGACATTCTATTTACTTCATATTAGTTTGATTTTCAAAGATAACCGAGTGAAAATAAGGGGAAGACTTACAATACAACTCAAATATTTGCACCAACCGCAGGTTTTTCTGTAGACATAGAAATTTTTCAAAAGCAAAATGAAAACAATAAAAACAAATACTAATGCCGCTACTCTCAAAAGAAGCCAAGCCCACCATGCAGGCTTTCTACCTTTGAAAAACCCTGAAGGATTCTTGAATAAACTGATGATACCACGATCACCTTGACTAGCTTTAGTAGCAACAGGTGCATATGGTGGATCTGATTGACCTGTTCGCATTCTCAAAGAATTGGGTGAACGAAGAATGGATAAACCTAGAACTAGGCCCATAAGGAATCCTCCAATATGAGAGAAATTGTCGAGACCGGGTAAAAGACCTAGAACAAAGGATATGATGATATCAAGAGCGATGAAAGCTAATTCCTTGTAAGGACTAACACGTTCTTGCCATTTGTATAGCAAGTCAAGAAGTGTCAGAGCAATCAGACCAAAAAGAGCTCCTGAGGCGCCTGTAGATGATATACCAGTTGCAGCAAAATTTCCACCAAGAATAAATCCAAAAATGCCACTAGAAATATAGACCAGGAAATATCGAATGGGCCCAATTAAAATTTCCATCTCTTTTCCCATGGTCATTTGAAGAAGCATGTTAAACCCAATGTGAATAATTCCGGCGTGCAGAAACATAGGTAAGATGAATCTATACCATTGATCTGGTGTTGCTCCAACTCCTCCGAAACCACAAAGATCACTTATTGAACACTCCACATCTGTTGAACTCGTTGTGTTTGGACATGGCCAACTGATGGCAGTCAGATCTGGTATTCCGGTCATGTTGTGCATGCACGGCGTAAATCTTGAGCCCATGTTGATGACGACGTACGGTGAGGGACCAATCATGGGATTGAAGGAAGGATGGATTTCAATCGGAGATCCAGTAAGTTGGGCTGTATGGTATTAGTATCTCATACCCAAAATCTTCTTCCAACCACGTACCATTCTTGACAATTTCCACAATAAATACTACCACTTGTACCAAGGTGAGAGTATATGTCACAAAAGGAATGCCCTTTTTCTTATTTACAAGCCTCATAGCCATAGCATCACTCATTCTATGATTCTTTTGATTCTTTATGTGTGGAGGTATGCCTGATTCCCCTGCATCGTATACATGATCGTTAAAGTCTGGATGGTTAAAGTTTGAATCGTATACATGATCTGTGGAAGTATCCTTTGCTGGAACTTGAGGATTTTCTCGCAAAGGTATATCTTCTGCGGAATAACCCATCCCATCTTGTTGTCTACCTCCTCCACCCTGACTATAATATTGTGTATCATGTTCTGAGCTGGTCGAAGTATTGTATCTATGTGGTGGCACACCGGGTGGTACTGGGTATACATGATCATCGAATGGAGCTTCAAATGGAGAGACTGGCGACATCTCTTGGGGTCTTGTTGATCCTACTCGTGAAGGTATTGAATTTTGTCTTGAAGGTGCTTGAGAATGGTAGGAGGGAGGTACTGTATGTTGCTGAGATTGAGTGTCGAATGGACTGTCATATGGTTGTGGCGTTTCTTCATGCTGATATTGCTGTGGTTGTTGATGTGAATGTGAATTGTAATACTCATTTGCCGCCATGATTTCTGTCTAATGACTGTATGGATGCGATCGGTTCGTAAAGTATCTTATCGTATCGTAACGTAACGTTCGTATCAATGGAGAAAATGGTTCCTTCAGACAAAAAAGAGAGTGAAAGTTGCGATCGTCTGATGATTGTTATAAACTGACAAACCGACGAGCAGCCTGAAACAGGAGATTCCCAAGGTAGAAATGCAACTTCTTCTTGGCTAAAAGGTCAACGAACGTGAGAATTGAAAGTTGTCGAATGATTTGGTGGTAGTGAAACTGCTTATAGCACTGTAATCATTCTGAGATTCGCTACTTTTTGCTTGATGTTATGTAAAATGCAAATGATTGAAGATTTTCTTCAAGCGCCTCTTTAACAAGGTTATATAATTTTGTGTTTTAGAAGCACTGCCTCGACTGAGGGGTGTTGTTGTTGTTGTTGTTGTAGTTGTTGAGAAAGATTCTACGATGGGAAGGTTGTGTGAATTACTGGATTAAGTAAAGTCAAGATGAGGAGAGAGTGATTAACCTTACTAGTAGGGTAGGAGGGAGGAGGTAGGAGGTAGTAGGTAGTAGGTAGTAGGCAGGAGGTTGGAGGTTGGAGGTTGGTGGTTGGTGGTTGGAGAGATATACTTCCTATATATTAGGTAGATGCAGAGAAGTACGGAGGTACAGAAAGAAGTAGCGGAGTAGAGGTAGTAAGAAGTGGTAGTAGGATTAGTAATAGTAGCAGAAATAATAGTAGTACCAACAATAAATGATAATAACAATCAGAGTAGGAATAGTAACAGTAATGGTAGCAATAGCAATAGTAGAAGAGATACTCGTGGACGATACTACAATAATAAATAATAAAAATGCCCATCTAGGTAATAAGTAATTAGATACTTTTTCCACTCAATCGGAAAAGAATCTGTTTTGGGGCTTATTCCCCGTTTCAGAACTGACGCCAAAGCCAAAACTAAAGTGGCCGGGGCTTTTTTGTACCTGAGTATCTGAGCTACTCGAGTACTTCAAAAGGGTTATTCATCTACTCGAGTACTAGGTAAGTATTAGACATTAGACATTAGACATTAGAGATTAGACATTAGAGATTAGACATTAGACATTAGACATTAGACATCCGACATCAGACATTACAGTAGACATTAGATACTAACTCAAAAAACCTTAAGATGATAACACAATAGTAGACTAATAAAATAGAAATAATCAAAATTGCTTAATTATGCGGTGAAGATATAAAGTTTTATGTAGAGGAAGAATCTTTACAGTAGAATGTAAGAAGAATAGACAAGTAGTACTGTACTGTACTGTATTGTATTGTACTATACTATCTATACCCTCACTACCTAGTACTTGTATGCTTTAGTTGATGTAGACTTGAGTAGTAGAAAGAATGAATTTCAATAAAGGATTTAACCTTATGAGTAATACTGCCTAAATAAAATATTATTAAATGGGTAACAAAACTTAATTATAATCATAACCTTGGAATACTCAAGTACTCTGTAATACATTCATTCACACAGCCTTGATTCACAAGCTGATCATCCATCCCTCCATACAAAAATTGTTGATAAGGCTAGGCTTTAATCCTTCAATCATCCAAACCACCACGCGTCACTACTTGGCGTTCCGATTCTTCAGTGGATCGGGACTACGCAAGTCTTCAGAGGAGATGGGGAAAAGATGAACATCTTATCCAATCAGATGGATTAAAATGTCGGGCCCGGTATTACGGTTTCTATTTACATCCTCAAAAGAGTGGCTGTGAAATGTAAACAAGGCTGGCTCCTTCACAGTGTACACGAGGCTAATTCGTAAAAAAAAAAGATTGACCATCACCTGAGCTGAGAAGAAAGAATCTCGGTGGAGGGAAGATATATTTTTATTTCTTTACCGAATCCCAACTCCCAGTTTGGATCTCCATGAGCTTGGTTGCCCCCGTACATATAGAATGGTGTTCCATTCGAAATTCACAAGTATCCATTCACCATCCCCCAACTCATCTCAAACTCATCTAGGCCATGCTATTCATTGTATATCATCATCATGAAAGTACATCTCCTGAGGGATGATACTCCATATCGTCTGTGTGGATTTGTGCAAAAGGGGGAAAAACTATGCGCCGTTCAAATCATATGGGTATTGGGCTGGGTATATTCCGGCTCAAAAACGCGTGTTGCCGACAAAGGGGGAAATGCTGAGAATATTGGAACATGTGTAATATATCTGTACACTATCTGTTAGTCGGAAAATTTGTCTAGATTTCATGGATTGTCTTGAAAGAAAACAATCTACTCCGAGATCAGGCTGTTCAGTCGATACACGAAAATTGATGGCTCAGATGCGATACTTGAAAGTTAGGGTTGTGCTTACTATTTTAGTAGGATGTCTTTCGGGTTAGATTCAACGATGGAAATTGTTCCAGGTTTTGATATCTTTGGAGCCAAGGTCAAATTCCCAAAAGGGAGGAGAAGATGATATCCTAACTTGAAGGCACGTTCATGCCTCAATATCGTTGTTTGAGGTATACTAAAGCCTATGCTCAGCCGAAGCTTATCATACACGGTGGCAGTAAGGGCAACTCACAGTTGAGAACCAATCAGACCTTCTATACTCACATCATAGTAAAATAGGCACGAGGACCTCATATCCCACATCTGTCATCCTGTTCCAAGCGGAACTGGTGTTTCCGACTTCTCTGCTTACATTCCCCATCGTGACACTAATTTGATCATTTGGTACCGCATATGATAAGACAATCCTTTGGAAAGTTTGAAAAATGAAGTTGGGCAAGCATGATAATAGAGTGTATCCCACGAGGCCCAAGGATAAGAGAACGACCGAATTCATAACTAGTTTCTCTCCCGGAGTTAAAACATATGCCGAAAATGTAACTTCATATCGATAGTACATAAGTCGAAGTTGATATTTCAAACCTTCCATGTAGGAATACTGTTCGCGAAGTTTGGGTGAGGTAGGGAAGGAGTATGAATATGAAATGTGAGACATGTTGACTGTCAAGAAAACAGAATGTTTAGGGGTGTCTCCAAAGTTAGGACTTCAATACAAGAGTGGCTGGATAGGACAATTTAATGTCTGGCTTTTGATCAAAGAATGAGATATTTGTGGTTGAATCCTAACCTTGAAGATCAAAATTAAGTGCTGGAACAGGATATAGAATTGCAATAACACTCGAACTGTAGCCCTTTTGCAACTGATAAGAAAACCTCTGAGGATGAAATAGAACATGGAGGACAGCATATACTATATAGGAAACAAAGAGTATAGTAGAAATGCTTGTTCGGTCGAGATCACCGATTACTCCTCACCTTTCCTTTTTATGATGTAATGATATTTCAACAACACAGTATATGCCTGGTATATCCTCAAAAACTTTTTTGATATTGGTTATATGAGTATTTTGAGTCAGAACTTCAATGCATGAATTTGCATTAAATAATAGCTTTCCTCATTGGTCAACATTCCTCTTCCTAAGCGGAAATAGGAAAAGCTTGGCTTTCAAAGCCCGCGAAAGATTTATGAGGACGGGGATATCGAGCGGAATCGTCGGATGAAGATATATTTCCTGTGGTGAGATCTGGATATTCTTGTTGGCGATAGAGTCAATGCCCGGCAATTCGGATTTTATGGTAACCTTTGTACTCGGGGTAGTTTCCCAAACCGTCTACTTTGTGAGTCGGGTGAGACCGTGAGAAGAGTAACATCATGTGCATGCGATATCCACACAAGCTGCGTTCCTTCAATAACATCGAATGTAAGTAGTTGTATAACCAGGAGCACGACAAAGGGTAGATGGTAGATCCTGGATGACGTATTCAGAGCGCCATCGAATCTATATCAATGATCATGCAATCTCAAGTTTCGAGTTCATTGAGGATACCAATCACCAAGTATTGATTCTTGCAAGTTGTAGTAGGGTTGCAACTAGCAACTATAGGTCTCGACTACCCTTATGCATGTTTTGTTATACAAGTCGAAGTCGTCTTGACGAAAAAGGTTTATCCTAGTAGAAGGTTCTTCCCGTCCATTTGATCAGCAGCCCTAGGCGCCGAGTCTTGGTTGGAAGTCAATTTGCCGCTTTATGAGATCAAGATAAGATAAGATCATTGATTATGTAATCCATAGCTGCATTCTTGCAGCCACAAGCCACGAAAATTACATAAGCTAGGCACTTTCTATCTACCCCCTTGTCCACTTTAATTAAGTCGCGTTCACAACGCGTGAAAAGTAGTCGACGCGAAGTTTATATTGATTAATACAATTCTCTAAAGTCCGATATTCAATCTCCCCATCAACAACTTCTCCAACTACGTCTCTCCTGTTGGCAGCACGGAAGTTGTAAAATCCTTCGCCATGGCTCCATCAAGAGTTCCCCAAAAGCGAATCCTAGGTGAAGCAAAGAATATTCAACAAAATAATAACCCCTCATCCCCTCCATCTGCGGCGAAGAAACGAAAGCTCGAACCAGTAGCCTCATCTCCAGCAGCAGTTAGATTCAAGAGTTCACAAAATGGACCGAGAGGAAAATTGGCTTCTAGCCAGCCTAGTCAGTTCGAATCGGAAGTATTGGAAAAGATGACACAAGATATGGAAAATTTGAAGAAGAATAATTCAGAAAAAGATCAAGAATGGGCAAGGCCAAGCCTGGCAGACTTTAATCCGGAGGTGGACAATTTGATCTTTCAGCAGATTGAATGTGAGGAGGGTACATATGATCATGGAAAGGCGACTGTGAAGTTATTTGGCGTCACTGAGGTAGGATTCGTCTCGATTCTTCCCGAAACCTTCAACTAATGTCTTTTGCAGACTGGTCACTCAGTTATGCTGCATGTTAAAGACTTCTTACATTACTTTTACGTTGCAGCTCCTGTCGGTTTTACACATAAAGATTGTGATGGGTTCAAAACATACCTTGATGCCATAGTAGGAATGCATGTACCTGCGATTCACTCAGTATCGGTCGTCCTACGAGAGAATTTATATGGATTTACGGGAAATAAACAGCATGCATATATCAAGATTACAGTCACAGATCCCAAGAATATCAACAAAGTTAGGACAGCTATTGAGGGAGGTAATGCGAACTGGAAAGGATTGTGGAGGAATGATGGAGCTGGAATTTTGACGTTTGATAGCATTCAATATGTGTTACGGTTCATGGTTGATGTCAAGGTCGGTCCCCCCACTCCCCCTTTCTCGTATCATTTTCCTACTCTTTTTCACTCCTGGTACTCTGGTCTGTAGTATAGCTGACCCATGTCAGATTCATGGTATGTCTTGGGTTGAAGTGGAAGCAAAGAAGTACGAAATAGTTCCTGAACATAATAGACAATCGAATTGTCAAATCGAAGCTGTAATGACTTACCGAGATTTAATTGCGCATAAACCAGAAGGAGAATGGGCGAAAATGGCACCTCTCCGCATCTTATCTTTTGACATCGAATGTGCTGGTCGCAAGGGTGTCTTTCCAGAAGCAAATCAGGATCCTGTTATACAAATCGCTAATATCGTTACTCGATACGGAGAGAAGAAGCCATTCGTACGAAATGTCTTTTGTCTTGATACTACGAGTTTGATTGTCAATACACAAATTTTTGAATTCGAAAAGGAAGAAAAGATGTTGTCAAAATGGAGAGACTTTCTTGAAGAAGTGGATCCGGATATCATTATTGGTTATAACATTGCCAACTTCGATTTCCCCTATCTCCTGGATCGAGCCGAGCATTTGAAAGTCAAAAATTTCAGTCAATGGACTCGATTGAAGTCTATTCACTCTCAAGCTAAAACTTCGAACTTCTCCAGCAAGCAAATGGGCAATAGGGACACGAAAGCTACCAACACTAATGGTCGACTTCAACTGGATCTATTACAGCTTGTTCAGAGAGATCATCAGCTTCGAAGTTATACACTCAATTCCGTTTGTGCTCAATTCTTGGGTGAACAAAAGGAAGATGTTCACCATACTATGATTACGGAGTTATTCAACGGAACACCTGAATCCAGACGAAGATTGGCAGTTTACTGTTTGAAAGATGCTTATCTCCCTCAACGTCTAATGGATAAACTTTCTTGTCTCGAAAATTATACGGAAATGGCTAGAGTCACAGGTGTTCCGTTCAATTTTCTTCTATCTCGTGGTCAACAAGTCAAATTCATCAGTCAATTGTTTCGAAAAGCTTTGGAACAAAAGTTGGTCATTCCCAATCTATCATCCTCTTCATCAGAGGAACAGTACGAAGGTGCCACTGTCATCGAACCTACTAGGGGATACTACAGTGTTCCAATTGCAACTCTAGATTTCGCTTCTCTATATCCAAGTATCATTCAAGCACATAATCTTTGCTACACCACACTACTCAAGAAAGATGTAGTGGAAGCTCTCAATTTGCAGAAGGATGAAGATTATATCGTTACACCAAATGGAGATTACTTCGTTACTACCAAGCAACGAAAAGGTCTCCTTTCACAAATTCTGGAAGAATTATTAACCGCAAGAAAACAAGCCAAAAGAGAACTTGCTGTGGAAACGGATCCTTTCAAAAAAGCTGTGTTGAATGGTCGACAACTTGCATTGAAAATCAGTGCAAACAGTGTTTACGGTTTGACTGGTGCTACTGTTGGAAAGGTACCTTGTTTACAAATCGCTAGTAGTACCACAAGTTATGGTCGTCAAATGATTGAAAAGACAAAAGCAGAAGTCGAGGCAAAATATACCATTGCAAATGGATATTCTCATGATGCTCAAGTCATTTATGGTGATACCGATTCAGTCATGGTGAAATTTGGTGTCAAGGACTTAGCAGAAGCGATGAAACTAGGGGAAGAAGCTGCACAATACGTTTCGTCGAAATTCGTCAAGCCAATCAAGTTGGAATTCGAGAAGGTTTATTACCCATATCTTCTCATTAACAAAAAGAGATATGCTGGTCTTTATTGGACAAATCCTGATAAGTATGACAAGATGGATACAAAAGGTATTGAGACGGTCCGTCGTGACAATTGTCGGCTGGTTCAAAATGTCATTGAGACAGTACTGAGAATGATTTTGATCGATCAAGACGTTCAAGGAGCTCAAGAGTAGGTTACCCTCTGCGCCTTTCAAGACTTACAACTAACATCCACCGTTAGCTATGTAAAAGATACCATTTCTGATCTCCTTCAAAACAAAATCGACATGTCCAAACTCGTCATCACCAAAGCCCTCGCAAAAGCCGATTACACAGCTAAACAAGCTCACGTCGAACTCGCCGAACGCATGAAGAAACGAGATGCAGGATCAGCACCTACATTAGGTGATCGTGTTGCCTATGTCATCATCAAAGGTTCTGCTGGAGCCAAGAATTTCGAGCGATCCGAAGATCCCATTTTCGTCTTGGAGAATAACGTCCCGATCGATACTAAATATTACCTCGATAACCAACTTGCCAAACCCCTCGGAAGAATCTTCGAGCCTATTTTAGGCGAGACAAAAGCCAACTCCCTCCTCGCGGGAGCGCATACTCGAGCCATATCCGTCGCAGCTCCAACCGTTGGCGGTCTTATGAAATTTGCCAAGAAGACTTCAACATGCATGTCCTGCAAAAAGCCCCTCGTGAAAGCTCATGAGAAAGATGGAGCAGTGTGCACAGATTGTGCTCCTAGAATTGGGGAAATGTATCAAAAACAACTCAACAAGGTGAGTGACCTAGAGGTCAGGTTCGGAAGATTGTGGACGCAATGTCAGAGGTGTCAGGGAAGTATGCATTGCGAGGTCATATGTAGTAGTAAAGACTGTCCCATCTTCTACATGAGGATGAAGGCCAAGAAAGACGTCGAAGATGCAGGGAAGGAGCTGGAACGATTTGATTTTGACCAGTCGGCTTGGTAGTCATTTGCTGGGAACATGGGGAAAACTGCTGAATCATCATGGGTATCGCAAGGAGTTTTAGGCGCGTGGGTGACTGGCCTTGATGAGGTGGTAGACTGGCCCGAGACGGTCTTGGTGTATTATATATTAGGGAGGTATTAACGATCATTTTTCTTTAATCCACATTATGGGATGAGGAGTAGCAGCTAGGATTCGACAGATAGGAATGAAATATATCTGGTCCTATTCGTATAATTCCCTCTCTATCCTCTAATAAACAACGCCCGTGTTCCTCCCAGCCACAGAGTGAGGCGTAGTATTGTGCTGTATCTATATTCGGGTTAATAGGTTGATGGATTTAGGGATTGCGTGGTGAGGTGTGGTGTGGAATGCTGCATATATTCAAAATTCAAAATTCAACAAGACGAAGCAAAGAGAGTGAATTAAGTATTTGAATTGAAGTTTTAAATTTCTGGTATCTATCTATAAATGAACATGGTTTTTCCTCCCGCCATCCAGACGTTTAATATGATATCATATCCCGCTATGTAAAGTACCTCCACATTACCACACCCAACCGACCGTAACCTTACCGTACGGTTACCCGGCCACATACTAATTCTTGACCCGCTCCACCTGCCCTCTGACCCAACTCTTCGCATCCCTCCACTTCCCTTCGCTCCGCTCCTCGCCTCCCATCTCCTCATACGCCCTCGTTCCCCTCCGCTCCCTCGCCGTAAAAGGGTTCGACCACCTACTCCCGGTCGGCTGAGGTATCTCTCCGCCTATGTGACCACCCTCCATTTCCCGCTGCCGCTCCAACGCATCTAATTCACTCGTCAGACTTGGCGGTGCCGTCCTCCTTACATTTGCATTTAAGCTCTGAAGATAGTCACGCGTCATATCCCCCGGTGATGTAACCCCATTCACATTGCGCCATCTTTCGATTTCGAAGCTCGGTATGAGGACGGGGGAAAGTTTGGGAAGGCTGGAGGTTGGGGATCGTGGCGGGTCGGCGAATGGATTATGTGGGTATGTGGTTTCGTGGTCATTTGAAACGATTTCATTATTGGTTTCATAGGGGGTTGGGGGTTGGCGAGTCTGGGGACGAATTCCGAGACCTTGAACTGGTTCATTCTCATTCATTTCGATGGAATGAATTGAGAGGCCATCTCCCCATCCTGAACTTATCGTTGATGTTGAGGGCGGCCTTATGGTTTTCTCATCCCGTCTATCCAATGCTCTTTCACTTCCAGATTCAGAATTGGATATTGATGGATTCCTCTTCATCTCCGGCCAAGATGCTTCGGGGTCTCCTCCATTTCCTCCATTTCCATTTCCGTGCCTTCTAATGCCCATCCCATTGGCAATCGCACCCATCCCAGTGACCGGTTTCTCCCCCATCGCCATTAACTCTTCGTTTCTCCTCTTCTGCCTCCCCAAAGCTCTTCTAACAAGAAACGCCATAATTGCTAATGCAACCACACTTACAATGACCGTAACACTTACAGTCACCGCAAGAGCTGAAGACGTATGCTGATGTTTTGTAATTGTGCCTTCAGTATCTGGCAATGAATAAAAAGTAGGGCTATTTTGACCAAGAGCAGTAGCGTTGATGTTACTAGTATTTATGCTCGTTATTGTTGTTTTAGGGATTGATTTTGAGGTTGAAGTTGGAGAAGATGTTGAAGCGTATATGGTTGAGGTTGTGAAGGTAGATGTACTACTGGGAGAGTAGGTTGAAGTTGAAGTGCTGAAAGATGATATAAAGCTATCGGTATAGGTATTGTAGTCAGTGGCTGCTTGATAGGTTTGTGTTGCGGTAGTTGATGTGGTGGACGTTATACGCATTGATGTTACTGTCGAGATACTTGCAGTCTAAAATTTCTTATAAGTCAATTGTCATATACAATTACTGAATAACTTACAGTAGTCGTCGAATCCCACGATCTTATAGTTTCTGGATTTGGTTTAGGTTTTCCTCCCAAATTCGGAGTATTCGGAGTATCCGGGTGAGGAGGATAAGGTTCATCTTCATCTCTTTTGTTTGCCCATACCAACTCAAAATCCTCATCATACACACCGGAATTTACCAGATCCATCACCAAACCCCTTGGATTTCGGTCGATCATTTTTTCAAAGAGTTACAAGTTTAAGTTATCAGGCTGATATGTAAAAAAAAAGGAAAATGCTTGTATAAAGCTCAAGAGAAGATCATCTCAATCGAACAACGTATCAATACCTAGAGGACGAAAGTATAAAGGGAAAAAAAGAAAAAGAGAAAGAATGAAGGAATGAGGGAATGATATCAAATTAATGCCAGCCTGCTGGTAAGAATTATTATTATTACTATTATTCAAATTTACCTCGTAAAATAATAACTTTGACAGGTTTATGGACTGTTAAAAAAGACTTCTGTGCCAACGTGAATATACTTATATCTCTCCACAAGAATGTGGAGTCTTGAAACTCTCTATCAAGAAACCCTCGGGCTGTGTGTGATTGACCATGGGAAGTTCCCGTGTCTATTGAATGAAATATTGATGGAATAATTTTGGAACAAGATGAGTGAAGAGAAGATCAACATAGGTTCTGCAGCCCTCATTACTAGTAAATAAGTGACTAATTCGTATTGGTGATTTGGATAGACTTTGTATGGGGGAGGAAGGTATTTTCGTAACAGCTTTCATTCAAGGAACGAACTACTTGAACTAGGACTAAAACTAGAAGTAGAACTAGATCTAAGTCTGAGTCTGAGTCTGAGTCTGAATGTTACCCATGTATATCAAATCATACGTGTAAAATCATGATAGATACTGTACTGTAGTATATCAAAGCAAAAAAGTCCCTTCTCGTTACTGTAATGATTTGGTGATGCTGCCGTATATACCATACATATGATATCACCATACAACATGTACATACTGTACTGTATTGTGCTGTATTGTGCTGTACTGTAGCAAAAAGCAACGCAGCGCCACGCAACGCAAAGCAAGGCAAGGCAAAGCAAAGCAAAGCAAGGCAAAACAAAGCAAAGCAAATCAGAGCACAGCGCAGCACAACATTGCACAGCACAACACAACACAGCACAACACTGCACAACACTGCACAGCACTGCACAGCAACAGAAGACATTCCTCATCATTGACTGTATTGTAATGATTCGATCTGGTGTGAAGACAGGAGAGATTGGTATGAAGCTAGAAACTGGTTGTGCTTGGGTACATGATGGTCAGAGCCCAATAGTAAGCTGAAACGGAAGTAAAAGGTTCCAGGGTCCACTCCGATGTCTGTGCAAGATTTGAACCTTGGAGAAAATTGCATCGCACACGTGGCTGGTAAGGTTATGGATCGCATTAAAGTTCTCATTCATGAAGATCCTCTGCTAACCTTAATGGCCCGAGTCTCTTACTTGTAGGAAAAGGGCACAAACTGGTGAAGGGGTATTGCAGTGTAGTTCTCTACATACCTTGTATCAGATGATTAGTCGCGTGATCATCAATGAGCTTTGGCCTGAGGTCAGATCAATACTGGAGTCCTTTAATCAAATTCCATCTACGGCGTACAGTAACGAATTGAGATTGAACTTTCGGTGGAGTTGCGAGTTGCTTGGATGACCAGGACTCCATGAACAATGCGGAGAATGGACTCTCGTTCATTTGATCCTCGTGATATTGACTTTCGGAGTAAGCCGGTCAGATTCATAACGAAGAAATGTATATACTGTATTGTGGACCAAAGAAGGAAGGTAGTAACGATATAGCTGAAATAGGCAACTGGATAGAATCCTGGATAGAATGTTTCGTCAAGTCGAACATGGAGTTGAGAAGATTCAACCCCAAATTTCAACATCTCCCCTCCTTTTGGGGTCCCCTTCGAAAAGAACTTTGAAACTTTAGACCTTTAGACCTTGAGGCCTTTGAACTTTTGGACCTTTAGACCTTTAGACCTTTGGACCTTTGGACCTTGAGACTCCGAAATCCCGTAGATATGTACCGACAGAAACTGACGTAACACTCCCAACCCATTCCATATCCTTAACGCCGTTCCCAATCAAACTTTATGTTCATACAGTACAGCCCTGATTCCACACACAGCACAAAGTATAAGCATATCTCCGAATCATTTCTTCTTCTCTTCTACCATCTTCTCGTCAAACTCCTTGACATCTTCCATCTTCTTCTTCCCTCCGTTCCACACCTCCCAAATCTGTTCCATAATTAGATCGCCATATCCCTTCCCTGCTTCCAAAGCCTCTTTTTCCTTCTGATCTCTCTTCTCCTTCCAATCTTTCCCTTCACCACCTAACCATATCTTCTCCAAAACACTTTCTTTCCTCTCCTCCTCAACCTTGTTAGCCGTTGATTCACCGGCACTTCTTTTTTCCAATGCCTCTAGTACACCTTCTCTCTTGGCACCCTGATGTTGAAATTCAATCATCTTTCCCGAAAATTTCCCACTCTCTTCCATCCTCTTTTTTTCCTGTGCTTCTCGTATCTTTCGCTGAGTTTCTTTTGCTTTTCGGATAACTCTATATTTGAAAAGGCTGTGATTCGATTTTGTATGCGATTCATCATTGAAACACCGGTATACTCATAGGCTAGATGATTCCCGCCAATGAATGTTGTCGTCATGAGGGCAAAGGTATAGACATCCATTTTGCGGGGCGGAAGAACTGTATGGAGAAGAGTTAGCTAGCTTCATATTGAGATTTGGATTTGATAGATGGTAAATTGGTCGATCAATCGTCAGGCGATTTCTGCTCGAGAGAACGGCCGCTGGAATTGAGGTTGGATGGAACCGGAGTAAAACCTACGCATAACGATTGGGCAAACGATGAGGGCTGCGAGGGATGCATTATGAAGTAGAGGGGTAGTTCGTGGATTGGCAGGATCAGGTTGTGTAAACTGAGCAGGTTGAGTCGTCGACATGGTGATAAGGGAGAGATAATCGTTTGCCCCAATATAGTGGTCAATTAAAGTATTGTATAATAAGTATTGTATAGATATTAATGTAGATGAAGCTGGAGGATTCAAATTACCATTTCAGGAAAGATTGAGGAAACATTGAGTGGAATAATAATAAAGTTCCAAAGTTAATGAATGACGCTGGACTCTGTAGATAATTTTCGAAAAGCCACGGAGTTAGGTTGTTCCGATCTTTATCGCCATATTAAAGCAACAATTTACGAATCCATGGATATCCATGGACATTTGCTTTCTACTGGATCTATAAGTTATTATTAGTATCTTCATAACATTTTGGGTGACAATAGACATTCCGTGAAGGTTCAGTCAGATATCTGTTATATAATGAAAAGGTTAAAAATTGAATACGGGATTTCCAGTTTAATTTGATTGATAATGAATATTCAGTAAAGTTTATCGTTGAGTTGAGTGGAGGTTGAATTTTGGTAAATATATTGTCAAACAAACCACACAATCCCAACAAATATGACAAGGCACTTTGCCAGAGTGGTTAATGGGTAGCACTCGAATTCCTGTAGATTACTACAAGATACTAGATATGCTATGTCTTCGGACGCGCAGGTTCAAATCCTGCAGGTGTCGTTTTGATTTTTGTTACATTCTCTTTCAATAAATAAGACGTCTATCATCTTTTGTCCGTTTCTCTTTTTATATCTTGGAATTCGATTGGATTGTGAAATTCATTTTGCTTCTTAAAACCATCAAAGGGAACCTGGAACTTACAGTAGAAGAAAGAATAATGGGGTTCTCCGTATTTAAGGTGGAGTCGAGAAATGCGCCACTTATTCATTCTTTTGGTCTTCTGGAAGGAATTTCAACTTGTATTATTTTATATTGACTTGTATTAAAGTTATATTGACTTATATGAACTTATATTGTATTATATTGTTTTATCTATTTGCTTTTTATCTCAACAATAATAAATGTTTATCTCATCTACTCAACCCAACTCAACCAAATCAACCACGGAAATGTTGAAAAGACAAATACTCCTTATTTTTCACTATCAATTCATGCCTCCGATAACTTTTATATCTAAACGACAAAAAAGGGGCATTCCGTTCAAGTCTACTCTGGCACGCACATTTTGATATGTTGATGTGTTGATGTGTTGATGTCTTAACATATCAACTAACACAATGCGACGCTCAGGGTCCATTTCCACGTGGAGAATCTCTGGGCATTGAAGATGCCGGTATGTGGGACGATGAGCTAGATCTATCATGACTGATAAGTAGAACTACTAACTAATTCCTAACTACCTCGTACTAACTACCACCTGGGCAACTAGTTACTACAATAAGTAGGGAGGTCTTCCATCACTTCAATAGTCTGAAGATTTCAAATTCAAATATGGACTAGGTCCATAGTAAGCTTATCAATCAATCAATGTTCACTCAATCATCTGAGAAGTCTTCTCAGTCTTGTCAGTCTTGTCGGTCTTGTCGGTCTTCTCAGTCTTCTCAATCTCAGCCCCAATCTCAACCTCAATCTCCATCTCAATTTCTGAAGGTAGTAGCAGAGATGTGATCGCAATAACATCTCAATACTGTTCATGATTGTTCGGCCATCTAGTTGCCGAAACTTGCATTCTCAGTGCGCTACTATTGCTAACTACCTATCTTATCGTTGTCTCAACAAATATCTTGGCACGATACCATCCAGACTCATCTTAACTCTCTTTGGTCATACTTGAGGAACCTTGGAAGCCCTGGAGTTTCTTGTTTTATCTCGTGCATCTATCTAGATGTCAATCTACCTTCTGCCTCCACTATTCATAATATCAGTTGCCCATTGTTTTTGAACCTATCTAGAACTGTCTCAATGAGTTGTTGGGTCTCAAAACTGAGGTAGTGAGTGCTTAAAGTTTGAGATGGCATTGTGTGTCCAAACTCTGGACAATTACATGTTTGACAGTGATTCAAACAATAGAGTATATTCAGAGAAATAAGTTTCGAGAAATAGGTTCCGAGAATTAAGTTCAGAGAATTCTGTTCCAACATTCATTCACCATTGGCTTGTAGCTAGCTACTGGTATTGATGCTTTAGTTTGACGAGGCGGAGTAAATCTACCCGGCATATAAATCAACCTTCTTAATCCAAGGTTCAACAACGGCTGTTGGACCCCTGATCGAAATAATTTCTTTCGATTTTCCTGTTTGCATGCTTTGCTTAATGGATGAAGATGTGTCTTAGAAATAGTTTTTATACCAAGCTTTGCTAACCTTACTGGGCCATTCATAACTTGGTACTATTTGTGCGTCTGTATATTTCTCCAATAATATCATTTCGAAGTCAATCGATTTAGTACCAGTGTTCTCATTCCTACATATCTCTGGGCCGCCTTGAAGTCTGCTATAGTAGCGACGCTATTCTTTCCTATGTCTTTGCATTTTCTTCAATAGTAACTACACTCACGGGATGTTGTCTCAGATCGTAAGTTACTTATGTCCATATTCACAAGTCGTTACAGTTGTTAGCGACGGCATGTACTGTACCCCCAAACTCTCCACTCATTTTTTCTTCCGAGTGACCTCTATTAGGTCCCTCTCCCCTCTTTATTCTATTGAACGTCTCAGATGTAAGCCCTGGAGATATCCACAATTCAAGATAGGTACCATAATGGCGGTATTCAAATTTTAGTGGTACCTTACCAAACCCCTTTCGTCAAAGACAACAATATTCCAATCAGATACAGCAATTGGTCTCCAGTGTCATTTAACGTTTTACAGCCCTATTTAAATGAAATCAGTTACTGTACTGGAATTCTACCGCCACCACTGCCCCACTCAAGAACACATTTGGTAAATACAGTACGAGTACTTTTCTCTACCTACAAACCCTTGGCGATTGACAGACAGTATTGAATTTGTGACATCTTCAAATAGTATCATCATATCAAAGCATCTGCTATGTGTCCATAAACATCGATGCTGCCAGCTTTATGCTCCTGATCATCTTTATATCTGCCACTTATTTCAAACTTGCCTGATCCATCATCGTAACTTGGTCTGCTTTTCACCATTCAGTTCTTGCTGACGAACACACAAGTCAAGCAATCAGATGAAGGAAAAATATTGTAAGATTCAATCGTCATTACCTACCGACCTCTCTGAGCGATTCTAACCGTAGCAAGCCACACCTGGGCATCGATTAGACCCTGCTTACCCTTAGATGATCCTCATTAATTACCCATATTAAATGCCCCGCATACGGATCAAATGCAGCATGGTGCAGATAATCTATACGCAAATCCTTTCGCTTATATTGTATTACTACCGTACAGTATCATGTTATTGTATTGATGATCTTCTCTCAGCACATTTTTTCTTCTGCTAATCAGGGGTCAGCTGAGGAAAACTTGTACCCTTAAGTTGCAAGGATCCTGTCGTGCAAATTTGACAAGCGCGAGATCATCGTTACTATGAATCATTTTTGTAAATGCCGTGGACGTTGAGACCAAGAATTTGGAATTCAAGTTGATATTCAGATAAGGCATTCCTTCGGGTCGATCCGATGTCATAATCCGTTGGTCCACCCGAGCTTCATGCTTCCATGCTGCACTACCGGCAAAGTAGCATGGAGCATTATGAAGGAATATTTTATTAAATTTTCTCATCGGGCTGGGTTCTCCAAGTGATTGCGAAGGTCCTTGATCACGACATACAATCGGTTCATGATTATTCAGAGTTCGGAACTCGAACTCTGGTGACGTTACAATGAAGCACAATAAACAGACCAGGGGAAAGTAACATCGTCCTCCAGTGCGGAGTACGTTCCGTACAGTGTGTACATATTAATAGTACCGAAACAAGAGTATCTTACTGTTTAAATTGACAATGGCATTAGTTCTTGTTATCCGTCCTCATCCATACATCTCTCCTTGAATCTGGATATTTTTATACCCATGCTTTTGCTTATTTCCGCCCTCTGAGCTGTTTATGGTTCTGTTACTCCGTACTTCGAACAGCCACCCACATCCCGTCTGAATGCTTGTGACGGTATAATATATCCGAACCTGTCGGAGAGTTCCTTCCGATGCAGGATTCTGGCACGTCAAACTTGAAGTAAATTGAACTGGTATATCGATTCCATATTCATGCAGGATTCTGGCACGTCAAACTTGAAGTAAATTGAACTGGCATATCGATTCCATATTCATTCGTGGCGTTCCGCGCTCAGAATGAGGTGATGGAAATGTCGTTTCAAAAGTCTCCTAATTCATCGATTTTTCAAATCCCGTTTGACGAATCGCGGTAATGTTCAACAAAACGGATATGGTGTGGCCTGACAACACATGTCTATCACTGCTCCCTTTTCTATTCATCCCCTGAAGAAGGCTACAAATTTCAACATTCGGCAATATACGAATCCCGAATATTCCAGATATGATATCCACTCCAAGTCAACCAGATCCACCTTGAGTCTTGATGGTCCCAGAAAGAAACCAATACTTTCGGACTCTATTTCTTAGTCTTTCATTCCCCCATTTTAGCCATTTTAGCCCCAATCCCCATTTCTCCTTCTTCCCGCCTTTCGCCTCATCCACAATGTCTCCATCTCCTTACCCAGAAGGAACACCTTATCGTGGTCACATTGTTCTTTCCGTTGCGATAGCCTTTACGATTCTCGAAACTGTATTTGTGGCTTTACGATATTGGGCACAGCATCTTGCGAGGAAACCTTTTGGAGTTGATGATGGCTTGATTTTGTTGGCTTATCTTTTGTGTATTGCTGGAACTATTGTTGCTTTGAGTGTGTTATCCCCTCTTTGTTGTTTTCAATGATCTGGACTAGTAGCCAGATATCACAAGACTTTTGAGCTTCTGGCAGTTATGGATCTTTCATGATGGATTGATCATTTGAGTGATTTTAATATTTTAAACAAATCTGTGAATCGGAGATTTCTTGTTGTGCTTGACTACTATCTAGATCATTGGAAACATCCTTCTCCCGTTGTCCCTCTCCCATTTATTAACCCAGTTATTCTTTCCCGAAACTAACATCTTCCCCCAAAGTCGGTATCTCCAACCCCGGCGGAATAGGCTACCACATCATAGACGTCGCAACATACAATCCCACAGCCCTAGTTCTCTGGGCAAAAATCCTCGTCATCGGTGCCATAACCTACGTAGCCTCCTGCTGCATCCCCAAAGTCGTCATCCTCTCCCTCTACCTCCGCATCTTCACGTCCAGATCCTCTCGCCTCACTTGCTACATCCTCATCTTTGTCGTCGTGAGCCTAGCCATCGCAGACACCGTCGCAGCAGCAGTCATGTGTTTACCGCTGGATTATCTGTGGAACAAGAGTATACCCGGAGGAAAATGCATCAACATCGCGGCATTTTATCGCTGGGGAAGTTTGCCGAATGCCGTGTCGGATCTTTTCATCCTGCTGGTGCCGTTGCCGACGGTGTGGAAGTTACAGGTGGAGAACAGGGTGAAGATTGGGTTGACGATTACCTTTTTGACGGGGAGCATGTGCGTGACATCTTCCCCTTTACCTCTTATCCCTGCAGGCTTCCCTTTCCCCGATCTTCCCTCCACTTGACCCTTGTTGATCCCAAGGCTACACTCCATGCACGTACTAACCTCCCACAGAGGAATGGTCACCTCGATCGTCCGCTGCGTTGAATTCTTCTCCCACGACCCCGTCCTCGATGGGACGTGGTCCGGCGTCACATTCCTCTACTGGTCCATCATCGAACCCGCCGTCTACCTCATCGCCGCCTGTCTCCCATGCTACAGACCGCTCATCAAACCCTTCACGAGGAAAGTATCCGGGACCCTGGGGACGCGGGGAAAATTGGCCGCGAAGAGTGGGAGTGGGTATGGGTCTGGGTCTGGCACGAAATCGGGGGATAGAGCGGGGTTTGAGAATCTGGAGAGGGGCGCGGGGAAGGAGGCGTTTGTTTTGAGGGAGATTAGGATTACGACTTCTGTGAAGCAGAGTGATGAGGTGAGTTTGGTTGGGGGGGGAAGTGGGAGTTTTGTGGTGGGAGTTTGAGGGGAGGCGAGAGTTGGGGGGGGGGGGGTGCATGCGGTGAATAATTAGATGCATAGAAAGAAGACGATTGAGGATAGATGTAGATAAAAATACAGAGACCTCTGGAAGAATGATAAACTTAATGATAAGTATCCAGGAGTCATCATTAGATTAGCGTCTTTGGGGTGTGTTCAGTTGTTGATAGTTGGTTGAGAGAGCGCAGAATGGGGTCGAAGATAATTACTGCCGATAGAGATGAAATTTGGTATGAGCAACCAACCCAAAAATCACCCAGTAATGATTAAACAAAAGCACGAAAAATAATGAATCACATAAACCTCACAATCAAAGCAATGTATAAGACGATATTTTTTTTGACCAGCAAGAGCATCAACATTAAGTGTATGTAAAGGAGTGGCTATACTAAATACAAGATATGTATGTAAGAGTAGTATATCTCTTCTTTTTTTTCCAACAACCAGTCAACCCTAATATGCAAATGAAAATGTCCACCGCGCTTCCACAGAAGAAGCCTTCCACCAAGCCCGAACCGTCAACTCCTGGTATGAACCCCCCAGTTGCCGTGACATCAGATTGAAAATCTAAGCACGGAACTTGGCACCGATGGCACGCTTGGCTCCTTCGCCTTCGAATGCTCCGGCTTGAAGTTTGCCTTCGAGTCCGATGCTACCTTCGAATGCTCCGGCGTTGAGGCCACGCTTGGCTGAATCACCTTCGAATGCTCCGGCTTTGAGGCCATTGGAACGCTTGTGTTCACCATCCCGACCGCCCGACAAAGCTCCAGTCGTGAAGCTGTTCACAACCTTGCCTTCGAGTCCGACGCCACCTTCGAATGCTCCAATATTAGATGGCTTGGTACGCTTTTCGGCAGCAGCTTTGGCACCAGCAGCCTTGGGTTCAGCAGCGGTCTCACCAGCAGCCTTGGGTTCAGCAGCCTTGGGTTCAGCAGCCTTGGGATCAGCTGCGGTCTCGCCGGCAGGCTTGGGTTCAGCCGCGGTCTCAGCCGCGGTACCATTTGCACCACCAGCACCTGCCATTTGGAAAGCGCAGACCCCACCGAATGGTCCAGCGCCAGATGGGTTGGCAATCTTAACCATACAGACACCTGATTGACCAGCGACGGTACCGGTGCAAGACATGCCGGCTGGCATTTGGATCTTGATTGGGTAGTCCTCGTTGACGTTCTTGGCACGCTTGACGATACCCATCTTGACGAGGGATCTCATCATGAGAGAACGTTGCTTGGGTGCGGCGATGTTACCTCTGGTACCTGGTACTTGAGTGGTAACCTTGGCTTGAGTACCTTGGGAGAAAGCACCGGTACCAGTTGGGTCAACAATGGCGGAGTATGGACCAGCTCCATCAGTGGTGACAATGTGGATGGTTCCACTAAGGTCACCTCCGTCAGAAACTTGAGGAAGAGTTTCACCGGACTGAGCCATGACAGCTTTCATGTTAGCCATGGTGTTAGGGCCGGCCTTTGTCTTTCCAAGACCATCGGTAGCGGCGTTCTTGCTGTTGAAGACAGTGGTATCGACTTCGGTTTGCTTGTTGGTTCCGGCACCAGGGATGACGGCACCCTGGATACCGAGACCGGTGGTGTTTCCTCCCATATCACCAGTCTGAAGTGATGGGTTAGTATCAATGATTAAAAGCAGATGGCGATGGATGAGATGAACCATGGAATAAGAATGAGAAGGGACAGGATGAAGGACTAACCATGACTGCGATCTTGCCATGAGCGGCAACGAGGGGAATGACGGCGGCGACGGCGATAGAATAACGCATATTTGCTGTTGGGGTTGGTTGGTTGGGTTTTAAAGGTTATTGAAAAATTAAAGAGTGTAAAGATTGTAATATGTTATAAAGCGGGAAACTAATCAATAGTTTGCGGCTGAAGAATGAAAAAATAAGAGAAAATGGGAAATAAAGAACTAGAAAACTGTTGATGCTGAGGAGAGAATTGTAAACGAAGGGACCTTGAGTTCCTTTAATACTTTCTTGATCATACGTAAATCGACTTCAAAGTAATATGATCGGACCAAATCCATAATACGGAGAGTAGTCTCCAAGAGAAACCTGCCAAGAAAGTTCAAAGTTGCAAACTCGACTCGATGCGAAGAGAAGGAGAGCAGTGGTAAGCCATGCGAGGTCTGTGCCTAGCCTCCGTTCCTGGAGCACAGAGCTTATTCGACCTAATGTGGATACAAACGATCGAAAGTTCTAACCTACTTGTCGAGCTTGTCAAGGTAGTGGCAGCAAGGTGGAGCAGATTTTCACGACCGGACGATAGACAATCCACACTAGATACTGTAAAATGGTCCAACCGCCTTTGCATTGTAACTTGAAGTGCTGACATCTAGATGGACTTGCCGGCGAAACAGAACGCGGAGAAATATTCCGGCATTTACAACAAGATTTCGACTGAAGAACCCAATATCGAGGATTGACGAAACAAATAATGTTTTCACCTCGATAGTTCGCATTGGAATTCAGATACTGCTTGGCAGTTGTGGTCAAACAGGGTCAAGTTTCTTCACATTGCCTTGTCGTCTGTGCACGTTTCCAAAGCACAACTTCAACTCAAAGGATGGGAAAAGATATGGGTAAGGTTGATTGTTTGAGACGTTCATAACATCAAATCCGTTTGAATTTGGCCACTAGATCAATTTCAAGCGAAGAAGGAACTGCCGACTTTGAAATTATACTTCTACAAGCTCAACGGTCAATACCCATCAGGATCATGAATACTTGTGTTGCCTTCTAGAAGTAAACCTGGTGTAGGTAACGTAAAGCTTTGTGTACTCTTCATTGAAAGAAGCATTCTGAAAGTGGCCCTGAGCTCCGGAAAGTAGGTCGTAGTACAGTAGTTCATGTACTGTATTCGCCCCATCAGGAGTATATAAATCTTTTTCTCTTGTTGACTGTAACAGATCACAGAATGGTACGTGCTAAGCTCTGCCATATTCAGATACTCTGGGCTGTATATGAATAGCTTCCGAAGTACGGAGCAGTGCTGTTAGATTTGAATTAAGCTTGTTGATCATCCTGCGATTGCCAATCAAGAATCGCCAGAGCAAAAGACGTGGGATTTTGGTGGAGTATGAATGAAAGCCTAGAATCAATCCATGACTCTTTCTTAGATGTTTGTTGGAAAACAATGTTTTGCCAATTATCTGATACTTGGGACCCTTGAGGTAATCACAGAACTGCATGTGGTAGATCTTTTGATATTCAAACAACCCAATCTTCACAGTTGGTCAGAGTAGCTGACCTGTGTTTGAAGGACAAAAGGCGAAGGGAGTGTGTGATTCAGAAAGAAGGTCTTGTTTGACACTAAAAACCCGTATTAGATTTTCTGCGGTCCATCCCTTTTGTTCGGCAATCATCTAGTGCTCTGTCTAGTCTGGAATGGATCTAGAAAATATATCAGAGATATGACGGCGATAATCACGTGTCACGTATGACTCGTTCGAAGAACCGTGGCCATTTTGGTGATAGTTAATTGCACGACCGGTGTTTCATAACATAAGTATGAGATGGTAAAGACCAAATTTCGGTATTGTATTGCCTTTCGTAACTCATCCAGTCGAATGCAGTGATCATATTCTATTATTTCATCCCGTTCTTTGCGGTGAGAGTGCTCAATGCCGAGTACGAGGGTTCTTTGTCTCATTTCCAATTTTGCTGCCTTCCAAATGATTCTCTATCTTGTAAGATAAGTATGAAGAATCATACTGGCCATTAGGGAAAACTAGAGGGATCGGGTACGTTTTAATTCACATTCCATCATGGCACAGGTATTGTATTGTGTTCCTGGATTTGGCTGGTTGTCATCGTTCCAGAAATAACATTCCCCATCATTACAAGTCCACTATGTATCCCTCCTCCCTGAGTTCCAACACACCTCGCAAGTAGCACAAATGCGAAAAGGCCCATCAATGGTTGTCATGCCGAGACAATGGTTGAGCTTGTGTGGTAAGAACTTCCTCATAAGCTCTCATGCTGGAATACATCGGACACAATTTCCAGATTGCCACTCTTTTAAAAGTTTACGGCATCTCTGATAACCATTTATCAGTCCGAACTCCTGCGTTGAATCCTCGACGATTCTATAGTTACAAATCAACGAACACACATCAATGAATCTTCCCCAAAAATTTCAGTTATACTGCCTTCTTCCTTGATCATACCTCCAATCCATACTCGACCACTCTCAACCGTCGGAGCACCAAATTTTACCACTGTACATCCTCTCACTTTGGCAGCAGACCAAAGAATACCTTCATCCTTTTCTTGTCGAAGTCGTCGAAGTCTCCAAGATTCGTGTCTTGATAGAATAACCTCACTATCTCTCTCTTTCTTATCATCCGATCTAAAATCTCTAGCACCAATCCTAGGGAGTGCAGCAAATTCTGATAAGAAGAATGTAGAAAGTTTCTCGACTAGTGGACCTTTTAGTATCAAAGTGCCAAATATGCCATTTCCACGCATTTTATAACGGAGTAATTTCTCTTGCGCTGTTGCTTCGTCTCCGTCTAATAAGACATTGTCTCTCAGCAAAAGCCTTCTCTTAGAATCTTTTCCCACGGTCCACACTTCGTTTCGCCCACTCCATGCTCGTAAATCCCAGTTCTCTCCTCTTGCAGTCCTCCCAGCTGAAACCCAATCCAACAAACAGAGAGATCCGCCTTCCTTGAGGATGAAAGTTTGCGACTGTTCATATACACTTCCTGCGAAAGGTTGAACTGGATCGGGTAATAAACAAACTGAAGCACCATCCTCAATAGTGACTTGTAACTGTTGACGTGTAATGACATGACGTGTCGATGATTTGAAGATCTTGGTATGACCTTGTGTAACGATACTCAGCTTTGCATTTGGGTTGACATCTATCATGAGATGAACTTGATCCCCACCGACCAGACCTCCACCATAAGTCAAGAGAAAGACAAGAACACTCTTTTGTTCAGCTGAAGGGGATGGAGATATCAATTTTAGTGGATACTGGAAAGTCATTTTTGATAAAGCAGAGATGGAATGAGGTAGTAATTGAACCACCAGATGTCCCTCCCCTGGAGCAGAAGACGAGGGAGGGAAAGGAGATGGCATAGTGAGAGGTTAGACAGAGGAAAGAAGAAAGAATGAGGATATTGATGCTATGTTATGCTATGTTATCGTCGTATCATGGTTGAACTGAATGGATGTTGATCGTGATTTAGTATCAACTTCTTTGAAAGCATCTCTCGGGTTGTAGGTTGCTCACTTTGAATTATGAACCTTCATTATGTTGATGAATTACTCATCTTATCTTTTATCATTTATCGTTGATCACACATCGTTGATCATATATCATTAATCATGATATTTACCCCATTCAATCGATTCGTTCCATTGAGGTGGAGAGAAGATGAGGTGTATCTCGAGAAGAGTATAAGAATCCAATACGTACGGATGGATGATGATGGATGGAGGGGACGTCGGGAGCGTCATCAACGTTCTGGAAAATTGAACCTTACAAGCCTAAAAAGGACGCTAAACCCAATTAAAAATATCGAAACGCGATATTGATATTGATGTTCATTATTCATTATTCACTCAATTCTCGCGATATCCTCAACATTACCATTACCCATTACTTCAACCAAAAAACGCGACAAATTTATTGGGATTCGATATTAAATTTCCAGCTAAATGCGCAATTGATGCGCTTATGAATACTCAACGATTACCACTAATGGAGATCGAAAACGACGTGTCAAGCACACCTGTCGTGGGTGGTCGAAGGAAATCAGGACGCGCCGTAAGAGCTCCTGAGAAATTTGTACCAGAATTCCCATCATCTGCAATTCGATCCACAAATGCCAAACGAAAGAGATCCGAGGAAGAAGACGAAGGAGAAGGAGAAGATGACGCGTCAGAGGAGGAGGAAATAGATGCAGAAGAGGATGAGGATGATGACTTAAACGAAGAAAGTGCCGGCGAAGAAGAATTGAAAGAAGCTCGAAGGAAAGCAAAAACTGCGAAAAAACCAGTTGCAAAGAAACCAAAAATCAATGGAACAGCATCGCATGCTAGAGTACCTGCTGTGAGATTACCAAACCGACCCAAGAAGGCAAAGAAAGTCGTCTTAGCAGATGATAACGCCGAAGGGTTATATGGTATGCGCCATGTGAAATTTTCCGATTTCGTTCTGAGAGTATACTGACCTTTTCTACAGCTGATGTCTACATGAGTGGCCAATCATCCGATGATATTGTTTCTGCCTTTTTGGAAAAATACGCACAAAATGGACCTGGAGCTATGGCGGAATTGATAAACTTTATATTGAAGAGTGCGGGCTGTGATCTTCAGGTCACTGAGGATGATATTAATGATTCCGATAATGTCAATGGGAGAATTGCAGACCTTCAGCAGGAACACCAAGCAGTAGGTTCTGTTTACTCAGTCATGGCCGGCCCTGCTAATTTATTTCTCAGCAAAACATATCTGATTATCCATTGATCTCGCGAGCCAAGAATAGCCATGCCTTTCGCACATCTTTCCTCGATTTCTTCCACTCCTTAAATAGAACAATGGATGCATCCGGAGCACTTTACGACGAGGATGAACCATTAATCGAAAATATATTTCACTGGATGGCTTCCATGTCATCTTCGAATCTACGACCTTTCAGACATACTGCGACTGCCGTCGCTTTGACTATTGCAACTTCTACATGTCAAATTGCAAAAGAACAAATAGAAATCGCTGCGAAAACCTTACGCCAACTCGAAGGGGAGAAAAAGAATAAACGACCCAACAAAGGTAGACTTGCAGAGTTCGAGAAGAAGGTCCGAGAGGGAGAAGGAAAGAAGGAGATCTTAGAAGAGAGACTTAAGGACATCTTTGAAACGATTTGGGTTCATAGGTATCGAGATGTTGACCCAAAGATCAGGGCGGAATGTATGGAATCATTAGGTCTTTGGATTCATACATTACCTGGTTATTGGTTCGACGGCGCGTATATACGATACTTTGGATGGATGCTTACAGATGCCGCTTCAAGCATGCGACTCGAAGTGGTTAAGCAATTGGAAAGAATCATGAAGAATTCTGCCAATATTGGGAGGATGGGTACATTTATCGAAAGATTTAGACCTCGTATCATCGAAATCGCCACGCGTGATTCAGATGCCGCTGTTAGGTCACATGCTGTTGATCTGGTTGATTTACTTCGAAAGGCAGGAATGTTAGAGCCGGATGACATTGATGTTATTGGGAAGCTCATTTTCGATTCAGAGCCTAAAGTACGCAAGGCCGTCGTTTCATTTTTCGTGGAGAACGTCAAGGACGTTTTTGATGAAAAGATTGAGGAATTGGGGGGAGAAGATGCTCTGGAGGAGATTTTGACAGTTGAGAGTGATGATTACGATTCGCCTCGTGCTAGTTGGATCAAACTCAAGTGCCTCGCAGGGGTCTTACAGAATTATGATGTTTCCGACCAGGATGAAATGCCCAATCAAATTGACCAAGGGACCGTTGAACGGTATCTAGATCTTTCCGGTGGAGAGTCGAGATTTACTCTCGCCGCCCAAGCGTTATACGAAAAGATGCCGGAATTGAAAGAATGGGAGGTCTTGGCTGGCTATTTACTCCATGATCATTCTTCCAATCCTAAAGGAAAGGGGGCTGATCGAGCATTGAAAGAATCTTTCAAGCCAGAAGAGACTGAAGAGATCATTCTGCTTGAGACGTTGAATGCGGTGGTCAAGCTTAATCTCAATCAAGTTGCTGAGCCAGATAGATCAAAAGACAAAGGCAAGAAGAGAAATGCTAGAGCCGAATCAGCAGAGATCAAAGAAACAACAGCTCGTCACTTGGCTGATATCATTCCGAGGTTACTCAAGAAATTTGGAGCTCACCCAAAAACTGCCACTGCGGTCTTACGTTTGGAACATTCCCTAAACCTTGGTGTCTTTCAAGAACTGCGACAAGATTCCACGGGATATGCCAAGCTACTCGATGAGATTAGTGCTCAATTCAGTGGTCATGCTGACCAAAATGTTCTTACTGAAGCAAGTGCAGCAATATTACACGCACGAAGCTATGAAGAGCTGGAGGAAGTCACAGAAAGCAAGCTTCAAACATTATGGGAGGATACCACGAATATACTTCAAAACATTAACAGAGCCGGTGAAGTATCTGTCCGAGGAGCTTTTACGGATTCTATTCTCACAGAGCTTTCAACCAATCTTGCAAAGATAGAAAAACTTGCAAGTATTTCGAATTGTGTTGAAATTCTAGAAGTCGAGACTAATAGCGAAACACCTTCTCCTATCAGTATTATTCTTGAAATTGTTGCAAGAGGACAACTGGATGAAGCAAATCCAGATATTGATGCACAAGAGGATGAAATCGTTATATCGGCCATCCGTTCGGCCATGTTCTACTTCATGTGGAAAGTACATTCATTAACGAGATCAATTTCATCAGGTGATGAAATACCAAATATTGAAATTGATGCTCTCAGAGACTGTCAAGAAACTTTCATCCAAAACCTTCTGGCCGCTTTATCATCCCGTGGTACCCTTGATCCCGTTCGTCTACTTGCCACAGGAACCCTTCTCGACCTCCACGTTTTATTCGCTACTCTACGACCTCAAGCAACTACCGCTGGACAAAAGGACCCCAAAAACTATCCCGAAAACATTCAATCTCTATTTAAACAAATTACCCCAGAAGCTCAAACCGAATTAACCTCCATCTTTGATCATGCCGAGAAACACTATGCGAAGAAGGCTAAGAAGCGTCTGGAAGTACCAGATGATGACGAAGCCCCTGAGGATGCACCTGAAGATTCAGAAGATGAGGATGAGGATGCCACGGAGAATGAACGACAAAGTGAAACTCTCAAGGCAGAAAAACAACTTTGTGAATTGACAGGAAAACTCATTCTGGCTATTCTCGCAAAGGTTATTGATGCTTCAGGACCTATGAAAGGAAGGTTGCGTAGACGTATTGAGAGGAATAGAACAAGATTGGGACACAATTATAAGGAAGTGGTGGCATATCTTGATGAGCCAAAGGAAAAGGCTAAGAAGAACAAGGGTAAGGCACAATCAGCAGCAACAGTTTCACAAGCAAAGAAGGACGCTATTAGGATGGAGTTGGAAGAGGAAGATGTTGATGATGTGGAAGAAGAAGACGATGACCCATTCGCGGATGCGGAACCGGAAGAAGGAACCAGAGAGGATTTAAAAAGGAGAGAACTAATTGATGATGTTAGTGGGGATGAGGAAGAAGAAGACGAAGAAGAAGAGGCAGAGCCGGGGGAGAATGGAGGGGCAGTTGAAGAAGACGAAGATGAAGATATGTTGGGTGATTAAAGGATTGATTGATTGATTGATTTATGACTTTTCTTGTTCTCATTTTCAACATTTTCATTTTCTGCAGATATCTCCCCCCCTTTGCCTTGGCAAAAAGTATGATCCTATTTTTTGTATGATAGTCTCTAAACCTCATTGCGCATTTTGCGATCCGGATGAACTCTACATGTCGGCCCTGATTAGAGGAGCGCTGGTGGCATGGATTTTACAGTGTGCTTGATTTTCCGGTGGGTGGTTGAACGGTATAGGAGGTCCGGGGGGGGCACAATATTGATGATGTGGGTGGATGAGATTTGCTGTGCATACATACCTACACATGTGTATGCGTTTAATGATTCTGAAAAATATCAAATTTCATTTAGCCTCCGGCTGAGGTTTGTGTATTTGGGTGATGTCTTTGTAACTGGTCTTGTTGGTGTATGATGAGCTTGTATGCTTAGTGTGTATCTCATAAGGGAGATCTCACACTGTAAGAGTATAAGTGCAAATTTACATCTTATGTACTCGAGCAATGTGTCAAGTTTAAGTTGAATCAAGAAGGATTCTATGCCCAAGGGTTGAGATGACGGATCAAATTTTTGTTGCTGCACTATTTATTGGGTATCAGCTGAAGATTCGAGACGATAGAAAATGAATGTTTGAGATGAAGTTTTAGTACGAATTTTTGTTTTAATGTTTAGGAACTGGTATGGGTACTGTAGGATGGATATTATGGATATGCAATCCAGGTTGTATCAACTTGATCGTTGAACGTGAAAGAAGAGCGTGTGACCCGGCATTGATCCTAGTCAATATTAGGATTGCGCTTGTAGAATTAGATGTATAAATCCATAACCTAATACCCAACCCATCAACTTAGGGGTATCTCATCACATTGCAAATTCTACATCCCAAATTTACCAAAGACAAATAATGATATGCAAACCTCGACAAACCATCTTTGCATTGCTCATACCCAGGTCCTCAGTTGATCAACGTTCCCCATAACCCGAAAACTCTCTGCCATCTCTTCCCCTCACCGGCATCTGCCTTTTCAGGATCTTCTTCAGCAACTTTGATACCATACTGCTTGATACAACATTCGAAAGGCTTGTTTTTCGGCTTGATTTCTTGCAATGTTTTTTCTTTCTCAACCGCAACATTATCTTGGAGATCAGTATCAGCTTCTGCATGGGCTAATTTCTTGAGTCTCTTGGATTTCTTCTTCTTTTGATGAGAGGACTCCTCATTTTCTTCTTCAGAATCTGGTGGTAAACCACCATTAGTCTGCCTCGGCTGATCTTCTTCATCGTCGGACTCTGAATCAGTGGGCGTGGAAGACTTTGATGGCAACGTTTCTTGACGTTCTTCCTCTGCTTGCGCTTTCTGGGAAATAAGAGCGGACTTTTGCTCTTCTAAATCTCCCCAGAGTTTGAAGAGTGTCTCCTTAAGGTTGCTCAGTACTTCCGGGTTCGTTCGAAGGCTTCAAATCTTGATCAGTTTTGCCTTTTAAAAACCAAACAAGCACCAGGAGATACGCTTAGGGGACAAGATCAACATACTCGCAAGCATCCTCTCGAAGATTCAAAAGCGTCTGCGCATCATAGTTTCCCACAATAAGAGTAACTCTATCCTTGGAAGCATCTGGATTCGCATCTTCAACCACGAGAGCAAATCGCCATTCCCATTTTGTTTTAGAGTTCTGGAAATGTTCCTCGGTGTCATCGTCTTCGCCTCCACTATAATCAGATAACATGTCGTATTCGCTGGGTTTGCGGCCGACTGCAAAGTCTAAAATATTTTCAGGATAATAATCTACCACACGAACGTTCGCTTTGTAATTTTTGTTCTCAAAAGGTAGGTAGATTCCTTCGTATTTGGGATCGGAGGAGAGGAGTTTGCGTTGCAGGATTGTTGATATAGAAACTACAGGTTTTCCAGGAAGAGGGGGATACACTTGTACTATTAAATGATTAGATGTGAGTATTTCATGATAAGAAGACTTACCGATGTCATTTAAACCAATATTTTCAACAATTTTCTTCTCTGTTGTAGCAGCTTTGGCATCTGCGTTGGCTCGCAATTCTTTTCTCCGCGCTTTAGAATTCTTCCCGCTTGGTTGTCCATCAGCTTTCCGCTTGGTTCCTGCCTTGGCAATTTCCTCTTTGAATTTCTCTAAATTTCTTTTGTGCTTTTTAGTCCAATCAAGCTTTCGTTGAACACACTCTGCCCAGCGAGGGTCATTGTTTTGAGCATCCTCAGATTGTTTCATGATCTCGACCTGAACCTTACCTTCAAATGCCCCCCGATCACCACGAAGCTTACCCTCCAATAGACCTGTTTTGCTGCGAACAAATTGGACATTGGTCAAACGAAGCCACTGACCTTCCTTGACTTTTGCTCTAACGAAATCAGCATGTTGATCAAATACTGTCAGCTGGATTGTCATCTTCCCGAATGGGCCTTTCCAATCCTTTTCTTCATCCTTGGGTTTTGCTTTTATATAACCAAAGTCATCCCCATCACGACCTTCCGTCGCAACATCAGACATTCCTGGTAAAGTGTAATTGTAAAATTGAGCATGAGCTGTGTAATCGGTGAAATAAATGGTGACCATGTCAAAACCAGGTCCATAGATCTTTTTCACTTCACCGATTATATCATGAAACGAACCGTCCTTGACATCTTTGAGCTGGCTATACTTATCCTTGATATTCATAGCCATGTTTGACTTTTCTTCAAATTCTTGAGTATTGGGAAGCTCGAGCTCATCAAGATGTTGATTTGACCATATCACATACTTAGTCTCGATTGGTTCTGGACGTCGGCATCTAGCTGGTGGCGTCGAAATCCAAGAAGCTTTGGTAATGGGAAAAACATCTTTAGGAATGTCTGAAGCACGAAGTATGTGGTATTCAGTACTATAGTGAGATAACAACTGTACTTCCCCCATGCGTAATTGAGCCTATTAACTCGTTAATGAACAACCAGACTATGAGAAACGAGGAGATAAGATACCTTTGCATTGCGGATGAGCACGACATCTTTTGGATTGTGAATTCGTGGCATCTTGTCCTCTGGTGCGAATACACTCATTCTCAAGCCAAATTTCTCGAGTCTTGAGGAATAATCTTTGATCTGAAAGGTACATTTAAAATCTGCATGAACAAGATTAGTCTGGATAAGAGGAATTTATTAATGAATTGCTTACCTGTTCCTCTGGTCTTCATCGGAGGTTGATAATCCATCACAAACCCAATGACATTAACAAATTGTTTTTTAAGATTTCCGTTTGGTAGAATTTCGAGTTTCTTGAGGTTTTCAACAGTATCGAATCCTACAGGAAGGGGCATTTCGGGTGCAGATGTTGCTGCCATGTTGTTTTCAGTATCGGCCATCTTTGAAGTGATTCCTCATAGACCTAGGCAGAATTTGTAGTCCCAATTCTATCACGAGTAATCCTCCTGGCGGCAGTGTTCATTCACTTTCAAGGAAATGTATATTAGGAGTAGGTATTCATAAAAGTAGAAGCATAGGCTTTTGGTACAACAAGATCTATACTCATAAGCGTTCTATTGTACGCAAAGCATACTTGCTGTATTGCTGTCGTGCTTGCTCTCTCCCAGGCCCTTCTTGATTGTGAATGGATGCGTTAATAGGATCTCAACTGTGTTGATAGACGGAGAGTGAATAGACGAGGCATTAATCAATGTAGAATGAGAATTATAAATTTCTAATCGACAACTTGCATAACCCTAGCTATCGAATGGTTATCTTCATACCTCCTTTGGTATACAAATTATCTTCTCAGTCGTGATATTCCCTCGAGCTCCCTTGATCATACATAGACGCGTCCACGGTTGCGTTAATCGACTCTACTCTCACTTGTTAGACGCGACGAGGCAATACAGTACTAATGCTCTTGTCACATGTCATCATCCAAACTAACCAACTTATTTATTTTGTCCAATCAAATCGTATAGAAACTTTTTTCATCGTCTTAGTCATCGATACATCAAGCCCATGTAACCATGTTTTCGCTAAGATCACGTTTCAAAATTGACTTTACCGCATTTGGATTGGAGGCGGATTGTTCCTCTTTTGATGCCCGCCCTTCTTCTCAATCCATTTGAGCCAAAGAAACTTCTATAATTTTCCCCATCCTCTTCATTCAACTACAACTACTACAACAAATAAAATCAAACTCAATTTCTTTTATCCAAGATATTTGTAAAGTTGTGTTTGATCTATCCTCAACTCAACTTCCTTTACAAAAGCAACAAAAACAAATCGATTTCAGTCATATCGCAATCATCATGGCTGAACGTTACATCCCGGAGCATCGTCGAACTCAGTTCAAGGCAAAGAATACCTTTAAGCCTGAAGAGTTAAGACGTCGTCGCGAGGAACAACAAGTTGAGATTAGAAAAGTCAAGCGTGATGAGAATCTTGCAAAGAGAAGAGGTATCACAGGAGGAGATGGATCATCACGACCGGGAGCATCTTTGGGTGCTGAGCCTGATAGTGATGATGATACCGCTCCTACAGAAAGTCAAGTAAGTCAAGATTGCGCATACTCATTTCTGACTCTTGTATCATTCGCACATTACTACTTTGCACTTTACATCTTTAATACAAGCAATCAACATCACTATCGACCTCCTACCCCACCACCTTGAGCTTCAAAAGCACTTTCAACTGTTTACTTTACTTGGTGGGGTAACAGCCGTCACCTAGTGATGAATGTTTTTCGCTTCTACGATTGACCCTCTAGCACAGCTTTATCGCAAACCTCTTAATCCTAGGTTTCAGTTTCACAACTTCAACAATATGATTATCCCTTATCAAATACCCTGTTTGTTCATCATGGCTAATCAAATTTTTCTTTTCAATAGTTGAACGAAGACCTTCCTCAAATGGTACAAGGTGTATTTTCGGAGCAAATTGATGCCCAAATACAAGCGACCACGAAATTCAGAAAGCTGCTTTCAAAAGAAAGAAACCCTCCCATTGAAGAAGTCATTAAGACTGGTGTTGTTTCACGATTTGTCGAATTCCTTCGATCCCCTCATACACTTGTACAATTCGAGGCAGCATGGGCTCTCACCAATATTGCATCTGGTTCCGCTCAACAAACTCAAGTTGTTATTGAAGCTGGTGCCGTTCCAATCTTTGTTGAATTACTCGGTAGTCACGAACCTGATGTTAGAGAACAAGCCGTCTGGGCTTTGGGAAATATTGCTGGTGATAGCCCATCGTGCAGAGATTATGTTTTGGGATGTGGTGCTCTCAAGCCTCTTCTCGCTCTTTTGGGTGATAGCAGAAAGTTGAGCATGCTTCGTAATGCAACCTGGACTCTTAGCAACTTCTGTCGTGGAAAGACCCCTCAACCTGATTGGACGACGGTAAAGATTCCCATTCTATTCCTTTCATTATGCTAAGACTTACAATTATAGCAGATCTTACCTGCTCTGCCAGTTTTGGCCAAGCTTGTTTACTCTTTGGATGATGAGGTTTTGATCGATGCTTGTTGGGCAATTTCATACCTTTCCGATGGAGCTAATGACAAGATTCAAGCTGTTATCGAAGCCGGTATTCCACGCCGTCTCGTGGAGTTGTTGATGCACGCCTCTACCTCCGTTCAAACCCCCGCTCTTCGTTCCGTTGGAAACATTGTTACTGGTGATGATGTTCAAACTCAAGTTATCATTAACTGTGGTGCTCTCTCAGCCTTATTGTCTCTCTTGAGCTCAGGAAAGGATGGTATTAGAAAGGAAGCTTGCTGGACCATCTCCAACGTTACTGCTGGTAACTCTACCCAAATCCAGGCAGTCATCGATGCCAACATCATCCCACCTCTCATTCATCTCCTGTCCAATGGTGACCTCAAGACCCGTAAGGAAGCTTGTTGGGCCATCTCCAATGCTACCTCCGGTGGTCTTCAAAAGCCAGAGCAAATCCGTTACTTGGTTAACCAAGGCTGTATCAAACCACTTTGTGATCTTTTGGCCTGCCCGGATAACAAGATTATTCAAGTTGCTCTTGATGGTCTTGAGAACATCCTGAAGGTTGGTGAGATGGACAAAGATGCTGCCGGAGAAGGAACTGAGAGCATCAACCGATATGCTCTGTTCATTGAGGAGTGTCATGGTATGGAGAAGATTCACGATTGCCAAACCAACGCAAATGAAGAGATCTATATGAAGGCCTATAACATGATTGAGAAGTACTTCTCTGATGAGGAAGAAGGTGCTGATGATGGTCAACCACAAATCGCTGGTAATACTTTCGGTTTCGGTACCAATGGAGAACAATCTGGTAACTTCAACTTCGCCAATGGTGGGGATTCGATGGATATGTAAACATCTTTTATAAGATTCAACAAATCCTCTAGCTTTCAGCAGTTCTTTCCATTCAAAAGATTCCTAATACGACTTCTAATAACAAATTGACATTGTCGTCATCCAACAACAATTCGGACCTGAAAGTTTTGGTACCGACATTTCCAAAATTTGCGATTGCGAATGCGATTGCAGATAAAAAACACGCCGAAATTATCCACCCTAAAGCACGCTTTTCCCCCACGATGTGACCAACGATTAGCGAAAGATTCACCGTCATGTATTTCCCCTTTTCTTACCGTTTTTAACCAACCCCGGCACATCAAAGGCGTTTTTGATATTTTTCACCGAGGTTTTTCTTGACTGCCTCACCTGTTATTTTTCCAAATTCCAAGTTTTTATGCGACATTGAGACATGGTAGCTTGAAAGCGACATGATTCTCCACACGGAGTTGAGATGAATCTTTATGCGACGACACATTAGTGTGATGCGATGTGTGATGAGTATGGTAGCTTGAAAGCTCCTACTCTTAAGTGAGTGATATGATATGGGATTTGATGGATGATTCAATCCGAAAGGAGATGCTATGATATGATGAAGTGGAAGAAAGTTGGAGGTAAAGGAAGTAGCGAGTGTGGATAAGATAGCAAGAGAAGAGAAGAAATCATATGAATGAATGAATGATTGATTATATTTATTGATGAAATTATTAAGTGATATTGTGATGTTGTGATCTGTAGGCACATAATATTTCTCGAGGTAGGATAGGGTGGAATAAATGGGATGAAAACATCAATCATACAACACTTATGATAGATAATATGAGAATGAAGCGTTTATTTTTCAGGTTCTTTGTCATTACGATTCCATATCTTGTTCATGATTTCATTGACGCTGGTATTGGTATTGGTGTTATTCCTTTGCTGCTCCTCTCTCTATCTCTCTACCTCTCTCTACCTCTCTCTCTCTCTCTCTCTCTGTGTGTGTGTGTGTGTGTGTCTCTGCCCCTCCCTCTAATATCTATCTAGATTTGTATACATGACTGAAATATCATCTTGATTGATTAACATCTTCAATAATCCGTTCCATTATTCCCATGTGGAATCTCATGCTATGCCACCATCTCCCAATTCATCAACTCATCCCACGTTAGAAAAAATCATCGTGGTATGTCGTATCATATCGTATCGTATCGTGTCGTGTCGTTTCGTGCCCTGCTCTGCCATGCTATGCTCTGCCATGCCTAGCTAGCTATAGCATATATACATATATACATACATACATACATACATATATATATACATACATATATACATACATACATATATATATACATACATATATATACACATACATATATACATACATATATATATATATATATATATACATACATACATATATACATATATATAGGTAGCAAAAAGAGCAAATAGCGTATCAAAGACCAGATAAAAATTCTGTCTTGTGCTCCCGAGGTCTTCCGCTGTGAGGTTACGGGAGATCTGCTGATTGTTTGTCCTCCTTTGCGTCTAAATGTGAATCTGGATCTCGTGCCGTGAAACGACGAATCGAGGGGAAAAGGAAAGGAAGGGAAACGCGAGAAGGAAGAGATTTGACAAGGTCCAAGTTCTTCACACGAGACGTCCCTAAACAACAGCCTCCTCATCCACCCCCCCGTTCAACCTCACCACCCTATCCGCCTCCTTCTCGAACCTCCTCAGCGCCTCCCTCTCCCCCACCGCGCTCCCCTCCCCTCCCCCCTCCACCCCTCCATGATTATCCGCCATGCCACTCTCCCTCCGGCCCTCCGCCAAACTCGTATTATCAATCAGATCCCTCGCCTTCCCACTCACCCCCACAATCTTATCCTGCTCCTCAAAGCGATCCACCACCTTGCTCTTCCCCAACTGCTTCCGATCCTCGGCGCTCGTCGTCCCCGACCCAAACACCCGCGCGAGCTCCGCGCACGCCTCCTCGTAACAGCGATCCGCCGCCTTGGGAAAGGAGATGGGATTCGGCTTCTTGTCAAAGGCGTGCGGCACGCAATTGATCAGGCCGCCCTTGACCGACTTGCCAATCGCCGCCGAGGACAAGCGCTCGCCAAAGGCGATGCCCTCGGCGTTCAGCATGTCGTATTCGCAGGTGTAGAGCACGATGTCCTGCGGGTAGGCCGCGCGGAGGAAGGCATCGGTGGCGGCGGCGGGGGAGAGGTACGGGTCGCGGAGGTCGATCGAGTCGATGGGGGACATGTAGGATTCGTCAAAGAGGCGCGTGAGCATGGGGGGGAGGTTCTTCTCCGGCGCGGGGTTCGTCGCGCGCTTCGCGTCGCGCGTCTGCCGGAAGTCGGTGGGCGGGTAGAAGGAGACGATGGCGAGGAGGGTGAGGGAGGGTATCTCCTGCGTTATCTCGAGCGCCGTGGGCTCGAGGGAGGGGATCTTGGCGATCGACGTGGTGGATTGGTTGCGGCTCTGCGTGTCTTTCAGGGGGTTGGGTCGGAGGTGCGAGCTGGATGATGTCGCGGGTGTGGATGAGCCGTCTTTGATCTCGTTGAGATCCTGGCGGCTGGTGTTTGTGCACGGGGTCCCATCCGCGTTTGTCGTCGAGCTTGTCAGATCTGCCAGGGTGCGTTTCCCCGCGTCGTTTTGGAGATCGTGGAGCATGAGGGGGACGGTGAATGCAAAGTTCCCGCCCGCACTGAATCCCGACAGTGCCATGCGGTGGGGGTCCAATCGTAATTCTTCGGCGTGGGACGCGAGGTAGATCACGGCATCGGTGCCATCTTCGACACCCACGCTAAAGGGGTATTCGGGCGCCAGACGATATTCCACGCTGACGAAGACGGCGTCGACGGTATGGATGACGGCCGACGCCCATCTCGCATCGTCGGTTCCGGTCCCGAGGGTAAAGCCTCCGCCGTGGTAATTGACCACGACAGGATATCGATATTCGTCTTCTTCTGATCCCGACAGGTATGAGGGGGGCAGGTAAAAGATTAGGTTGAAGTATCCCCCGCGAGGACAGAGACGTGATGGGATTCGAATTTTGAAATTTGGGGCGGGGGGTTTGGGATCGGCGAAGTGGTGGAATTTCATTCCGATGGCCATGAGGCCGCGCCATATGGTGGCTTTCATTTGTAAGAGCCAATTGGGTTCGGGGTTTATGTTGTAATATTCGTTTGTCATTGAAGAGTCCTGCTAGAGGACGAGATGATGAGAAGTGAGATGAGATGAGATGAGATGAGATGAAGTGAAGTGGATTGGGGTAAGAATGAGAGATTGAAAGATTCGAAATAGAAGTTTATGTTAAGTAGGATAAGTAGTGGGATATCAATGAGTAGAAAGAAAGTGGAAGCTGGAGAGTTAAAGTTGGATGAAGTTGGAGTTGGAGTTGGAGTTGGAGACTTGAATTGATATAATCGATAAGTTGAAATAACTTGTAGCTTGTAACTTATAAAGAGGGTATTTGTGGGTAGATGATCAGGGATTGATAATGTTGATGGATGATATCGTTACTGTGTATATATATATGTATATAAATATAAATATAAATTTATATATATATATGTATATGTATATGTATATACTAGGTATGTATATATGTATAAATGAACATCAGAAATGACGGGATTGAAAGCGCCTGATATCAATGTTTACATTATATATATATATATATATAAATATATATGCTCGATATGTCACCGGGCTATGCCATTCGGATATATCATCAACATTCTATCCGATAATTATCTACGGAGGAAAGAATAATAAGAATTTGAGTTTCTCTAGAATCTGTATTCGTATTCTGATTTTAGTCGCATTTTTCCCTTTCCTTCTTTCCTTCTTCTTCTCTTCTTTTCATTTCTTTTCTATTTTTATATCATTTTGGCTGTTAATTTATACAAATATATATCCTCAATTTGCGGTTCATTGGTGTATTGACTGGTAAAAGCTAATACGATACAAATCATCAAGAAACTTAATTTTCTTGGAGAAGAGGGGAAAAGAATCATCATGTAACCTCCAGGGCTTATCGAAGTTGTTCTCTTCTACTCGCTACTGTACTCCGTAATACCGTATGGAAGTGAAGATGAAACGATAGACGTCATCTGTGCCAAGTTGTTCAGGGGGGCTGTGTCAGGTCAGTTAGTTACCAATCGTCAGGTCAGACCAACAATCTGATTACCTTCCTTATTACAGAGTATTATCAATGAACGCCCGCGTGATTTTGATTGTCATGATACCATTTTCTTTCAACCTTCACATGTTTTACTGGAACACGTGTTTATTCGTGTTTATTCGTATTCATGGATCGATGTTCATAGAGATAGTTGTAATGCACGTGATGGTTCTAGATGAATCGATAAGTACACAAGTAGTGTACTCCGTATTAAAAGATGAAAGGATGAATCAAAGGGATAAAGACCAAAGAATACCTAGGTAGATAATTAGAGAATGAATGAATGAATGAATGAATCAACAAATAAAATAAATGACGCTCCGCTGGCCCTCTGGGAGCCACTGCCGTGGAGGCCTTTCTCGCTACGCTCGAGGATTAAATTTTGAATGCCATGGATTGTTTATATAAGATCATATTCAATGACGGGTTATAGCACTCGAGGACGCTTTAGGTGATGGGAAACTGATTGGTATACAGTTGGAATGAGCTCCTGCTATCGTAGCCTAGCAGAGGACGTCGACGCATGCATGTGTAGGGAGTTTCGGACTACCGAAGCATATAGTATATAATTACCCTTAAGAATTTTACATCCATTCTAATGAAGTTGAAGAATAAAGACATTTAGATAACTATTAAAAGTTTCGAATAAGGGAATTTATAGTAGCGATCAATTCACTGTTAAAACGAATCCCAAAAGGGCAATTATGAAATCCTTTGATCTACTTTATATTCATTTATTTCGATGAATATAAAGTGAAGCTTTATTTTTATCAAATTAACTTATTATAGCGAAAAGGGAGGTTGATTATATGATTAACAAGCGAATATATACTTTAATGCCTTAAAATCATTATATACTATATCATTTATATAAATACTATATCATTTATATAAATACTATATCATTTATATAAATACTATATCATTTATATAAATACTATATTATTTATATAAATACACTATACTATTTATATTCTTATTAATTCGAAAGTATTAAAATTAGCTAAATGCCTTTTAATAGGATTTTTATATTTATCGACTATGCCTATTATATAAACTATGAAAATGAAAATGAAAAGTGGCTAAATGTCTCTAATATATTCAATACTAAAAGATTATACAATCAAGGCAATCTAAGCTTGCTTAAAGCTTAAAAGGCTTTTTAAGATGTCCAACTGCATTAGAGCTACTAGGTACAACACCGTAGGATTAGGAATCTAAGCTTCTGTATAGGATATAGCTCTTTTTTCCCTTGAGGTTTTGACTATATTCGATATATAATATTCTATTTGAAAATCCTTAGCTTAGCACGTTTTTTGACCCTTAGGGAGGTCATATCAATACTAATACTAATACTACTACTACTACTACTACTACTACTACTACTACAGTACTACTACTAGACCACCTACCTAGCTAGATGCTATTCAATAACACGTGATTACTATATATCACCTAAAGGATGCAATATGAGAGTGGTATAACCCGTTGAATAAAGATAAAGCTATAATCCTAATAGATACGAACGGTTTGAGTGATCCATGGATACGTTTGTTATTTATCAGTTGATATTTTTTGATTGAGAGTTATGTTTTGGTTTTCTATTGATTATGTACAGAATGGAGTACGTACATTAGAGCGAGCATACAAACGCTTCGCCTGATAGACGAGAAAGCGGGAGAGCCGGAGATGAATGTCCGATACTTCTGGGGATGATGGGGTGTGGCTACTAGGTACATGTGGTTAGTTCTATTCGTGGCAGTGAACTGTGGCGACCTTGGAAATCCACGAACAGCCAACTGCAGTAGCAAATGAAGCGCATAGAGAAGAGATAAACACTAGGTACCTATTATCAAGTAGTAATTAAATACTAGGTATATTGTAAGTGTATGTGATGAAACAAATATATATACATAGTACATATATATATATATATATATATATATATATATATATATAATAACGTTAGTTATTAATCTACAACGTAAATAAATTCATACCATCATTTGTACTTTGTACTTTGTACTTTGTACTTTGTACTCTGTACTCTGTACTCTGTACACTCATATACCGGTATCAAATCCCGAATCACAAAAGAAAAGTCTAATACAGTAGACGAAGAGGAAGAATGGGGGGGATCCAAATTATCCAATACTACAGATGGAGCCTGGACTCCGGAGTAGACTCAGGAATTCGAGACTACTAGAGAGATTCTTATTCATCGCTATGGATACCCAATGATAGAGTTGGGAGTCGAGTACGGCGTGGAATGGAAATTGGGAATTCGAGTCTAGAATTGGTTGGGGTGTTGGGTAGGTATGAGGTATGAGGTATGAGGTATGAGGTATGAGGTATGAGGTATGAGGTATGTTGGAATATGGATGGATGGATGGAGGGATGGATGGGTAATTGATTAGTAATGAGTAGTGAGTAATGAGTAGGAGGAATTTGAATGGATTGTACGGAGGGAGTAATTAGGGTTAAAGTTGATGATGGGAATTCTATACTATAGTTAGATAATTAGGTAGGTAGGTATATATATATATCTATATATATAACGTTCACGAGTATATAGATTATAGTATATATAACGTTTACGAGTATATAGCTTAGCTATATATAGATTAAATCGATTATTAATTTACTGCTTTATATAATATATATATATTATTATAAAATACACATTTATAATATAAGATCTTATAATAAATAATATTAAAGCTATTCATGGATATATATATCCCTATAGTTTATATCATTTTATAATAGTTAGTTTAACCTTACTACATGACATACTATATCAAACTACCAAGTAGTTTTGTCTTAGCATCAATATCAAAATACAAAGCGCATCTCTCCGCGCTTATTCATATTTTAGTTTTAATCATTTCATCTCTCTTTAGCTACTCCAGCTCCGCATACAATTATAATAATTGCCTTCCTCTCTTTTCACAAGTAGACAACAATCAATAAATAGGAGCCCTCGAGGGACATACGACCTGTGGACACCTGCAATACAATAATTCCTCCTCCGTACGGATTAGATACTTGATACAATTGACAAAACGTGGCGAGCGGGATTTAAAACTCTGACATCATAATCCATATTCCAATTCCTTGGGAAGCGACTTTTTAAACTTCCCATGGAACTTACTGCAGATGAGGGAAAGAGTTAGAACGACTAATTGATCAATGCTTAAAATATTCACCGGAAGAATTAAGGAAGAATTATTCTTATCATTACTTACTACCTAGGTATTCTACTTCTTAAGTTGTTATTCTTTCAAGGTTATTCTTACCCCCAGCCAACCTTGGAAGTTGAAACCTTTAATTCTTATTTTTACTACTCATTATATTATAAGCTGAAAGTATTGGGAATTGAGTTGGAACCCAAAGCTTGAATTAAATAATTCTTCGGTACTTGAACAAATAGATTAAAAATATAGACTACACAGTGCACACTTCCGTCTAACGTCTAATAAATAAATATATGTATATCCATGGATTTATATATAATAATAAGTATTGTACTGTACAGAGTATGTACTAGTATGTACTTATCACCGCATGTGCTCTCTCTGTCTGACAGTCTGTACTCAGTGTACTGTGTGTGTAGTTCAAATTCCCGAGGTCATCATCATCATCGTCATCGTCATGATGATCATCATCATCATCATCACCATTATAAGCTTTTTCCTCCCAAACCTTGGAACCTTGATATTTTGGTCCTGTAGGTGCTCCTTTGGGCTTAAATACTTTGAGCTTCTACTGTATATGGATTTCATCTTGCCTCTCTCATATTAGTTCTTGTTCTAGTTCTCGTTCTAGTTCTCGTTCTAATCATTCTAACTCTACCTAGATAGTAGATACCCGTGGACTACCTACTCCCTTCCTACCTACCCATCTACCCATCTACCATCTAACTAGTTCCTCTCCTCCAAGTTTTTAATGCATATTTGTTTGGTTGATTGTTTGTTTATTTGGTTGATTCAAGATCGACAAGTGCAGAGTACTTTGATAATAATAAGACCTTGTAATAAAATAAATAATAATGATAATAATAATAATAATAATAATAAAGAAATAATAATAAAATAATACATAATAAATACAGGCAGATCTCTTTTATTATATACACATCCATCTCTTTCTCTCTCTCATCTCACTCACTCTTTCTCTCTTTCTGATAAATAGATGAATAGATAGATAGATGCTTGATTATTAATAATAATATTCTTTAAACCTCCCTTCACAAGTCCTTCTTTTTCTCCTCCTCCTCTTCCTCTTGCTCTTCCTTCTCCTCTTCCTCCTCCTCCTCCTCCTTCTTCTCCTCCTCCTCCTCTTCCACCTCTTCATTCTCCCTTCCTTCCCTTGTAACACAAAGCACAACCATCCTCGTCATCCTCATTGCCATCCTTCATATCTCTCTCTACTCTCCCTCTACTCCGTATTCCTCTCCCTTCCCCGCATACCAACCAACCAACCAACCTCTTCTATTTTCTTTGATCAATCACCAATCACGAATCACGAACCAACGGCTCAACTTGACTCAATCCAATAAATAAATACGTTCAACAATCAAATCACAATCAAATCACATCAAATCACATCACGAAAGAGAGAAAGAAAAAGAGAAAGAAAAAGTCTAAATCACATCTCTTACTTGAAGTTCCTTCCGAATATCCCGTCAAGAAAATTCAATTCACAATCCGAAGAAACTCCTGCATCTCTCAGCTCAAGTCAGCAAGTTAATCATCCAACGATTGGGACCTCAAAGATTCAAAGTGGAATTATATAATAATAATAATCAAGCGTCGGCATTGTATGGAGAAGTAATTAATCATCGACTCCTTCCAAGGTTGCAATAAATAACCTTAACCTTACCCGACCCGACATCCAGGATTAATCATCTTCCTGCAGTCAAATTGAAATCGAAATTGACATCGAATCACATCGCATTGCATTGCATCGCATCGTATCTTACCTCTCTTTATTTACTCTTGACTCTTTACTCATCATCAAATCTTTTTTTCTCTTCTTCTTCTTCTTCTCCTTCTTCTCCTTCTCCTTCTTCTTCTACAATCAGATACTTAATATTTCCCTCCCTTGGGAGTCTGTTGCGGGAAAAGATACTATAGACACTTTTTCTCAAAAGTTCCATTGAATCTTGAAAAGAAGTTATATCTTCCATCATGTCGGCTTTAAAGAAGCGTCTCAGTAAATTGATCCCCGATCGCATTAATAAAAACAGCAACGGCAATAGTTCGAGTAGCGAAAATGTTCCAACGGCTCCTAGTAAAGAGGAAGGAATTGAAAGTCCTTCGACGCCCAATGGAGCTTCAGCATCAGCTACTCCTCGAAATGATGGTGCTCAAACCCCAGAAAGATCAAACTCTCGAAGAGTTAGTCGAGAGGTCATTGAGCAAAACAGGGCCAGGAAGAGTATGGATAAAGAACGTGCCAAGGCTGAAAATAAGAAGAAACAATCTTTGGCAAGAATAGAAGATGAAAAATTCTTGCAAGAGGGACCAGAAGCTCTCACTCAGCTGTATCGACCATACAGTATGATTCAAAGTAAACATTGGAGACATGAAGAGAGAGCTTTATTCAAGAACATCAATTGGGCTGGTATGTTGACATTTCTTCTACATTTATATAATCTGCTAACTCTCAAATAGAAATGGATGGCCAAACCATTAGTTTCAGAGCTCGAATGCATACCCTTCGAAGAATGTCTGCCAAGTTGGTATTCATTGTTTTCCGTCAACAAACCATTACCATTCAAGGAGTTTTACAAAGCTTCAAACCTAGCGAGGGACAAGGTGGTAAGTTTCATTGAGAAAATGCCAATGTGGAAAGGAACATATCTAATCAGATGATTTCAACAGAACATGGTACAATCTCTGAACAAATGGTTCGAACGGTTGAACATTACCCCGTCGAAACTATTGTGGTGGCGCATGCCAAAATTCGAAAATCCGTTCAGACGGTGAAGAATGCTACGGTTCATGATTATGAATTGCAAGTTTACGAAGTTCATCGAGTGGTTCCGTTGACCGAAAATGTACCATTCACCGTATACGATGCAGAAAACATTAATAGAGAAAAGGAAGTTGACATGGACGCTGATTCTGGTGATGAATCAATTTCCACCAGTCAACCAATGTCACCCATTTCAACAGATACGCCAAGAGGTCCTCCTTCTCGTGCTTCGACGGATCTTGCACGTAATGCTTTTGCAAAATTGGATGATAAGAATCTTGAGAGCAGAAGTAAGTTAATCATGAACCACCATATATATCTGATCTATCACTAATATTGAAATAGCTTCCATGGATACAGCCCATCACCAAAAGCGATCTCTACCACAAAGAGTGAGATTGAACAACAGAATTATTGATTTACGAACCACTCCTGCACAAGCAATTTTCCGTATTCAATCCGGAATTTGCAACCTCTTCCGATCATACCTTGATACGCAAGGTTTCATTGAAATTCATACACCCAAATTACAAGGAGGTGCGACTGAATCTGGTGCAACGGTTTTTGAACTCAATTATTTTGGAAGATCTGCCTTCTTGGCTCAATCCCCACAATTGGCCAAGCAAATGTGTATGGCAGCTGATTTCGAGAGAGTGTATGAAATTGGCGCGGTTTTCCGTGCTGAAGATAGTAACACTCCTCGTCATCTGACTGAATATACGGGATTGGATCTGGAGATGGCATTGGAAGAACATTATCATGAGGCCTTAACTCTCATTGATGGCATGTTCAAGAACCTTTGGAAAGGAATCTATGATCGATATCAACCAGAGATTGATCTCATTGATCAATTTTATCCACATACCAAGGTTGAATGGTTGGAGGAAACCCCAAGAATTCCATTCTCCGTTGGTGTCAAGATGTTGATTGATTCTGGTTGGGTTGAAGAAGATGGAAGTTTGCCATCTGAGACGGAGGATCTCTCCACTCGAGCTGAAATTCGATTGGGTGCATTGGTTAAGGAGAAGTATCATACTGATTACTACATCCTCGATAAATTCCCTGCTTCAGTTCGACCATTTTATACCATGCCTGATCCAGAAGATGATCGATTCACAAACTCTTTCGATATCTTTATGCGTGGTCAAGAAATTTTGACTGGTGGTCAACGTATTCATGATGCCGAATTTTTGGAAAAGCGCATGAAGCAAAAGGGGGTGAAGCCAGAAAGTATGCCCGAATATCTGGAAGGTTTCAGATGGGGTGCGCCACCTCATGCCGGTTGCGGTATTGGTCTTGAACGTCTCACCTACCTCTTCCTTAGCCTGGGAAATATTCGACTTGCATCTCTATTCCCCAGAGATCCTAAATCACTTCCAGCAATACCTCCTACTCTTGCTCTTCGTCATGAGGATGCATCAACACTTCACCCCATATGGGAGAAGAATGGACAAGAATTCAGTCCAGAATTACTTCCACCTTTGGAGAAATTGATTGCCAATTATGGTGATGCAGCCAATACTTCTTGGCTAGACAAACGTTATCACGTGTGGAGACATTCCACTACTGGTGCCGCTCAAGGTTATGTTATTCATAACTCATACGCGATTATTGTTGGTGAGCCACTGTGCGACAAATCTCAGACACCATCCATCATCTCCGCTTTCCTCAATTACATGAACACTGAACATAAAAATCTCAAACCAATCTGGATGATTCTTGGACCTCGTTCTGAAGAATATCTTGGGGAGAAATTCGGTTGGCGTACCTTGTCTCCTGCAGCAGAAGAACGTGCCGATCCAAGAAATAATCCTGCTGCCAAGGACAATGACTTGGCACGCAAGGTCAGACATGCTGAAAAGGAGGGTGTTAAACTTCAAACTCTCCCTTTCAATGAACCCGTTCCAGATGATTTTAAGGAAAAGGTTGATGCACGTGTCAAAGATTGGCAAAAGAACCGAAAGGGGACTCAAGTTCATCTTACCGAGATTAGACCTTGGGTAGATGAAGCTCATCGTAAATACTTTTATGCTCAAGGATCTGATGGAACCATTCACGCCATCAATGTCCTTCATCAACTCAGCCCTGAGAATGGATACCAAGTTAAATTCTCTCTCGAATTTCCAAATGCTCCATCTGGTACTGTGGAATCGCTTCTCCTTTACTCGATGAAACAATTGAGTGCAGCAGAACCAGATGTTAAACGTATCACATTTGGTACAGGAGCTCAACCACATATTGAAGGTGGAAGAAACTTGGGTAAACATAGAATCAAGGCATTGAAGAAGGCTTACGAGACGATCATTAAACAAGCGAGGTTATTGGGTAAGAGTGAGTTTAGAGAGAAGATGGGAACATGGAATGAAGGAGTTTATGTAGCATATCCTAAAGGTGGATTAGGTGCTGGTGGCATTAGAGCTTTAATGGGTTTCCTTGAGGAAGATGGTTAGATTTATGTCATGAAAGGGATGAGAGACGTGGAATTATAATTCAAATCAAGTGGAAGATAATTTAGTGGAATAAGTTGAGAGTGAATTGGAAGATTGAAAAAATGGGTGGAATGGATGGATGGGAAAGATACCTACATTACTTTATATTAACCACTGGATTGGTCTTTTCAATTGTCACACTTTTCTTTTGCTTGATGTTAACCTTGAGAAAATACATGAAGCATGATTAGAACCTAATAGAATAATCAATCAATCTTCCACCATCACATTATACGGGATTCGAGATTTATCAAAGACGTTCACAACTCCAGGCTAGCGAAGATTAATCATCTCCTCGAACCAAATTAGGAATAGGTAGGTTAGCCGCCTGGCGCTTATGGAGTCGTGTGCCTGCCTTCTTAATCACCGAGATCCAAATTCCAGATTGTGATGTTTGTATGTGTGTACTTGTACAGGTATACACACACACACACATATACACGTATATATATATACATACCCACAGACATACATACATACTAGCTATGTACAACTACGCATCCATTTCATAATCCATGATGAATCAAGAGCAGCGTCCTTGCTACCTGCAGGGACAAGACGAGATAAGATGACGAGACGAGATGAGACAAGCAAAGGAAGGTAAATCGATGATTAATTGCCACTGTCAATATCTAGCCGCGATGGATGCGTGGATGCTCCGTCGTCATCTCATCTCGGACGGGAGGTTACCCTGCGTGGAAATTGGTCATTGTGGATGTCGATATCCTGTTCGGCGGGCGAGGGGAAGGGTGTTTGAGCAATGAATGGGGCTTCGTTAGGTTATACGACCTTTCCTCAGTGATGCATTGGTGCATTTTTCTGGTTTCTATCCTCTCTCTCTCTCTCTGATCTTTCGAGGTAAGATCTATCCACATGGTATGCATTCTTCATTCAGATCGATATCGCCATCTGGAAATCCCGCAGCGAAATCGGTATCAACCTACTCCTTGACTACAGGCTGTGCTCCCATTCTTACGGAACCCAATCACGCCCAGGGTTGAATGATTGATACCAAGCTACTGCGAGGTACTACCGCTATACCAATGGAACGTCGAGTGGGATACTTGCTGCTAGCGGGTTCCGGGTGTTCTCTTTATATCTATGCCACGTTTTGGTTCTTACTGCTTTCCGTCATCGGAATTGTTCTCGGGGAGAACAAATGCATGTGAGTGGTTGATGCGTCTTACTTGCATGGTTACACGACATGAATCTAGTTATGATATCCCGCCTCCAGCCTTGAGCTCGAAAGATTCTTTCTTCAATCAAACCACCAAGTCTTCTGCATCTCATTTATCACATATATAGTAAGGTCTCTTTGCCATCTCAAAGGGATTGCCATTTCAAAGTTACAGCCATTATCCTACTTCAAATCGTTTGTTAAATTGGTAGCGTCCAATACATTTCTCGAATCCCAAGGCTCGATGGCAAATAATTTGGCATCGAAAGATCACCGAAACCATCCAATTATCAGAACAATGTCGATGTTCCGAAACCATCCAATTACCAGGCCAATATCAATGTTTCGCAAGTCCACAGATAATGGGATGCTGGTTCTTTATGAGCCAGAGGTGGACTCATCGCAAGTCTCATACGAGTTGGTTTGCCAACCTTCCACTCTCCAGTACTGTAGCTAATGTATTGTTCTTAGCGTCATTCTTGTCCATGGCGCGAGAGGTCACCGCACTCGATCTTTTACACATCAAAATGGAGTTTGTTGGCCGAAGGATTTGCTGCCGTTAAATAAATCGGATATTCGTGTGATGTCATGGGGTTGGGACTCCAAGGGCATTCGATATGGGACTATGTCAGCCAATTCTCTCGAGGACCACGCTCTTGCTTTGTTGGCGGATATTGCTGTATATCGTCCAGAACAGGTAAGCATGTGTGTATTATTGAAATTCTACCATACTAACATTCGTCTAAGTTGGACCAAAGACCGATGATTTTTATCGCTCACTCCATAGGCGGGAATATTGTGAAAGAGGTAAGAAATCCTATTCTTCAGTTCGCGCGAACCTCTCAGATCTTATATTGCACGTGTGTAAACTATGTACACATATGATTGGTCAAACAGAGAGGCATGTGCAGGAAGATTTTTGAACAGTCAACAAAAGATGGAAGAATGCTAAAATTCTGAACCTAAGTCTAACCCAAATTCGAACAACGAACTTACATACACACAGGCACTTCTCACCTCAACCCACCAAGCTGTCAAATTTGAGCTCTGCTATGGAAGCATAATATTTCTAGGCACACCACACCACCATGGCCTAAGATTGGTAACATGTTTTCGACTTTATAGACACCTTCCGGGATTCTATGCTGATCCCTGGACTAAACAATTACGAGAAGATTCGGATTGGTTGGAAAAGCAAACAAAGCGTTTCAATGAAAATGATCGTCTCTGTGACTTACGATCTTGGTCATTCTATGAGACTATTTCAATCAATGTGCCCTTTTATAAGAAGGTATGAAGTATTGAATACGTTCATGATTCCTCTCTGACTTGATTAGATCGTTGTAGACCAAAATTCGGCCACTTTGGGTCAATCCGAAGAAATCGTTCGTCCGCTTGACAGTGATCATTTCAATCTTGGCAGGTTTCCTAACGAGAATGATGCCAACTATCTCCGAGTTCAAGATGCGATCAGCTCATGGAATCGATGGATGGAATCTAAACAGGGGGAAATTCGTGACCCCGTGTTTAGTCACCACTCAACTGAGAATCATGAACCAGCAGCTGATTCAACTCTGAATCTCCATGATGCCGCGCCTACTATTTCTGTCGTGATACATCATACGCAAGTCGAAAGTTTACTTGAAGCAGCGATTGATATAGATTCAACAAAAAACAAAATCATCTATTCAACACTCGCCAAGCATAACCTTACAGCCGAGATCTCTACCACTGAGGATTCAGAACACATTCGCAGGTCAATTGATTTGAAGTTCTCTATCCTCGGGAAATCCAAAGTCCACAGCAGGACGTTTATTGTTGAAAATCACTTGAAGTATGATATGATTTTGGCAGGGAGTTCTGAAACGAAGGGGATTGTGATGGATTCAACCCCTTACAGGTCCAGTACAAATTTGACTCATGATCATTCGACTCCGGCAGCCTCTGTCAATTTGCTCTCGACTTCCAAAACGCCACCTTTGTATCATCATACTGACGATAAAGTGATAGAATCTCTCCGATCTGAAAACTCACAAGTATTGCAGGCCTCCAAGGAGTTAGGAAAAATATCTTTGGATCCCCCTAAGAGTATCACTGATATTCAATCTCTCAAAGTCAAGTCCTTTACATCACCCAGTTCAATTAGCTTGCCTCAGGGCTCCATGAAAGCTTGGTCGGATAAGATTTCAGGCCAAAGTTCACATCTCACCACTGCAGAGGGGATAGCTATTGGGGCATCATCAATAGCAGGTGTAAATCTTTTAACGAGTATAGCCAGCGCATATACATCCCGACAAGCTCTCGAACAGTCAAGAATCTCCACAAAAGCCTCAGCTTGGTCGGCAAATATTAGTGCTGCAACCTATGCTATGAATAAGGATAAAATAGAGCGCGACGAGCAGAGGAACCAAGAATTGACTTCCTCAAGCTCAAAAAAGATAACTACAACACAACCGCAGAGCATTGATATGACTGTCGCTACCTCATTAGCCAAAATAGCAAACCATGCCCCTCCAGAAATAATATTTCCATCAGTTCCAAAGAATGAGCCCATCAGAAGAGATAGTCGCGACTCGAACGATGATGGTGATGGGCCCACTGGTACATTTGCATATACAAATGACGGTACGGCCATACTTCAGACAAATGGTCAAGACGCATACTCAATGAGAACCATGGATTCTTCAAAAGAATACGCCCATATCTCAAAGACAACAAATACCAAGCATGATAATTCAAGCTCCGCTCACTCAAGTATCTCAATCTACTTGGATTCCCAAGATACTGCTCCAGTACCACATGTCGAAATTCCACCAAGTACAAGATCGAGCTCCAAATTTAAACCACCAAGTTTGCGACAGATGACGCTCTTTGAATGTGGAATATATGAAGGTAAGGGAAAGGCGCCTCTTCACCTGGTATCGCAGCAGAAAAGACCCAATCATCATCGCCTCAGCAAGAATCTCAAGTAATTGCATCTACTGCCCCAAAACACACATCTACAGGCAAAGAGTCTATCTCATCTGGAATCGCCCATACTTCAGGACCCACCCTAACCCAAGATGAAATAAAAGTACCCAGACCCACTCGGACAGAAGCGAAATCCAGTAGGTCACTACCAATGTAAACCATGATGCCAAACGACTTGGATGATTCGAAAGTCGACGTGGAACATCAGGAGCGCAATAGAGGATGCAGGGCTGAAGAATAAGGACCTCATGTGCAAGGCCACCACTGGTGGGCTGAACTGAAGAACAGGGCTTGATATGCGAGATGATGCTGGAGATTGTTAAGTATGATCTCCAGAGAGATTTCTGATACTGCCTAGAGAAGCAGGTCATCTTTGCTGAAGTTTTACCTGTTGTTTTGTTCCTGTACATCTTACTCATCCATGAAGAGTATATGTACATGCATTCTCGGCACTGAACTATCCACAGACAGAGAGAGGGGGAGGAGAGAGAGTGTGTGTATGTATGTGTGTGTGAGAGTACTACTCAAGGTATGTGAAAGATGCAAAGAAAAAGAAATTTTCAAAGCCTTAACTTATAAATTAGCAGAATAAGCAAGAAAAATTGGGGGTGACGACAATGTATTCTTCTGGCTTCGATCTACTGTTCTTCCTCCTCTAAATTGAGACCTATGCCTATAGCAATAGGTAAAGGCTCAATCACAGGCGTACTACCCGCAACAGATTATCTAGCATATCATGGGTCATAATAATCCGATTATGATATGCCATACCCATCAATCCATTACTTCCCGATCATATTCATTTCCATGTTCACATGCATCATGATGTCCATCAACAATCCTTTTTTTATCCACACATCTCCCATCAAGCCAGAAAAGTATCACTGCCGCCCAACCCCTCTTCATCTATTTATCTTCTTAATTCGAGATATGCCTTGGCATCATCCCATGTCTTCTTCTCCTCACTCTTCATCTCTTCATCTGACAAAGTCTTGACTCCCTTGTGCAATGCATCGAAGAAACTGAAAGCGACATCCAGATCCTCAACAAAATTAATTGCATGAGGAAGAAATGTTGAACTATATGCATTTTTCATCCTCGTCTTTTCGTCTTTAGGTACGTCTGGCTTTATGTAGTCATCCAAGTAAGTTTTGACGGCTATTCCAAAACCAACATCGATATCTGTATCGAAAGGAAGACTAGTTTGAGAAGGTGTTAGTAATTTGATCAATTCAAATAGGAGATCAACCAAGAGTGGAATGAGAAAAAACGTACCTGCGACCTAAACCTTGATATTGTCGGACATTACGAACAACTTGACCACTCAAGAGCATCGAAGCAACAATGGCTTCAATTAAATCTCTATCTGTATCCCGAATTGACTTGATGATTGAATGATATGATAGGAAATTTTTGCTCAAAGGACCAGTGTATCCTATGGGTGAATGTCTAATTTTAAGAAGACAAGCGGCTCGACTGATGAGGATACAATTTGCTTTATCTTCTTCTTGGCCTCTCAGTGGTCCTCCAATTAATTCGGGATGACGGTCGCGGGTGTGGAGATTTTGAAAACGAATAAGCTCGAATGCTAAAAATGCTGCTTCTTCGATGAGATGAACATCTTGGTATTTCTCGGAGATAGTTTGAACGGCTTTGAGTGTAGTGGCTAATGCTTTGCCCCAATTCGTCAACTCGTGTTTATCATTGACATAGCCTCTCAGATGAAGTAGACGCCATAATGAATTGGATAGAATTTCAGATTTTGATGCAAGACCAGTAGGCTTTCCTTTGCCGATCGTTTTGGGTGGGAGATCCTTATTGTCAAGTAGTGTAATCGCAGCAAAGGATAGTTTTCCTGCTTTCAAAGATTTGGTTTCCAATGACTTTATGTCAGTATCTTTAACACCCCATGAATCAGCCAAATCGTTGGTCTGTGGTTGTAAGTGTTTGTGGTTTAATTTTGGCTTCTTGTTATCATCAAACCAGAGACGCATGGTAATTTCTTTGTAAAGGAAACCACGATGCATTCGAGGAGCAATAAGGGCTGCAGAAGTTTCCTTGAGTGGTAAAAGAGATTCTGTAACCAATTTTCGATATTCGTCCGATACAAATCCATCCAGAGTTGGAAGAACATGATATTCGAGAGAATTGAAGGTATTCAAAAGACGTGGACCAATGACATCTTTTTGAAGGTAAGAGTATAACTCTGCTGGTAGTTGTAGACCAAGATATTCATGATTATCTCCAGTCAGGTGGTCGAAATCTCTAATGTGGATGCTTCCATCTGTGGCTACGGTAACACAGTGCTTGATACCCATCTTGGCCTTTCGGTACTTATCAAGCCAATCTCGGTCTCGTACATTCAAGATGTCACTGAAAGCTGCGCAGGTTGCACTGACCGACTTTTCCGAAGTTCGAAGAAGGTTAACAGCATCACCAACAGTATATGGTTGACGGCTAATGATAGTTTGGTCTTGGAGAGGAGGAAAGGGTGGTAAGAATGATGTTCCCGTCATCAATAATGCATCTGAAAGCATATCTGGTGTGACGTTGAGCTTCTTGAGTAAATCGGATCTGACCACACCTCTCAAAGCCTTATTTTCCCAATCTGCTGCCGAAGGTGGGTAAATGACAGCATCTGAAATGTCATAGAGAAGTAATTCCTGAGAGCCCATAATGCCATCAATGTATTGTTCTTCATGACGATCGAGAGCGGCGAGCTGAGCACACGCACTGAAAGGAGCAGTCATGTACTCTAAATCTCTTGCGGTGAGAACTTCTTGTAGGATATGATATAGGTCGGGAATTTGGATGGCAGCTACTTCCAATTAGTAAAAACTCATGTCAAAAATGGAGAAGCCGTACACTGACCAGCCTTGCGAAAAGCCGCGACAGCATCTGTAGGGTTACCGTCGTTATATAACGCCCAGGCTTGTTCTGTTTCGGAAATGGAAGCTTTCAGACTGCGCATGGTCATTTCCTTCTTGCCAACAATTGATTGACCTTCAAATACAAAGAATGGTTCCATATCATTCTCCTTCCATTTGTCCAAATCATTCTCGATATGTGTTTTTAATGCCATGGGATGACCACCCAAAGCTGCAAGTAGAGGTTCATCGGCAGGTCCTTTTAGAAGATTTGAGAGATATGCTGTAGCTTCAACACCAATTTTCGCGTTTACTAGGTCCGAGAATGGCATCGAACTGCTTGTCGCATGTTAGCCAGAGAATTTCTCATGGATTGATTGACAGCTTACACCACTCCGGTATCAATTAATGGGTCGCCAGTATTTACTAAATTTGTTCCATCAGTCCAATACTCCTGATTATGATTTTTAGATTCGTATTCGCCGGCCAAGTGAGAGATGGATGGCAATGGAATGTTTTGAAGGTCCTGATCATTCTCAAAGGGATTGGTCGCCACTGAATCGGCGGGAGTAAGAGTAACATCTTCCTGCGTACTTGAAGAGCTTCCGGATCTCATCCTGCAAACCACTTTGTTTCTCGAAGTTGAGGCTTTTGTATAGGATAGAAGTTGAAATCAAGGTTGTCGCTATGGTTCTGGTTGTTGATTGCGATTTATGGTTGTGAGGTTGAAGGGAGGTTCTGGTTGAAATGGAAATAAAGAAAGAAGGAAGGAAGGAGATTCAACTTACGAGGCATCTTGAAAGGTTTGTTCCTGTCCCTGAAGTTATATTCACTAATTCTATCCAATTATGACTCGATTTCAAAAGTAAATCCTAAAAAAGAAGGATACCAAATTTTATTTTGTGGTCGTAGTTGTGGTCGTACTGCTTCTGTCTAGACAATATTGGTCGGATGTTTTTGTAGGAAGGAACGTCGATGAGTTTCACCTATGGGTATGAGATCAATCACGCTGTAAATGGCAATTTGAAGTTATCTGGAGTAATAATTTGAGAGAGAGATATCGAGGAGGGATATATTGAAGTGCGGTTGAGTGTCGGATAGTATATTTCAAGAATCGAAAGTGAATGTGAGTGTGAGTGTGAGTGTGAGGGTGGATGTAAATGTGAATATGATAGATCGTCGCTCTCTCTGTCCCTCCCAAAATATAATTTGGTATTACGATACGGAGTAGAATGAAGTTCAGACCAGACAGTTCAGAGAAGTGTCAAAGCTTCCAAGGCTTACTTGTACTTGTACTTGTATAAGATGGATTGATTGCCTTAGCCGCGCTACAAGTAGCCTTCCCGCCATCAACCATCTGTCTGGGATCATCACGTGAACAGGACAGCCGCGATAAAGCTGATCTTACAATTGCAAGTACGTACTCGCAATTGTGCGTCGATTACCTACCTAGGTATGATACTACTAGGTAGTTCTACTTGTTAGGTAACTAATAATTCTTATCAGCAATATTCATTACTATCAGCAAGCTCTTAGGTGATTTGTGTTTTAATCTCCTATATAACCTTAGTGTTATCCCACCTTGAGTGAGAATTCTCTTTAAAAGATATCAAAGATCCCACTCGCAATTGATATTGTTCAAGCTTAACAATCATGTCGTCGTCTATAGCGATAGATCAAGGGAGAATTCCAGTGATAGATATCTCAGGATCAATACCTGAAGATGAAGTCGCTAAGCAGCTTGTGGATGCTGCGGCAACATCTGGTTTCGTTTACATAAGAAATCTGGGGCAAGATATCCCTGTCGATGCCATTGATAGAACATTTGAGTTGGTATATTGTTCTCGGATCGCAGTCATTCCTTATGGCTAATGCTAATGTAAGATGTAGTCTAAAAAGTTCTTCTCATCTCCCATTGAGGAGAAACAAGCATGCACAATCACAAAGAATGTGCGTCACCCGAGAGAGTTATAAAATCCATCGTGGAGGAGAATAGCTGATGAGAAGATAGAACAGAGGATGGTCTGGGATGCATACAGAGAGCCTAGATGGGAAGAATCAAAGAGTTTGTTTTCCTTCGTGAATACCAATTAATTCCATGTTCAATTCTAACCACATTCCAGGTTGGAGACTTTAAAGAGTACCTCACCTTCTCTCCAGATCCTCCCTCCCTTAAGTCAATCCTAAACTGACCCCAATTACTCAGGGCATTCAATTTAGGTGATTTTGTTAACGGAAAAGCCGAACAACCTCTTCCAGCTTCACTATCTCCACACGAGGCAGAGCTCAACGAATTTCAGCTCTACTGCCATAAGCTATGTCTTAAACTCCTTACCCTTTTTGCTATTGGACTCGAGGTACTTTTCCCACATTGCATTGTTGCATTATTAGCTCATCAATTACAGATCGACCCCGCGTCCGGCGGTTCATCATGGTTTTCCTCCCGCCATCAAGGTGGAACCACAGGATGTATTCTCCGATTACTCTACTATCCCTCCTTACCACCAAATTCCGATTACCAACCCGACGTGGACATCCGAGCTGGTGCACACTCAGATTATGGATCTATCACTCTTTTATTCCGTACGTAACCATAAATTGGTTGGTTGTTCTTGTGTCTTTCACTGAACGCCTTTATTATCTTCTTCCCCTGATACTGAGGACTAACCCTTCGTCCTCTAGAACGACCATCTCAACCAGGTCTTGAAATCCTCCCCCCTTCAAAGTCATCTTCCCCAACTTGGACACCCGTGCCAATACAGCCCCCTCCCACAGAGAATGACCCCTCCCCTCCAATCCTCGTAAATATAGGCGACCTCCTCTCCCACTGGACCAACAACCTCCTAGTATCCACCGTCCACCGCGTCATATTCCCTAGATCAACTCTGCCTTCAGAAATAGCAGATAGATACAGTGTCGCTTATTTCTGTCATCCAGTAGGATCGACCGTGTTGGAAAGTGTACCTAGTGAACGTGTGAGGAAGTTCGGAGAGGAGAATGGAGAAGTTGAGAGAAAGAAGGGAAAGAAAATTACGGCGGATGAACATTTGATGGGGCGACTGAGGGCTACATATCTGGGTATGTATGAGAATGAAGATGGATCGGAGGCTAAGAGTGAGTAAATAAGTTGGCGAATCGGCGGGATGTATAATTTCTATATACCAAAAATTTCAGATAGTGAAAATTTTTAGAGTCTATTCAAATGACAATTCTATCTACCTCTGTCACTAATCAGAGCTATCTCCCTCAAAATCCTTGTATGTTGATAGGGCCATTGCATGTACGTCAGTATATGTCCTATAAGGGATCTCATCAGAGGTTTGTCCCTTGAAGCAAGGTATATATCATGTTCTGAAAACAGGAACATGTGGCAATCCTAGTCCGCCACGCTAGTCATGATATCATGCGTCGATCTTGTCTTCCTTCGCTTCGACCTCCTTTTTAACCTCTCCACTCTCTGCCTCCTTAACTCCCTCGCTCTCACTTTTCACTTCAAGCTTCACCTCAGCCCCCACACTTTGATTTTCCTCTACAGATGGTTCTGCAGCAGTCTCTACTTTAATATCTTTAGGAGCCTCCCCCTTCTCGTTCCACTCATCCAAATACTTCTCTACTTGAGGCCCCCAAACAGCCTCTCCCTTTGAAAGTTCTTCATACTCCAAAACATTCTTGCCCAATTCAAATTGTCCTTGTCTGACCCTGATCAAACTGCTCATCAATCCCGCCGATCCCAAATCTGCACCTAGATCATGGCATAATGATCGAACGTAGAAGCCAGATGATACAGACATACGAATTTTCGCTGCTGGAGGTCCTTTCTTAATTCCCTCCTTGGAAGGAATTGGTTGGTCTTCCGCTGGTGTTTTTTCGGAAAGACCACCTGACATCATCGCTTCTTCCTTTTCCTCCTCAACTCCCTCCTTTGATTTCTTTACTGGCCTCTCCAAAACCAAATCATCTTGATCATCGCCCATTTTCCTCTTTCTGCTCTCGAAATCTTCCAGCGCCCTCTCATTCTCTACCTCTTTGCCATTGGTCGCTGGCTCGGCTTTCTCCTGCTTCCATAATTTGGCTGCAACGTTCACCTCTGCATACCCCGCTTCTTCAGTTGGTGCTTTCCATTCATGTTCACCTCCTTCATACCAATCGAGTAGCTCCATTTCTGAAACATTAACCTCTCTCCTCTCGATTTCTTTTGGGATTTCTTTACCCTCGCGTGCATATTCGTAGAGGGGTTTTCCATTCATCTTCAAGGCCGAGAATAATGGGGGAAGTTGCATAAACTTCCCTCGGTATTTAGCAAGTCCCTTCTCGACCATATCTCGGGTGATGTGTTCATATGGTGCTCTTTTTAAGAGCTTACCATCTTTATCGTATGTGTCGGTAGCCGCACCAAACAGTACAATTGTCTCGTAGGTTTTTGTACAAAGTAAAAAGTTTCCTAACTCTTTTGTACCTTTACCAATACCAGCAATCAGTACTCCAGTAGCCAGTGGATCCAAAGTACCTCCATGACCAATCTTAACCTGAACTTTCTTTTGCTTCCTACGTTTTTGTCTCTGATTGTGCCATTCATTGTTTCGAGCTTTGGTTTCTGATTCGATCCATGGTGCAAATAATTCAGAAGGATTGAAGTGAGTTTGAAGATCGCGAACAACCTGAGCTGATGATATTCCAGTAGGTTTATTAATGGCTGCGACATTTATCAGTTGTTGATATCAATTGCATGAAAGAAGATTGAATTGATACCAAAAACGCCCTCCATAATCTTTCCTTTCGTCATCTTCCACCAACCAAGTCGGGACATCTGCTGGTGTTATGAAGTTCCAAGGTTGTCGACGAACGGTAGGATGTTTCTCTGTTGAGGTGGAGTGGAAGTTAAGATTGTCCAGCTTTTTTTGCGACGAATTATCAGCGATAAAGGTTGTGGCAGAATCTGGGTTTTCATAGTAGAATGGCACGTGAATGGCTAGCTCTGGAGCTATAGGTGAGATGCGATCCATCAAGGTTACACCGCCCTCGGATAATCATTTAACCGTTTACCGATGTCTCTCTCCCCTTAGAAATATGATTGTTTTGTTTCTCTTCCAAAGTGAAAGACACAATCAGAGTGAAGAGGATCCGATATACCTACTAGGTTGTTAACCCAAATCTAAATCAAAACTACTCTTGAAGAACGGAATCTTAACTTCTGGCATCCAAGATTCAAGGTTGAAACCATTCTCTTGCATGCCATTGATAAGTGCGAAAATATGAATGAAGCTGCGGATGCTCTTGAGTCCAGAACCCTAAATGGACATGATGACATGCAAGACCAAAGATACAATTCTTTAGAAGAGGATGTTGATGATATGGATGTTGATGATGATCCAAAGCTTATTCTTCAAGATACAATTATCTATCAAAGAAATGGCTCCATGGCCAATTTATTCGATACAGCTGCTGGACTGAAATTGCGTGCTGAAGGTACACTTTGGGTAGAGAATGCAGAAAGATATAAATGTAAGCTTTAGATCTGAATTTTTACAATAAGTTTCCATTCCGAATCACTTCTAATACCTAAATAGTCAAGAGACCAAATGGTACACAATGTCAAGTTGAATTTCAAACTTTCGCTTATGAGAGGGATGAGCTTAGAGCTATCATTCTTTACGTTGAAGATAATACAACTAAGAATTGGGTCGAGCTGAAACCTTCTCAAAAATATGTAGCACACTTCACCGCCATGGTAGAGAGTGCAGAACTCAAGCACTTTGTCACAGACTATTACGAGCGTGTACTTGACAACGAAGCGAAGGATGATTTACTTGACTTGTGTTGGGAAGTGAGTAGAGGTTAATCTTCAAGCCTAATCTTATTTTAAAGCTGATTCGTTGTTATAGTATGCTCGTGAGGATGGCCGTGGATTGTTACATGATGAGGTCATCGAAGTTTTGACTAAAGATGCAAATGCTTTCTTCCTTTTGACAGCATTTCGTGAGGAGATTTGGGTAGACGCAAAAGCTCAGGACATGAAATGGTCGCGTACCGAAATTTACAAGCTTCTCAAGAAGGAATGTCCAGTATGTACCTCCATTGCATTCTTCCATCTCACAAAGACTCATCGCAGCAGGATGCTTTCAAGAGGGCCAACTCCAAGATCTCGTCGGAACCAGAACCAATGGTTATCGACCCTCCCATCATTCCAGACCTTCCCCCTGTCATTAGAGATAGGTGCGATGCACAAACTAACCAATTAGACATGCTTATGTCCTTGATTGCCGAGGAGATTGAAGCTGGCACTCCTGTCAAGAAGATTACCCCTAGTCTACTCTGGAATAAGGTGTTCATAAAAGCCAAGATTCCCGATCAAGGTGATCCGAGTGCCGGACCCCGCATTGCAAAGTGCCTTGTTTATAAAATTGGTGGTCTAATTGCAGACCTATTGGACGAACGTCAACCTCATCTTTTCAAGGGCTCAAAGTTAGTTAATGAACTTCGCGAAATAGGTCGTACTCCATATCCACCTTACACCAAGCAGGTGACTACCGACGCTCAATGGCAAGAGTATATGGATAAATCTGAAGGTCTTTATCTTGTTCGTCGAAATCTCCATCATTCAGAAAAGAGTGGCGCCCTTTCAACTAATGGCTCCACAAAACTCCAAGTGAAGGATATATTTACTGGAGAATTGGCACCACGCCATTCAATTGGACGTACTGGAACTGGACGTGTTGGACGCCCACCAAAGATTCGATATCATGAGGCTGAAATTTATTATGGAGAGGAAGAGGATCAGGCTGAGACTCCCTCGGGACTTGAGGCTGAGACACCTTTGACTGTAGAGTCTGCATGGCAACATGTTTGGGATTTAGGTGGAGAGAAAGAGATTATTGGTGGTCGCGTAGTTCCGACTCGTATTAAACGAGCCGGCTATTAATCTTGGGAGTTTGAGTGAAATGTTTCCGTTGGTGTTACCATTAGTGATATTTAGATACCCTGGGATGTACTTTTTGCATTTAGATGAATATATGTATGAATAGAGAGCTTGAGATCTGTATAATATTAATTGCGGCTAGCCAGACGATCTAGTTTGATGTCCTGCGCTATTAATATTTGACCTCGCTGCATACTTTGTACATCTACATCATCAAATCCCTCTTGTTTAGTCTCGATGAGCAGAATACTGTAAAGGTATATTTCTATTCCATCCAGTGTATAAGCTAAGATATCTCCATTTCTTAGCTTTTCGCAACCCACTGGAACTTTTGAATAGCGGATGTTTTTGACTCTTATTATTCCGAAATACCCAAAGTTGTTATTCTTCCCATCTACTATCGTCTGAAATATTCAGAAGTGAATGTCTATAAGCAAATACTATTATTTGGTACTATGACTGAATTTTTCTCAACCAGCGCCCTGCTCTGTTAGAATTCCAAAACAATCAAAGCTGCATTGCTGAATCATAAGATTATTCTATCGTAAAGAATACTCCTGAAGAACCACGAAGAAAAGACTCATGATGAGGTACATGGTAGTCAAAGATAGTATCAAGAATGTAGATACTCCCTCTTGGGGTAGTGAGCTAGTTATGGGCACTGCCTATTGAAGAAACGATAAGTCTTTGGTATCAACCAAACGTCTACTGTCCCAGTTCGGTCCGGTAGAGATATCTACCATAGATGCTCCACTGTACTATCCTATTGTCTAATAAATGGCTTACGATGTGATAGCGTGAGAGAGTGAGTGCGTGAGAGTGATATAAACATGTAGAGGTTTTCGGAGTTTTTCAAGGAAATATTTATTCGAAAGTGGTATAATATTTCAGCCTAGCGCCTTCGAAACCATTTCATACCCCTATCCATGATAAGATAAGCGAGACTTCACTACGTCCATTACTGACCCAAAGACAAGTTGACAAACACATATAGTTAATTTTGAAGACGTTTTACAATTTACAAATTGGTTAATCATAATTCACAGTTTTCAAATATAAGACTGAATTCATTATGTTGAAACAGGTCAAGAGAATGTAAAAATAAGGTTTAAAGAGGATTTCGCCATTCAATCTTGGTTAAGTCATGAAAACAGCTATCCATGTTTCTTCCCAAAAACAAGAAATAAAAGACTTGTCAAAAATGCATGACAAAAGATTAAGCATCATAGCTCTCCGGTTACATCAGACATTTCGGAGCAAAAGTCTCAATGAGTGCTAATTAATTCGGAGACAGACACCCAGTGATATCCGCCAATCCTGGACACTCACCCGCAGTTGACATCCGAGTTTCTTCATGACTATTGTTGTATCTGCAGTGTCAAAATTTCGTCGGGTGATGATGCGAAGCTAAATTGAGTGGGACACGCTAATGCTGCATGTTGATCCGGTTAAGTTATTGATCGATAAAAAGGGTATGACCAACGAGGATTTGACCCCTGTCGGTGGATTTTAACATCAGAATTGCCTAAATCCTCGAGATTCTATTGATCGAGAATTCCTACCAGTTTATTCCTCGTGGGGAATTAATTCAATGTGTCCACTGTCCACACTTTCACCCCTCACCTATTTGTCCCTGAAATTATCCGCATCAACTATATATATCTGCGTATAGAATATGATCTGCAGAAAGGAATTCAATAGGTGTTTAGTTATTCACAATGCCTAAAACCTCTTGGATCACGATCCTATCCCTTTGGCATTACTCGCTTATTGTACAAGGTAAAAGTCTTTGGTCTACTCAACAGGCAAGTTTTGAGAACATCATCAAGACAGCCTATCCGATAGGAAATGGTCAATTAGCTGGTGCGTAGATTAAATAATTTTTCCGTGTCTAAGCTAAGTACAATACAGCACTCCCTTTTGGTGAGCCAGGCTCTGAAAAACTTAATCTCAACAGAGATTCATTGTGGAGTGGTGGACCTTTTGAAGATGCAAGTTATAATGGTGGGAATCCAAACTCTTCTGTGGCTTCAGCACTGCCAGGTATTAGAGATTGGATCTTTCAAAATATCACTGGGAATGTTTCGGCCTTGATGGGTTCGAATGACAACTATGGTAGTTATCAGGTTCTGGGTAATTTATCTATATCACTTCAAGGTATTTCTGATGCGACCGACTACAAACGGATGCTTGACCTTGATACTGGAATTCATACGACTACTTTTCAGACTTCAAATGCTTCTTTTACTACGTTTGTCACTCTTTTCTGAATGGATAGAATATTGCTAACTCTATCAAGTTCTGCTTATTGCTCCTATCCTGATGGTGTTTGCGTTTATGAAGTCAATTCGACAACCACGCTCCCTAAGATTGATGTTTCCTTTGACAATGTACAATCAGATAGCAGTTTAGTCAAAGCCTCCTGCTCAAAATCCACCAGATCAGCTCTTTTCAGTGGCATAACCCAACCAAATACGGGTATGATCTATAAAGCCGAGGCACGTGTTCTTGGATCCACGAAAAGCGTTGCTTGTTCCAACACAACCGGTATTCTCAGCATAACTCCCTCTTACGATCAAAATTTTCTGTCTCTGGTAATCTCAGTTGGTACCAATTATGACGCTACCAAAGGTACAGCTGCAGATGATTATTCGTTCAAAGGGGAAGATCCAGGAAATTACGTTTCTGATACAGTCTCAAAGGCAGCTTCCAAAACCAGTAAAGCCCTCAGAGATGTGCATATATCTGACTTTACCGCCCTTGTGAAAATTTTCACACTTGACCTACCTGACCCTCTTGGATCAGAAAACAAAGAAACTGCAACTTTAATCGCAGGATATAATACAACAGACAATACTCATACTGATCCATGGCTCGAGAGTCTCCTATTTGACTATAGTCGTTATCTCTTTATATCTTCATCCCGAGATAACTCTCTTCCACCCAATCTACAAGGCAAATGGGCATATGGCTTATACAATGCTTGGAGCGCCGATTATCACGCCAATATCAACCTCCAAATGAATCATTGGGTAGCCGTTCAAACCGGTCTTGGAGAATTACAATCCGCACTGTGGTCATACATGAGTAAAACATGGGCCCCTCGTGGTGCAGAAACAGCCAAATTACTTTACAATGCCCCAGGATGGGTGGTTCATGATGAAATCAATATTTTTGGTCATACAGGAATGAAAACTGGTGATGATTATTGGGCAGATTATCCCGTTGCTGCTGCATGGATGATGCAACACGTAGCTGACTATTATGATTACTCAAGAGATGAAAATTGGTTGAGAGAGACGGGATATCCGTTGCTCAAGGGTATTTCAGAATTCTGGCTCAGTCAACTTCAAGTGGATAGATACTTTAATGATGGGACCCTGGTCGTGAATCCTTGTTCTTCACCTGAACATGGACCTGTAAGTATTCTCAATCCGACATCAAGTATCTATTCAGCTAATTATCCAAGACTACGTTTGGATGTTCACATTACCAACAACTCATACATTCCCTATTTACCACTACTCTCCAAGCCGCACGTACTCTTTCCGTTGACGATTCCATTCAAACTTCTCTCGAAAAGTCCTTGTTCACTTTGGACAAGGGCCTCCACATATCCCCTTCGAATCAAATCCAAGAATGGAAGGTCTACTTTCCTACCCTCGAGAATAGCACTCATCGTCACCTTTCCCATTTGATCGGGTGGTTTCCCAGCTCCTCTCTCTCTTCCTATCTCTCCGGCTACACCAACTCTACCATTTCTACCGCGGTCCGCAATTCTTTGGTATCACGCGGTCCTGGAATCGAAGATTCTAATGCTGGATGGGAAAAGGTATGGCGTGCAGCTTGTTGGGCGAGATTAAATGATACCGAAACAGCGTATCAGGAATTGAGGCTAACAATCAAGGAAAATATTGTGGATAATGGATTGAGTATGTATTCGGGTAAGAATGAACCTTTTCAAATTGATGCGAATTTTGGGTATGGAGGGGCAGTGCTGGGGATGTTGATTGTGGATTTACCAGAAGGGCTGGATGATGGCGATGAGGTGGCAAAGAGAACCGTTGTTCTGGGACCGGCGATTCCAAAGGAGTGGGCTGGGGGAAGTGTGAAGGGTTTGAGGGTTAGAGGTGGCGGGGTGGTAGATTTTGAATGGGATAAGGAGGGAATTGTGATTAAAGCGATATGGAAGACAAAGGGAGTTCAGGATGACGTGAAGATTGTAAACGTTAAAGGTGAAGTGCTTGCGTAGGACTTGATAGAAACGTGCAGGCTGCGATTAGCTTTGTCATTGGCACAGGATATAATATTTTAGCATTATATAGATCATACAGATCTATATATGAGTAATCTAGATCTATATATAAATAATTTAGATCTATATATGAATAATTCAAATATATGTAAATTATTTAAATCTATATATAAATTACTTAAATAGAAAGCTAAATAATATATATTTATATATATATATGAATTATTTAAACCTATATATGAATAATTCAGATCTATATATAAATAATTCGAAAGTATATATGAATTATTCAAATATATATATATTTGGCGTTGTTTTAGGTCAATGCCGGGCTAAAAATCTACAAAATAGTATGTCTTTTAAATTCTTTTTTACATATTATAAAACTTCCATTTTTAAGAATTTAAATATACTAAACGTTTATTTTTTAACTTAATAATACTATAAAGCAATATTTATAATTTTTAATAGATTTATTAATTTATTATAATTTTTTAAAATAAGTTCCGTTTTCAAGTAATTTTTAGCCCGGCATTAACCCAAAACAACGCCAAGTAGATTATATATATATAAATAATTCATTTATACATTTGAATAATTCACACACATATATATATATGAATAATTCATTTATATATATATGTGAATAATTCATTTATACTTTTGAATTATCTATATATATTGTGACGAATATCACGTGCCTTAGGCACGTGATATCTCATCACGCTAAGCGATACTGTACATATAAGAGATCTCTAGGTCCCTTAAAGATCTCTTCCCTTCTTAGCTTTCTTATTCTAGTTAACTAACTTCTATTGATTCGCTCTAGTATATAATCGTAACATATATATAAATAATTTGAATAATTCATATATACATCTAAATAATTCATATATATATATATAATTTGAATAATTAATTCATTTATACTTTTGAATAATTCATATTTATATAAATAATTCATTTATACTTTTGAATTATTTATATATACATCTAAATAATTTATATATATAAATAATTTGAATAATTCATTTATACATTTGAATAATTCACATATACTTTTGAATAATTCATATTATATTATATGCCCATAATAAAGCTCTTCGGTGTTATCTCTAAGTAGGTGAAAGAGTGGGTGGTAGCCTCGTTAACTAATGGATGTTAGGCTACGACGCGGCATAATAAAGTTAAAACTAAAATTCTACATAGGCCCAAGAAAATAGACGAGTTTTGAACGAAAGGGGTGTGGATTGATAATCTAGATTAGCAAGCTAATAAGCCAGGATTCCAAGCTAATGACTAAGCTAAATCAATCATGTGACCAGTGATAAAACCACCTCTTCATCTGCCCGGGGTCTAAGGTAAGTTAATCTTACCGAGCAGTTCTAACCTTAGTTCTAATTGATGATGTCACTTCTCCACACCTCAGCCTCATTCAGTCACGATTCATTTCACACAAGTTGAGAAAATTTCATTTATTGCTTACAATTGAGCTACAATGTACCTAAGGAAACGCCTCTACCCTTACCAACATGCCTTCGAAAAAGGTCATATAAGTCACTACTTCCATGCCTCCGAAAAAGGTCATATCAGTCACTACTTCTATGCCTTCGAAAAAGGACATATCATTCCATCCCCTCGTACAGCCATGTCTCTAAGAAAAAACATACCATTCCAAAAACCTCTACTCTGCTTCCCTGTCCCCACCCCAACAATATTCTTTCATGATATCAATCATCTACCGGCGCGATGCACCGTAGTTTGGACACGAAGGATGAAATTTTAAGTGATCATCTTGACCACAACTTGCGCATATCTTATGAATTGGATATCTGCCCCGAGTACCAGTTTGATACTTGGTTGAATTTTGAAGTAAAATCGCGTGGTCGCTGGTCAACATCATCGTCTAAATCATCAACCACCGAACGATCAACAATCATTCGACGACTTGATCTAGAATGCTTAAGAGCATTCTCTAAATCATCAACTGCTGAATGATCAACAATCTTTTGACGTTCTGATCTAGAATGCTTAACATTCTCCGAATCATCAACTGCTGAATGATCCATAATCTTCCAACGACTTGATCTAGAACGCTTAGAAGCATTCTCTAATTCATCAACTTCTGAACGATCAACAATCATTCGACGACTTGATCTAGAATGCTTAGAAGCATTCTCTAAATCATCAACTGCTGAATGATCAACAATCTTTTGACGGCTTGATCTGCTAGAGCGAGTATCGTGATGATCAACAGATGCTCGATGTCTTGATTGTTTGACAGCTTTTGGACGTCTTTATTCTGGCTCGGAATCTTCTTTGCCGACAAATGCTTCATCAAATGATCTTGATTGCTTCTTAGGTAGCTCTGGTAAAACATCTCCAGATCTATTGACCCGTGCCGAGATACATGTCTTCTTTTCCTTCTGTTCCTTATCCTGCTCAAACGCAGGATGCAACGTATTCGTTCCAGCATTGAATACTGTCTTATCTGCTTCTATAATCGGGTTGCTTGGATTCAAATCTCCGTAGAGGTTGACATCGATATTGGTTCTTTGGCCATGTTGTATGATGGTTTGAAAATTTGTTTTTGTTCAATCACTCAGATCGCGAGATCAAATATGGGGGAACTACAATACTAGGTAGTGATCATAAAAAGCGAATTTGTTTAAAAAGTGAGGGGAAATTGAATGAATTCACAGGAATGCTTTTGATTGGTTCAAGCTAACTTGACGTCCTCGTCGATTGTTTTTATTTTCAACACTAGTCGCGGATAAGTGTCATAACCACAAACAAAACATAACAACAACCTACAGTTTCAGAAGCCATCAGTCAAAATGGCTAAACATCCACCAGCACCGCGATCTAAATCGCAAATCAAGAATTCCTCGAATGAGAAAAGATCTGGCAAATCCAAGCCACGCGCAAAGTCGAATGCTGGAACCAAACGCAGCAAGCCAACATCAGATTCCGACGAATCAGTTCCAAGGAAGAAGCAAAAGAGATTAAGACACCAAGAAGATACCGACTCTGAAGAGAATGAGGAGGATGAGGATGATGAAGAGAATGAAGAAACAGAATCTTCTGACTCGAACAGTAGTGAAGATAGGCCTCTGCCGTGGTATTGCGACAGCCAAGATATTGACAATCTCATCGCAACAGATTGGTCTACAGATGATGAGCTCGTCTTGAAGGATACTTCCAGCGAAGAAATTAGTCTCTGGACTAAGTTCTTTGAGGTCCTTTGTGGTTGCTCCTGCAGATTTATTGCCAGAAGATCAAGACTTTACGACGATGACGAGAGATTACGGAACTAATGCCAATGGTCAACATATAGAGAACACAAATATGGCTACTCGACTATGCGCTGAGTTCGCTCGTGTCATATGGCTACCAGTCTTTCAGATACCATATGGTAAACCCATCATTCATATCATATTGTGTATCATTAGCAATGCACTTTAAACTGGGCAATCGGCACGTTGATATGCCTCGCATAAGCGATTTTCACCTTGGAGCCCACAGACTTTTATTCGATGTCGTGGAAAAGAGACAGAATGTCACGATACGTAGTCAAGACCAAAAGCACTACGAAGAACTCTTGATAGACAACAACCACTCTGATCTTCCGCGCTTTTGGGAATTTGTAGGTCATATCCAGAAAGCTGTGAAGAGTCATAAAAAGATGAAGGTACCAATTTCGACTATTGGCCGTGCTGATATGGTAGCAATACTTGATGCATGGAATCTATACGTTGCTGCAGAAGCGACATATTTGCATAAACATGAGAAATTATGGAAGAAACAAAGATACAACAAAGGAGTTAGGACTTTAACATCAACAGATGTTCTACAAGTCAAAAAGAAGTGGTTTGATGGCACAGCGATTGATTTTAAGGAGAGAGGCAGAGCAGGGACGACTCGAGTCGGAAATTCGAGCGAGTTCAGAATTAGGCTCTTCGGCAAACGAATTACCTTCGCCTGCCATCCAAGAACAGGTTACAGTTTCCACCAACAAGACTAAGATTCAATCCGGTGTTTCGCAGAATCGATCCAATAATAGTAGGCAAACCGCCAATTGAATTGGGTGGGTAGAGTACCAAACCAAATATCTTGTGGTCAAAGTATGATTCCAGATGAAGATGAATTTAAGAAGGGGGCGAGCATATATGGTATAGAGTTGGTGGATGTTTCGGCAGAAAACCTCTTTCGGGGGTAGGAAATTGAGAGAACCTCTTTAGAGTATACATTTCTGAATCCTTTTCGGGGATAGGAAATGAGGTTTATTTTATTGAGACTTGTGGAACTTAATATAATGGTTTGAAAATACTGACGTGCGCTGTCGTTTCTTTTGACCTATTCTTTTGTGCTGTCGCTCCGTTATATATTCCTAGATATTTAAAGTCGTAATCTTATTACAGACTATAAAAAGTCAATTTCTCATTGAAAGCTTTCTAGTAATGAGGTAGTTGTTTGAGATGACAAAGTGAGTTTTTGAAATTGATCTAGCGTTAGATATTCGGTTCACGTGCATCTCGCATTAGGTTATCCATCAATGATGTCTAATTACAGTAAAGGACTGTATGTGAGTAGATGTTGGCGAAGCTTATTCGCGTAGCTGGTAAATGTAGCGGGCTGTTGAAGCTATGGATTCATTCTTTAAAGGTTATACAACGTTCATATTACCAAAAGTACCCTGTGAACCTATAAGCACCGCTTGAATACGATATCTCAATAACCTAAGTCTTTTTTTAAATCTATTATTGGATCATCGAATTTATATATCTTAAATTGTCCATATACGTTTTTGAATCATTCAGGAGTTCTTCTTCGATGCTGATAATGTTGTGTTACATCAATGTCACGGACTAGCCTTACCATATTTGCTGTGTTGGGTTTCCAGGTTGTTGGAATAGACTGCTGACCCTAACCTGCGGGACTGACTGTATTCGGGGGTTTTCCTTCGAACGCGGGATCTCATAGCCTTGTGTTTGGGCATGCAGTTACGGGATATATATCGAGGCTTATGCATACGCATGTGTGCGTGGCTGTTTTTGAGACGTTGATTGAGCGTTCATCGGAATGTGACCGTTCTACCGTAATCTTTGTTCAACCAACCATTTCATCCCTCCCATACACTGCCCGAAATACCTCCTCATCCGAAATCCCATTTGGCCGGGGGATTTCCAAACCTGAGTTTTAAGGTTATCCATATAAGATAGAACTATCATGTATCATATCCCACCACTGGGCAGGTCCATATTACCAAAACACGATAGAAACCCTGGTAGCTCTATAGGACTAAAGGACGACCGAGAAATTTGATTAATCTACCTTACACAAGAAGGACTCCCGTGAGAAAAAGCTCAGCAACAAAGTACTCCGTATTGATTTCAGCTGACTACAAGGGATAACATCTTTATAAAGATCGATGGATATAAGGTCATGAGGAGTGTGTTTTCTAAGGTTATAACCCTAATAAAACGGCTAACCTTGAACCGCTCTACCTCTACTTAAATCTACCAAGGTACGGCTATTGCCTTGCTCTTCTCTCCTCAAAATCATTAGAATCAACCTTATGGCAAAAGTAATTCTATAAACCTCAAGGGCTTACGTCTACAGAAACACCGTGACCCCTTAAAGTTTAGGAGGTCTGTTCCACCATGTAAGTTACCTTACCACTCAAGGCTTTACGACGTGGTCCCTTATAGCGGGGCACCCGGGGCCTCGTGTAACCTTACCCTGTGAAGTGTTATGTGGTAAGTAAGCGCCACTTCAACACAACATCTGAGTGGCTCAACTCTTTCCGAATCTATTGGATTGATGGATAAAGTCTTGAGTCGTGGCCGATTGGCAATAGAAGACCAACAGGTACACTGTATACTGACTGTACAGGGCGGGGTTGATGTTGAAATCACCTCAGACAACTTTGTCTGCGGTTCCCTTATAAAGTCGAAGATTTTTCCCTTCAATGAAAAGGTTCTGTAGTTCAGACAACATATTCAGATCTTCTTGACTTCAATCAAGATCTTTGGAATTCAAGATTCTGGTTTCTTTACCAGCTAGCACCTGTTAGGATTATTGGTTGCATACAAAGCAGTCAACCGATCAGTCAACAAACAGCCTTTATACAGTCTGGCCAACCTGTCAGCCTTGTATCAATCATCTTCTTCAACCGGTCAGCCTTACATCCATAATCATCTCCTTCGACTTGTCAGCCTTACATCCATAATCATCTCCTTCGACTTGTCAGCCTTACATTTCATAATCATCTCCTTCAACCGGTCAGCCTTACATCAATTTATCTCCTTCAATCATAGCCTAAGCCTAATTTTGCCTCCAGCTTTTTCAAAACATTCAAAATGTTGGATCAGGATACAATTGTCGCCATATGCTTTGGCATCATTACTTGTCTCATGAGTCTCATAGGTCTTGTACTCTCTTACTTGACTATGAAGATGATGATAAGAAACCAGTATGCGCCGAACTGTTGGTTCCCTTCCTCATGTATCTCTCTGTCTCATATCCGTCCTAACATATATCTCATGTGATAGTGCCTGATCAACTCCTCAATAAAGTTCAGAAGCATGAACATGTATTTGTCTTTCCGCCTTCGTATGTTGGCCAATCGCATGCTCGTCAAGATTTCGACAACTCGAGATTTGAATGCAGAACGCAGGTGTGATGTGACGGGCCGGGAGAAGGATGATGCACGGGTGCTGCGGATACAAGACTTAATGCAAAGGTGGAGATGATCTTGGGTTTAGTGTGAATGAGCTACGATTTCGATATGAACGTATGAGATGTATGAATGCAGTTTGAAGTATGGTATTTGTTTTGAGGAACCTGGATTATCAAATAAGGACAATAGAACACGATATAAACATGACGTATCACAAAATGACATCCAAAGACACAATTCACCACGAAGTCACATGGCGAAGTCAATAACAAAAAGATATCTACCAGTAAAGGTATTATACTCATTAGCTCCCTTAATTCCTTAAACTCTCAAAGTTGTCCAAAGTACTGATTTGATGTGTGAAATGCTCGAAAAGCAAATCACCCTTGCTTGAAAAGCAGGTTCATCGATAACTATCCCTCAGGATGTATCATGTTCCTTCCGGAATCATACAGTCATCAAGTCACATCTTCAGAATTCACCACCGCCCTAGTCTCTTTTCCCTCCAATCACCAGTCTTTGGAGGTTCAGGAGCTTCCTCCAGGGGCTCCTCCTATCTCTTCTTGTAATCTGGATCTCAACCTGAATCCGTCAAAGTCTCTTCAACCTTGACGACTGACGTGGCGAGGTGCTTAGCAGGGGATTCCTCAGCAGTGAGTTGATCGGCAGCGGATTTCTCGAGAGCCAGCTTTTCGGCAGCTAGTCTCTCAGCTTTCTTTTCGTAAGTATCAAAAATATGTCGAGCAAGCTCTGCATCGACAGCTTGAATTGCTAGGAAGGCGTCCAATGGCATACCAGCAAGCATTTGACCTGGAAACTGTGGTGGAGGTGGAGGTGGAGGTGGTGCCACAGGAGCTGGTCCCTGAGCATCTGGAATCTTTGGTGTGTCTTTGGCTTTGGAGCCTCTTGTATGTTTTCCAACTTTGGTTCTTCAAGTATTTTCGAAAAGTTCTGGAAAGACTTGTTCGGCGTGCGTAATCAGTCTTTTGGTTCCCCCTATCAATTTATTCAGTCTTTTCCGCTTAACAAATCAATCTACACACAAGAAACTTACAAAAAGAATCTGCATAAAGTATGCGCAAGTCTAATGTCATGCTCATATGAGCTATCATCAGGCTTCTTTCTCTTCAGTCTCTGTTTAGCAACATCGAATTCAGAATCATAAATTTCTTCATCAATTTCTCCTTGATCATCACCTTCTTTAAGGACTTTCTCTTTTATTGCTTGTAGCAAGAGGGCAGTATCTACTGATGCTGCCATCTTGAGGCTTGTTGTTGTTGTTGGTGGTTTGTGGTTGTGGTTTTTGTTGTATAGATCAAGAGAACTTTCAAAATTATTTCCTTCAAGTTCTTTTAAGCTCAAAAGCGGGGTAAACTTCCTTCGCACGCTAGTATTATATATAAAAGTGAAATCCGACATTAATCTCCGAGGAAATTTGCTTAATGAGTATCCTCCTTCTACACCCAATCACCATCTTCCCATGCCATCCCAACGTACCCTCGACCCTCAAACATTCACCGCGAATTTCTCATCCCCATTCTCACCCTATAATGCACAGTAGTATCGCAATTATCCTTAGGTGCAGCCAAGAAATCTACCAAATGTGAAGCCGTCCATGGCCCTCCTACCAAATCAATCCAAGAGTAGGACCATAATCACAATTATCCATTCAGTCTACATCTACATCGACATCAACATCGACATCAAACATCTATATCAACATCTATATCAAATCTATATCAACATCTACAAAAAATAGAACATCCAAACCCACCCAGAACTTCGCGACAGGAAACCGGCATCACACCTGAGGTCTTAGTACAACTTACCAAGAACGTGACGTAACAATTTACCAGACTACTTCTGATACCGTGACCAAGATCCCAAAATATTAACCTATTCTTTGCGCCTAAGTGTCAGTTTCATATATCACATGACATGATATTGCCTCTTGAGACATAAACGACAAGACAAGCCCAGCAATCCCATAAAAGAGCAATAAAGCATCCTGTCCACCCTGAATAGACGACGCCTATTCACCGCACCAATCCATCACAGATCATCCAGAACAAGGAAGAAGCGGAAAACAATGAAAGTCGATGTGAGAGAACAACGGGCACGTTTCCGTGATGGCAATCCTTCAATATAGAATCTTGCTAGTTCCGCGGGAGGGAGAGGTAGTCACGTTGCTGGAACATCGGGGGCCTATCATGAAGGTAGATGATGTTTTGATTGTTTTCGAGGGGTTTAGAGAGATTGGAATGAGTGCTGTAGGGATTTAAGGTATGTAAAGAGGAATGGTTGTTTGAAAGTTTTAGAAATATTAGGTATTTGCTATTATCTAATAGATGTGAGATATTGAAGATCTTTTAAGTCTATACAGATAAAAGAAATGACTTTGCTAAAATATCAAAGAATGCGCGATGAAATAGAGGATTTACTCTGGAAGCAAAACGAAGTGATGATAGTGTGGAAGACGAAAGAATATTGGCAACAAACTTTTGTAGTTCGATGCTACATGTGGAGTTAGTGTCAGGTAGGTAGGCGATAAAATTTACAACCTCCCCCTATCACCACAAAGCGAAAATCACACCAACGAAAAACACCCCATAGAAACAAAAGCACCCTCCGCATCTATGTCCTATCGCACAAACAGCCTATGCACAACCGCATCAAAAACAAGGGAAGTAGAGCGAAGAACTCAAAGTGCCGGACCATGGATCATGTGACATTCGAGTTGCTGTACGAATTATAAGCCTAACCGTATTAGGCGTACTAGCACCTCGAGGACGTCCACGGGTCTATAAAGTCGTCCTTCATTCCATAGATTACATGGAAAAGAAAAATGATGATTATAACAAACAAGATTTAAGTAATTACACTTTAACTAACCAAGTTAATACCAACACAAAGATATGACAGGAGCAGATGAGAGATACCCGGTTCTCTCATTCTCCATTCTCCAATCTCCAATCGCCAGTCTGCAATTGCAAAAGACCAAAAAAATTGAATTTATCCTAAAAATCCACCCAAACAAAAGCATTACAAGGAACTCATCATGGAAGAACCTCCTCACGGTCTCCTGATCTTATTTGTCAGCACCTTCGGAGTCAAGATAACACTCAACCTATCATCACCTCAGATGAATGCCCATCACAGCCCAGTTTCCCAACTGACTTTCTGCAACTTTGCAACATCTTTTGCACACTGTCTCAAGTGATGAAATAAAGAGATGAGTTTAAAGTTTACAGGACTCTCTATCAATCCAAAGCCCTCTGAATCAACATATCCATACACAAAATGATCCCCATCACGAGAGACTACTCGATGAGACAGTAAACGTAAACTCGAGCAGAATTGAAGAGTTAACTAGTTGAACACACCGTAAATCCAACAACCCATACTCTAAATCACCATCCCCATCCCCATCCCCATCCTCATCCCCATCCTCATCCCCATCCCCAAATCCCGGGCCAGATCTTCAATTAAGAGAAACAAGATAACCGTCAGTTCAAACGCAGCTTCATCCAATGTTTCTCCATTCCGCCGATTTCCCAGAAGACTATTCACGAACGAAGCTAATCAGTTGAGTTTGGCTATAGAGGAAAACCTATCTTGGCATGAATCATAAGATCAAACTCGATCTCTCTTTGAAGACTATTCCAACGACGGAGTTAATATCTCGCCTCGAAGATTATTCCGACGAAAAAAAGCCAATATCTTGCCTTAAAGTCCATTCCAACAAACAGAGCCAACCAACCTACATGGTAGGTACTCAATCTCAAAGATCCGAAACTTTCAGATAAGATATTGAAATCCTCAAAGCGATGGATACTGACTGTACTTTGTAGTCGGTAATCACCACCATCAAGATCAACCAACATAACAAAAACCCAACCCTCAATCTACCTAGACCATCACACAAATAAATACAACCAGAAAGAATCCCATAGAACCAACGAATTAACCGAGGTAGCAGACGGAAGACTCTTGATTGGGAATTATCACCCCCCTTTTTCCCCATCTCCAAACAGGTTTGGTTTCATCTATATTCGCGTATTCTTGAGATGAGAAGAATTGTTTTGGGGAATGCATCCCAACCGGATTCATATCCTCGTCCAATTCACCGAATCATACTTAATTTTGTAGCTTTATAACCTTAGCCTTAGGGTGCCCAGGTGTGCGTTCGGGATCGAATTTTTTAAGCATTACTTATCGACTTAAAAATGAATGAATGAATGAATGAATATATAAATGAATACATAAATGAATATATAAATAAATACATAAATAAATAAATAATACATAAATTACATAAATAAATACATAAATAAATTACATAAATAAATACATATAAATAAATACATAAATAAATACATAATAAAATATAAATAAATACATAAATACATAAATAAATACATAATACATAAATAAATACATAAATAATACATAAATAAATAAATAAATAAATAAATATAAATAAATAAATAAATAAATAAATAATAAATAAATAAATAAATAAATAAATAAATAAATAAATAAATAAATAAATAAATAAATAAATAAATAAATAAATAAATAGATAAATAAATAGATAAATAAATAAATAAATAAATAAATAGATAAATAGATAAATAGATAAATGAATAAATAGAAATTAAGATAAATAATAAATAGATAAATAGATAAATAAATAAATAAATAAATAAATAAATAAATAAATAAATAAATAAATAAATAAGTAAATAAATAAATAAGTGAATAAACAAATAAATAAATAAATAAATAAATAAATAAATAAATAAATAAATAAATAAATAAATAAATAAATAAATAAATAAATAAATAAATAAATTTCAACCCTATGAGAAGAAATCCCTAAAAAAATTATCTCTTATTTTCATTTCCAATCTCTTTTTATCTATATATTATTATATTTAATTACTAAGGTTATATTATACTACTCGAGTAATTCCTCGAATTATATTATACTATACTATACTAATAAACCACCAATATGAATTAATCAATCATCCTACCCCCAAGCCCCCCGCCGCTTCCCCCCCTTTAATAAATCCAAACCTCAAAATTTGTAAACTCTTATTATATATTATATAGAATACAAAAAGTATATAAGAAATAAGAAAGAAATCAATAAATACAAATTACCTAACTAATCATTTACCCATCCGTTTATTCATCCATTGGTGATCCAAACAAACAAACAAACAAACAAACAAACAAAACAAACAAGGTCACCACGTTTTCCCATCCCCTTCCTTCGCCTCTCATCCCAACCCATTGAATCCAAGCAGTCCGTGAACTCACCTCACCTCACCTCACCTCACCTCACTCCACTCCACCGGACCTAACACCCAACAGGGAGAGCGCGCACGTTCATTCCGCTTTAACCTTAATCTTAATGGAATCCTTGCTACTGTGGTCAGAAAGGGAGCGAGGGTATTTATCACATTTGTTTGTTTGTTTGGACTCTATACATTTGGAGGTTGGCGAATGGGCTAGGCGTTTGGAGGTTTTGTCGGGTTTTGCTTACATCGGGTGGCTCTGGAGTATTTGCTGTATTTACCTACTTGTCTACCTGTGTATTATCTATCGAGTGCTCTTTGGCTATAAGAGGTGAGGTTAGGGGGGTTTGTATTTTTAAAGGGGGGAGAGAGGTTGGGTTGGGTTGGGTTGGTTTGTGGTGTTGGGATGGATCATGGATAACCTTGGATTGGGATTGATGATGAATTAAAGGATACTGTAAAGGTTTGGCCATTTATGGATATACGGATATGTATGTGATAAAAGGTTAGGGGTGGTGATTGGAGGATGGGATTGTAGGCGCTGTGTATGTCGGAGAGGGCTCGGTAGTGGTTGGGTAGGGTAAGCGCTGGGCTGCTGGGCTGGGGTAGTGGAGGTAGTCGTCGTTTTCTTTAATTGGATGATGTGAGGGAGGTTCGATAATGTATTTATTTTATTGACTCTGTATATAAGAGATGATGAGAGGAGATTCGATAATGTATTGATTGACTCGTATACAAATCTATAATCCCATCTACATTCCTTCGTCTTTTATAGTTATAACGTTGCTACTGTAAGGTAGATTATATTATTCGTGATACCGATCGACCAAACCGGGCCCCCGACTGAGTCTTGATATAAGTAAATCGAGTCAGGGATTTAACACATGAATCGGTAATGTCATACTCCGTACTCAATGATCGGATGGATTTTTCGCTTTTCTTGGGTTACCCTTGAGGTAGGGGTCGAAGAAGATTTGCAAGATAGAGTTATGGATGGGATGGCATGGGAAGAGGCGAGGGAGGAATAAGGAATAAGGTACAGGATAAGGTGTGGTGGCACAGACGGGTTGTGGATGGGAAGTGCATTATAGGTTAGGAGAGTGGAGATAGAGTGAAGAAGGTTTGGACTTTGGAGTTTGGACAGACGACGTGGAGAGTTTTGGGAAGAACGGACGTTTGATGTTGATGTGGAAGGATGGATGGATGGATGGATGGTGGATGGTGGATGGTTCTTATGGGATTAGGTAGGTGGGAAGATGAAATGAATTTGGGATGTTGGATGTTGATGTTGATGTTGATGTTGATGTTGATGTTGATGTTGATGTTGATGTTGATGTTGGTATGTGATATGTGTAATGATAAAATAGCGGGTAATACTATATAAATACTATATAAATACTATAAATACTATATAAACTTTCACATCCATATACAAGAGTTTTCTCAAGACTCCCAAGGTTAACATAAATTTAATTAGTACTAGTATAATAAACACTTTTTATCTTTAAGGTTAACCTTGGAACCTTGGAATTGGGTAGATAGTACAAGTAGATACGTCGATTGAAAGATACTTACTAGGTACATAGCTAGCTCGGCAGATATACTCTGTACTGTATCGTACTCCGTATGTAATTATGTGGACTTCTAATTGTCATCTGTTAACCAAAAGAGGCTTTTGGGAAGTTACTCAAATGCGCATAAAAACGTCCGAGACAAGTTTTGGTAGATGGTAACCTTCGCTAGGGAGATGAATTTATGATTGGTATATATATAATCTTAGTAGTAGGAGAGATTGGAGAGGTAAAAGTAGAATAGATGGAATTCATAGATATGTGGACTAGCCCTAAAGGCAGAAGGATAGAATATATACTCGAGTAGAATAGATGGGTAGGATAGAATAGTCTATAGGTAGAGTGGATGGAATATAAATATATATAATAGAGTACGTAAAAATAGAATACGTCTATAGGTAGAGTAGATAGAATATATATAATAGAATACGTAATAATAGAATAAATAGCATAGATAAAATATAAAATAATATAAAAGATTATTTAAATAAGAATAAAAACCTAATAATAATAGTAATCGTAATAGTAAATATAATTCTAGATATAATTATATACTTATTAACGGGCTAGTAGAAGTTAAACTCTTACTTATATATAATACTAGTTCTATAAACTTATAGTATATAAAGTCTATAGGGCTAATAGAAGCTTTTATAACGATTATTTAATTATTATAAGAATATAATATTAATTTTATTATTATAGTTTTTTAAAGTATAATTATAAAAGTAAAAAAATTTAAAAAAGTATTAAACGAATTTATAAAAAAGAAATATTACGTTTAAGAAACTTTAAGTAAGAGAAAACTAATTAGTATATATTTAGAAGAGGTTTTTAATATTATAATTTAATAGAGAAATCATATGTGTTTATTTAAAAAGATTCGAATTGTTTAAAGTATATATTCTTTAAAAACTTTATATTTATTTTAAATAAAATAGAAGAATATATTTAATATTATTTAATTATATAAAAAAACAATTAAAGCTTATTTTAAAAGGCTTAAAATGCCTTTTACGGTATTTAAGAGAATTATAATATTATAGAATTAAAAAATCTAGATTTATATATAAATATAGCTTTTTTCCTTTTAAAGTTTTAATTATATTTAATATATAAGATTCTATATTTAAATCCTTAGTTTAGTATATCTCTTATACCTTCGAAGGAGGTCTCTACAACGAAAATCAATATTATTACTATTACTCGTACTATTATTACTACTATACTTATTAACTAGCAACAACTTGTTAATTAATAATAACTTTCAAGTCCAAGTCAAGTCCTATAAAGATTCCAAGTTCTTGGCTTGTCTTTCAATCTTCAGGTAGAGAAGAATATGAAACGCAAAGATCTCATCCTCAGCCACGTTTGCCGGCAATATATGATTTGGTGTAACCCCAAAGGAATATAAGATTTTGCAATCGGGAATTGATGTGAAACAAGGAGCGTACGGAGTACAGAATATCGAACATTGAACCTCGTGATGAATGATGGAGGATGATTGAGAATGAATGATCTTATACATTTTACTTTTTATAGAAGTGCGTGGTGGAACGATCAGGGTGATACGTTGTCTGCTTGGTGGTGGTGGTGGTGATGATAATGATGACGATGACAATAATGATGATGATGATGATGATGATATAATAATAATGATAATAATAATAATAATGCGCTGGTGAAATTAGAATCTCATTTGTTTGCTCTCCTTCAAGGTTATGCGTTGTTCTCACGAAATGACATTTTGATATCTCAATGTCAAATGTCTTGGCGTCTTGATGGACAAGTGTTGAATGGACTGGGGTAGAGTTGCATTCTCAAGTCTTTCCTCTGTAGGTATCTGCAGGTGGTAACATAGGTGGAATATCAAGGCAGCATGATGCAAAGAGAAGGATGATTCACTTGTACTTGTATATGATGAATGGGAACATGAACATGAACACTTCGTCATCATATGCAGAGGAATCCAATTTTAGGAGCATCTCTCCGATAATGATTTATATCTCTTATCGCCACCAAGATATATTACTCAAGCTACTCTGGAGTCTGTACTGGATGGCTCAAGTACCCGGACTGTAGTGAGATATCCAATAGGTATAGCTTCACCAGAAGAGATCACGATTCTGTATAGGTAATTATTAAGAATCTCATCAAAGAGAATACGGGTATACTAATAAATACTAATTGATGGTTTATTATAAGATCAATCGATAGAAATACCAGTTAATTAGTCTCTGAATATTTTACTCAAAACTTATTATGACCGTACGAAGTATATCGATTGAAGGATTCATAGTTTCAAATCTTCCTCCCGGGCCGTATTATGGCGATAGACTTATCTAATACATACATAGTCTCGGGCTCTAATCGTTGGGTTAAATATAGACTTTGTTTATATAAGGTTAAATGGAATTATATGTTCTTAAATCTTTGTTAACCTTGAATATATCAAACTAGTAATATAATGAAATATCCTAAAGTTATCAAAATATAATCCTAAAGAGCTAAGAAATCATATAGGAGGAAAATATCTAATATCTAATATTTAATATTATAATTATCAACGTCTTATTTTATTTACTCGAGTATTGATTGTCATTATTTACGGTATTCATAGATTCAACTTTATATTATACATATCATTATATTCCAAGGTTATATCTTCGCATTAATCCTCACATGATATCTTCGCATTAATCTTCACATGATATCTTCGCATCACATCTTCACATCTTCACATCTTCACCTCACATCTCCACCTCATACCATATCATCCCTCAAGAGCGCGCTTACCTCGCAATCTCATCAAAATCCTACATACAGTATATTTCAACCCCCGTCACCAAAGACCCATCCCAAGTTTGAAGAGAGGAGTTCCTCATTAACCGTAATCAAAGCACGGGCGGTCGGTTATTTGGGGGATGAGCAAATTGAATCAGAGAGGGAGATGCGGTAGAAGACCGAATCCATGTCGGGCAAAGCCATAATGATCAATCATGGACGGTGGGCGGTTGTTGGTATCACCTGGGTGTGATGTAAGAGTTAATGCTGTAGGTATATCTTCATTGATACTCGATATATCGCTATCATTTTGAGGATGATTGTTTAGATGGTGTAGAAGGATCCATGGATGGTTATGTAGGATGCCGAGGCGGTCGTGTGGAGTATGGTAAGTCACGTGATCGTTTCGACAATGATAAAGTAATAAAGCAAAAGGAGGAGACGAAGAGGTTAAAGATGAAGGAGATGGAGAAGAAGACGATGATGATGAAGATGGAAAAGAATAAGAAGATTAAAATGAAGTATAGATAAAGTGAAATGATTTGTTATAAAAGGAAAATGAAAAAAACGAATAATTGAATGAACAATTGAACGATCAAATGACTAAATGAATATAGTAGATCCAATGAATTAAACCAAATGGATTTTAAAGAATCCTATATATTACTAGCACTCGCGGAAAATAAATTTTCAGACTATGGATTCTTCGAATTTTATTACTTAATGGGGGCTAGCCCCCAAACCCCCAATCCTCACTTCGTTCGAGGCTAATAAAATTCTACGAATCCATAATCTAAAAATTTATTTTCCGCGAGTGCTAGTATAACTAATAATAATAATAATAATAATAATAATAATAATAATAATAATAATAATAATAATAATAATAATAATAATAATAATAATAATAATAATAATAATAATAATAATAATAATAATAATAATAATAATAATAATAATAATAATAATAATAATAATAATAATAATAATAATAATAATAATAATAATAAATAATAATAATAATAATAATAATAATAATAATAATAATAATAATAATAATAATAATAATAATAATAATAATAATAATAATAATAAAACTTAAGAAATAAATCATTTTTGAAAATCCTTTATTATTATATATTTATTTCTCTACTTTTCTTAATTTAGAAGTAAATGCTTTTATATTATAAAGAAGATATTTAATATAATTATATTCTATATTTAATAGATATATAATAAAGTATATTAATAATAGTATTCTTTTTTTTCTATATCTCTTTTTATATTTTATAATAGTATTTTTTTAATAATATTTTTAAGGAAATAAATATTATTTATATAATTTTTAATTAATAATTAAATTATAATTTATAAAAAGATAAAGTTAATTATATTCTATTTATTCTATTTATTCTATTTATTCTATTTATTCTATTTATTCTATTTATTCTATTTATTCTATTTATTTTATTTTTTATTTATTTTATTTATTTTATTTATTCTATTTATTCTATTTATTCTATTTATTCTATTTATTCTTTTTATTGTATTTATTCTATTTATTTTTTATTCTATTTATAAATTATTTTTAATATAAAAGCTTTAAAGCTATTTATATTCTTTTATATTTTTTAAAATTCAATATAAATATACTTATTTCTTTTTTAATTTAAATTCTAAATGTTTTTAAAAGAATTTTATTTAAATAAATATTATTATTATTTATTATTTATTATTTATTATTTATTATTTATTATTTATTATTTATTATTTATTATTTATTATTTATTATTTATTATTTATTATTTATTATTTATTATTTTATTATTTATTATATTATTATTATTATTATTTATTATTTTTATTATTTTTATTATTTATTATTTATTATTTATTATTTATTATTTATTATTTATTATTTATTATTTATTATTTATTATTTATTATTTATTATTTATTATTTATTATTTATTATTTATTATTTCGAAATAAAATAGGTCCTATATGATAATAGCTGCGGAATGGAATGGCCGGAATGGAATGGGCCGAAATGGAATGGGCCGAAATGGAATGGGCCGAAATGGATGGGCCGAAATAGTTGACCACCTTCGAAATAAACTGGAAATGAAATGGCCGGAAATGGAATGGCCGGAATAATTAAGCTCCGAAGGTAGAACGGAAAGTCGGACATCAAAAAATTAAGGTTTTTTGCTTACTAATGCTCGACCAATTAGAATTTTCGCGGAATACTTATGACCAATCACAAGAGCCGCTAAGGATTTAAGGTTCGTGTTTTTTCATTTTGAACCTCCTATAGTACAGGTATAAGAATCACATGACTCCACATTTTCTCTAAGCTTGATTCTTCGAATCCATTAGGAATTTACTACTACTCTAGAGGGATTGTATTACTAAGAGTTCATTAAGCCAATCTAAGAATTTTATTTATAATTCAATGTATCTATATTTAAGTGTTTCGATATATGCTTAAATACATAGTAATAGATTTTTTATTTTCTAATAAGACTAAGTTAATCTTTTAGATTTTATAATAAAAGAAGAATAAAGAAAAATAAGATAGATTATAATAAAATATAATAAAAAAGATATTTTAAATCTAAATAATATAATCTTTGAATTTAAGGGTTTATTACTATTAATCTAAGTATTCTTAATTAATAAAATATAGAAAAATACCTAAATTAAATAAAGTAATAGACTCGTAATAATAAATAATAAATAATAATTTTTTTCTTTTCTCATTTTACCTTACTACTATTAATCTATTTAATCTACCTAAGTACTCTATTACCTTAATTATCTTATTTATTACCTCATATTCTATTATTTTACTATTTTACTATCTAATTATTTTACTATCTAATTACTTATTTACTTACCTAGTACTTTATTACCTTACTCATTACTTATTATCTTTACCTTACTCATACTTCTCTTATACTTCTCTTACACCACACATCATACACCATCACAACTCACCCATCTCACTCTCTCTCTCTCTTCCTCTCTCCTACTCTCATACTCGGAACTATCTCGACTCACTCAAATCTCATTTCATCCATTCACAATCAAGATCAAAATCAAAATCAAAATCAAAATCAAAATCACAATCACAATTAAAACCAGTCACAATCACCATCATCATCACCATCACCATCACAATAAACCACGAAAACATCAAAAAAGAGCGAGAGACCTGATTCTCATTAAATTACACTCAAATCCATCAAGTCTTTTGATCATCTTCAAATCCTATAAAGTAACACAACAATACCAATTACCAACCTTTTTTCCATACAACACAATACAATCAAATCAATACATTTGGATTATCAATGACGATTCATTGATTACTTGTCTTACAGCTGGCTTCGCGACAATCTTCCCTCTTTAAAGATTTCAGCTTAAAGACCAAAAAAGTTCCATCGATTCATCTTCATCATACATCATCATCAATCAACAAAGAGACAAGAAGAGGAAAAAAAGGAAGGGAATCGATAATACTTGCATTCGAAAACCAACAAGTATCCTAATTCAATCAATTATTATTCATCCAATCCATTCGATTCATCCGGTTCATCAGTTCATCAGTTCATCAGTTCATCAAACCAACAAACCAACAATCCCATCAATTTCATCAATTCATCAAACTACATACATCAAATCACATCGCTGCAGTACGATCATATTTCACGTATAATTTCCACCTTCAGTGGCAGGTTCTTCTCACCCCCCTCCCCTCCCCCCCAAACAAAAAACAAACAATTTTTGATCGACAAAAAATAATCATTTCTTCATCAACCGCCATCTGCGGATTTCAATCTTCACCATGAGGGAAGTCAATTTCAGCATCCCAAATGTCAATAAGGCTTCGGTCGGTATCACGACAGCTTTGTACGATCGTCGAGCCCTTGATTGTACTTCAACCTTACCTTTAATCAATTCGCTCAATCATCTCGCATACCTTACAACTTCATCTGCCAGAATCAGAGATATCCTTACCGTCGATGGAGGTGTTGAAAGATTGGTATGCCTGCTCAAGGCTGGGAGGAGTAAAGACATGATGGATATGTGGAAATGGAATTTGGCATTTCAATGCGTTGTCAATATTGGTGTGAGAGGTTCGGAAAATGTTAGAACCAGGGTAGTGGAAGCGGATATGGTTCCAGTCATAGCGACAATTCTCGACAATTATATCAAAGTGGTCGATCGATGCAGAGAGAAAGCTGAAGAAGCTAAACAGAAAGCTTTACTGGAACATCGACATCAAAATGGAAGATCAGGGGAACATCGAAATTCACACAAGGGACCTTCATTTGGCAATCGATCATCGCGATTTGAATCGGAATTTCGAGCATCAAGACGTCAACCGCCTCCACCTTCTATCGATATTCCTTCGAATTTCCCTGGTGCACCATTGACTGCGGGCTCGGATGCTATGGATATCACACCAACGGGGCCTCAATTCGCCCTCACATCACCTCCCGAACGAACCACGTTCTCTGTACACAGACATCACCATCATCACCATAGAAATCAAGATGCGAGACAACATTTCTTATCACCACGCCATAACATCCAACCACTTGCGACTGCGGTGCCATCAATGGATACGACTGATGGATTTAATATCAGACCCGTTAGAGATGTTGATCGTTTACCATCCATGGTACCAGGCTTTCAAGGGGGTCTAACATCTCAACCGAATCTCCAACAACTCCTTTACCTCCAACCCAAATTCGATCACCTACTGTTCGTGGAACATCAACTTCCGTCGGCACACCTCGGTCAAGAAGACGTCCATCAATTAGACATCAAGTGTCAACATCTGCCGATACAGAAGATACAAATGCTGATAGTATGGCATCTGATGAATCTGGTGAACCTGAGATTAATGGTGTGAGCACAGCTGAGATTCAATCTACAAGTGTGAACATTCAGGATGTTAATATGGATGAAAATGATTCGATGCTTACTGCCGTCGAAACACCACTGGGTCTTACGACTCCAAATGTTTCCGAAGCACAAGATGCTGGGTCATTCAACATCACTCATCGATCTGCTATGGATGGTAGTATGATTAATGATGCTACCACTCCAACCGGACCAACAATTGGTCTTTCACCCGCTCAGCCAGCAACCGTGAATACCCCTCCTACCATGCCAACCTACAACAATTCCTAGATATTTCTTGGATAGACCAACACCACCACAAGGACAAGTTTTGGCTGCTATGCCAAGAGATGAAGATGTATTGATGTCTCTTCAACTTCTCGCATACGTTTCCAAATATTGTAATTTGAGATCGTACTTTCAACAATCCCATCTCGTTCCCAAACTCAAGATTGGTTCTGAACTTCATCTACTCGATGTTGATGAGAATGGTTCCCTCCAACACCACGCCAACCTCATGTGCGTCTCATTCCCACGAAGAAGAAGAGGAAGAATATCTACTTCCCGACGATTTCAACATCTTCCCTTTGGTTGAAAAGTTCACAGTCAGGCATCACAGTCAAGATATGCAGTACTGGGCAGGAGTTGTCATGAGGAATTTATGTCGAAAGGATGATAACCGAGGTGGCATCAGACAATGCGCATATTATCAATGTGGAAAATGGGAAGAATATACCAGACAATTCGCAAAATGCAGAAGATGTCGAAGGACAAAATATTGCAGTAAAGAATGTCAAAAGAGTGCATGGGTATTTCATCGACATTGGTGTGTTCAAGCATCTCAATGATCATGCCATGACAAAAATGATGGTCAAAATTTTCACCATTTGTGGTTGATTGATCACAAATTAATCAGAGGAAACGAATTCTATAATGTCTTTATGACAACAGCGACTCAATCGAGGTTTCTTATGTCAAATCACATCAACATCATTAGCATATTCCATGGCGTTTATAATATCATAGGCGGTTTCAAATACGATACCTCTGCTGCATCCAAATCCAAAATCAACATTTTATTGGTTTTCATCAGCAAACTTTTCATCTTACCCTTGTTTATTATATCCTCCATCAAAGATTCATCTCGATTCAGTTCATAGCGGCATTAAAAAATATGAATATGATAGCATACGATTCGAATGACGAAAGAATGGAGCACGAATTTCCTTTGTTAACCCTTTTCTGGCATACCTTTTCTCTCTCTCTCTCTCTCTCTCTTCTTGAGATTCCTACTTGACTCTTGAAATCAAGTTTTCATTCGATACCAATCTACATATACGGAAGTGATAGGATCAAAGGGTTGTGAGATGATAAAAGATGTATATCATTATCATCCCATTGTTCAATAATCAAAATAACATTTTCCTTTCATCTTCGATTTAACTTTCTCTTGGGAAATTTTGACTCGAATTGACTCGGATTACCTCGAATTGACTCGACTTGACTCGACTCGACTATTATATTATATTATTCACCTTGGATTTTCGTGTTTGATGGATTAGGAAGTTGAGGTTACTTTGATTATATCTTTGGGATTTTTGAGTTGGTTGAGAATGGTTGACGGGTTGATGGGGTTTGATAGGAATGGTTGGTTTGGATGGGATGTTGGGGTTGGATGGTTTGATGAAATCAATGCATTTGTTGTGGCGAAAGCGATTTTGGGAGGAATATGAAGATAGTGGAGTTTTCTCTTTTTTTTTAGTCCCCGTTTTTTTCTCCCCATGGCTTGCGAGAGATATCATATTGGGTGGGAGAAGGAATTGGATCAGATGAAAAGAAAGGAGGGAAAGAGAAATGGAATGGATTGGATGATTTGGTGAGGAATTGGATGATGATGGGGTGGGAACAGGCATGAGGAAGTGGTGGGATGCAGATGGCAGATGAAAGAAGGGATTGAAATAAAGAATAGGAAAAGATATGGGATGAAAGACAAGGGAAAAGGGGAAAGAAATGGGAGAATGAATACCATACCATATATCGCATAAAGCTTTTTTTGGCAGGCCTGCAGGCAAAGGTTTAAAATGGATACCAGATTCCGTTTATGAAGTGATTGATTGATTGGTGATGATGGTGATGGTGATATGGATGGTGACGAGTATAGTAAGTGTCATTAGATCAAGAGGCAACAGCCAACAGGAATTCCCTTGCGAATACAAGTACAGTGTGATCAGGTGAAGTAAGATATTATGTACCTAGGGAGGTAAGTAGGTAGGTAGTAAAGACAAAGATATTCATGATATTCTCCGATATCTCTTCTCTTCCTCTTACGTCTTCATAATTCCCAACATCCTTTTCGAAGAAGTGAATATGCTACCTACCTACCCTCAAAAAACGCCATGATCAAATTATCCCATTTGATACATTTCCCTTTCATATAAAGACCAACACACTATCTCTTCCCACCGGCTCTTCTCGCCTTTCCGGGTCGAGACTTGGCACCGCCCTTAGCCCCACCCCTGGCACCCCCTCCCTTCATCTTCTTGACGGAAAATCCGGTCAAATCTCCACTACTGATAGCATCACCACTCTTCTTAAATCTCTTCTTACCACCGTGACCGAACTTCTCATCTTTCTTCTGTCTCTTGTTTGGTGCACCCTTGCGATCATTTCGGCCGCCGGTAGATTTGGTTTCTTCTTCGAGTGCCACGTCGAATAGATCTGCTTCATTCGTGTTTTCGTTATCGGCTCCCTGACGCTCTGTTGATCATTGGTATTAGCAAGGATATGGAAAGACACGGCCAGAATCACACTTACTCCTCTTCAACGTCTTGATCTTGTCCAACGTTTGCTTCCTCTCCTTATCTCTCTCTTGCAATTTGGCGACTTGGACTTGCTTGCCGAACTTCTTCAAATCTCTTTGTTTCCTGGCATCGGCGGATGCTTTCTTGCCGGCGGCTTCGTCGACTAACTTTCGCTTGATCTTCTCCATGTGCTCATCTGCCTTGACCATCTCGGCAAAGTAATCCGTAGGTCGGGTGAATGCGACGCCTTCGGCCTTGAGGAGCGCTCGCGCAGACTTGACGGCCTCGAGTGATTGAGAATAGAATGCCAATTCCCGGTTCAGATCATCGGAGACGTCGGCGATTTCTGTGGGTTTGTCGGATGTGATGGACTGGTGTTCGGAGAATGGAAGAGTGGCGATTGGAAGGGAGATGCGTTTCAGGGCGGCGGTGAGAGCGACGGTGTTGTTTATGGTGAGTCGTTGATGTGGGATCATATCTTCTCTCTCTTCGTCATCGAGGTCTTCGAGATCGGACATGGGGATATCTTCATCGTCTTCATCTTCCTCTTCATTATCCTCCTCGTCTTCATCCCCGCCAACAGAAGAATCGCTATCGCTCTCGTCGATGGCTGCGAAATCAATCTGCGGGATCGTTAGTACCAAGAGATAACGGATGCGAAAGTGCAAATCAATACCTCGGTAGGACCATTTCCCTCTTCATCTTCCTCTTCCTCCTCATCTTCACTATCACCCTCTTCCGAATCCTCATCTTGACTCTCTTCTCAACATCTTCCCATTCCTGCTCAACCTTTCCCTTCTTCTCACGCTTCTCACTCTTCTCACTCTTCTCCCCTCCCTTCTCAACCTTTCCTTTTCTCGCAAGCTTAGCCACCTTCTTCTGATGTAATTTTTGGAAATCAATCTTCTTATCGGCTGCAAGAGCCATCTTCAATCTACTCTTGGTGACCATATTGTCGATGCGTTGTACTCTCAATTGGGAATTGAGTCGTATTGATTGATGATTGAGCTTGTCAAATTCAAGAATTATTTTTTGATTGAGGGAATCTTTTTTTCGAGCTCGGACCAGTTTGCCATGGGTTGGAGGATTCACCGCCTGGGCAGAAAGCTGTGGGCGATGTGAAATTATGTAATCAAACATAACCTACTCGTAACCTCATGGCATTTGTGAGGAGGTTGATCAAATTAATCTAATTGATGTTGTCAGTTTGGATTGATAGCAAATATCTTCCAACCTCATATATACATACTTTTAAGACTTTCAGAGTGAGGAACGATTTATGATATATGTCAAATTCATAGGTTACTGCTCTGTACATCGGGGATGAGCTCTATATTTACAAGCGAGAGATGACGGCATTAGCGATATATTCAATATTGATACCTCAAATATCAAGACTGCTATGTTGAAGAAACGAACAGATGAGATATACATAGTTTTATATCTCAACTGACAATACCCGGACATCACAGCGCTTCCCTTTCACAACAGCAGTAATGCATCCCCTTGTATTCCAGTCGATGTTGGTCGTGGCAATGTAACACAGACTTCCACCCTCTTAATCCATTCACCCACATTCCATTACTATCAACTTGTACTTCCTCTAGCTTTTGGACTCTACGGAAGCACAAGATCCCACAGAATCTTTACTAGGCATCTTTGAACATCTTCAGAACAATGTGTAGAGAGAGACTTATCCTCTTGAAAAAGTAGCAAAAGGATTGCGCTGTCCTCCATTAGATAACCCCCAAGACTGGGTTACCACACCAAGAGCCCCTCTGTATAGACGGAAATCAAGGAAAGTATTGATTTATCAGATTCCTCCAATTTCGATGGGAAATCCTGTTTCTTCCTCAGGTTCAATTGATAATAGACAACTCCAAGATTCATCCATCTGCTCATGTGATAAACAAACATCCATGAATACCAATGTAGACTACATTGAAATAAGGTAATACACATAATACTTGAGTATTCACCATCACCTTCTCAGTAATTCGGGTGGTCCTGATCCAAAAAGCTATTTATAGCATTTGAACATCTCTCCAGGGCCACTGGTGGGCTCTCCTTGAAGTTTCGGAACTTCCATAGAGGGAGGTAAGATAGACTACTTCATCTTTTCCATAATCATGAATAGTAGCTCTCGTCTTTCCTGCTCAATGCAGTCCTTGACATTGGTTGACTTAAAAATGGTCGGCTTAATTGTCAACTTGAAAATTGTCGAATTAGAATTGGTACCATAAGAACATTAATCGAAAAGTTCCATGGTTCTCACAAGACCTTGAATTCTTTCTCCTTTCATGATCGGTATATTAATATTATCATTAAATATATGGCCATCTCAATCCCCACTAATTTTGGCATGTCGAAAATATTTCATACCAACCCAAGCAACAACCACCCAAACCCAAGCCATGACTGTCGTTAAAATTATCAACGCAGGATAATACCCAACAATCGGTAATGTAGGATCATCCTCCAATTCAGGTGGTGCGTATGGAGTTTCCCCAACATCCCAAGCCCAACTCCATACTCCTAAGCATGAACCCATACCAGTAACAAAGACAATCCATGTTACAATTAATATAACCCAACCCCACCATTCAGTTTCTGAATAATCCCATTCGGCATCGGGTAAAGGAAGTGGACTTGCAGATAATCCACCTATTGATAAGGGTGACTTTTGTTTTTGAGATGGTCGACGACGAATTACAGATCCAGCACCGGGTGGAAAGTAGGAATCTGAACTAGGTGATGGTGGTAATGCACGAGCTGCAGATGGTAGAATATGTGATGGGAAACTAAGCACATCCTCTTCATCGGTAGTGGATGTGTAAGTCAAAGTAGGACTTGTAGCGGTCGTTGGTGATGTGATGATATGATCATTAGCACCCATCGGAAGAGTTTTGATAGGTAATATTAAAGTATTATTGTTTCGATTTGCTAGACCTTCCATGGAAGGACGAGGAGTTTCGTCTGATATTCCTAAGCCAAGATTCACAGGTCGAATATTCTCGGGTGGTGTATGACCCAGTATAGAATTGCCAGAGTATTGACTGTGTTGATTGGAATCAAGAGAAATCATCTTAGATTCTTTTCGATCTCTTTGCGCTCCTCGACCAAGCAATGCAGCTTTCCTCAATGAACCTTTCCTTCTCCTAGTCTTCTGTTGTTGAACCGCAACAGCCATAGCTCTACTAGTTGACCTTTTGGATGACATCGATTCATCATGAGGAGGTGATTCGGGACGACGGGGTCCCGAAAGGAATGATAATTTTGACATGATACTTCCAGATAATGTTCTTCTGTGACCTCCAGGTCTATGTTCGAATTGAATCTCTTCGGGTTCGTTGACCAATACCCCAGGATGATCATGTGAAACACCGTTTGTACCAACCTCCTTCTCAACCTCCTTCTCCATAATTTTGAACTACGTTCCGTAACCAAAGTTACAAAGTTTATTCCATATTCGAGAAATCTTTGGTAATCGCTTTTCAAGAGATACTTGTTGAGAGATTCCAGAGACCAGACACTGTCGTAGGAGACGTGTTTTTGACAAATTGGAATATCCTACCTCGTATTTCAACCTTCGAAAACAAGGAATCAAGCAAAGCAGTTATCCTGAGATACAATGACTCTCCTTGCAGGGAAACCTTGAGCGTATACACGCCAAAGGTAATCAAATGTCGGACAAGTTGTGAAAGCTTGAATGATTGATGATGGCTCAAAATACCAGGGATATAGTACCCGAGAAGGTTTATGGATTCAATCTTGCGAATCTCTCGTATTGAATACAGTCAAAGGCTGTATGTGAATGGATGAATGAACGGATGAATGAATGAATGACTCTTTCCAATGTTGCCCAGGTGATGTTGGAAGAAAGTTTTGGCTGCTAATGGGTCTAGAGCTTTGATTGAGGTTGGATGGAGATAAAAGATTGCTTACGTAATTCAATACACAGCATAATGCCAAGCGGTGAAACGTTTCCCCTGGTTTAAAGATCCAAAAGGGGAAGTAAATAAATTAGAGATCCATTTATATACCACAACTACTCTTCATAACGAGTTGCGATAGGTTTCCTTTCAATCACGCATAATCCCATAATTCAATAGTTTGATGACATCCTCAACCAATTGATGAACCGTGTTTTCATGAAACCTGAAATCTACTACAAGCACAGTACTCCGTAGACATCAAACAAACTATGGCTTCGAACAATCTCCCTATTCCAGCGCCACCGAGAACACCCACACCTCCAACTCCTATTCCAGAAGACCAAGGCAGAGATGCATGGGAACACCGAGATGTCACTTCACGAACCGTGCACTCTGAGATTCTTCTGGATCCAAATGCCCTCTCACCTACATTCTCAAACAATGGTAGATTTGGCTCGATGAATACCCCAATGTCCCCTCCTTCAGGGTTCTCAAGTCCAAACCTTCAAGCAGATGGAACGATGAGTCTGCCATCTACCAGAGGAGCCGTGAACCCTTTTAACTTTCAGACTCAAACTATAAAAGATGCTCCCGTTGCCAAATCAGTATGTGAATGCCAAATAACTGATCCCCATTAGATATCAACTAACATGCTGTACCAGAACATTGGCCAAAGAAGAGGTCACAGATATAAACATAGTAGCGTATCAACTCAACATCAAATCTTCCTCGAACCACCCCCACGAGCACCACTCGCACTCCCCGCCTCCTTACCCACTCCTACATTCAAAGAAGCATGGAAAAGCATGTCCAAAGAACAAAGTACCCGAATAGCCTGGTGTTTCTGCCACGCTTTAATATCAGCCTTTGTTCTCTATAGCTCCCAAGGTTCCCTCGCCCTCACAGCGCTCTCCCATCTCATATTCTTTGATGCCGTGTCCGCAACCATCTGCGTCGTGGTAGATGTATTCTGCAACTTCGAAGTCTGGAAACGATCTTCCATCCGTCACCCATTCGGACTCGAACGCGCGGAAGTTCTCGCAGGATTCGCCATGTCCGTTTTTCTCCTCTTCATGGGTTTCGATCTCATCTCCCACAATTTAAAGCACGTTTTGGAAGGTCTCGGCGATCACGCTCCCCATCACCCTCATACCCATCAACGGGTGAGTCCCGGCTCCGTGGATTCCGCCGCTTTACTCTCGATAGTAGCGACTCTCGTCTCGGCAATCGGACTGAAGAATCACGCGCGGATTGGAAAAGCAATGCGATTCGCCTATATATCATTCCTCCCATCGGTTCTCTCCAACCCCTCACATTTCCTCACCCTAAGCTGCAGCACCATCATGCTACTCCTCCCTCTCTTGACAATCTCCCTCTACATATGGCTCGACCGACTCCTCTGCACCGTCATCGCCGTTTCCATGTTTCTTCTTGGCATCCGCCTCGCTACCGCTCAAGGACTCATGCTTTTAATGTCCTACTCCGGTGCAGGAGTCTCGGAAGTTATGAAGGAGATTGAATCCGAACCATCAGTTTCTACCGTTGAAGAAGCGAGATTCTGGCAGGTACATTATGGATTGTGTATGGCGAATCTTAAATTGAGGGTTCGAGGTGATGAGGGAAATGTGTTAAAGTTAAGAGAGAGGATAAAGACATTGGTTAGGAACAAACTGGGAGGCGGATATGGAAAGGGCGGAGGAATGAAGTGGGAGGTTACAACACAATTAGTTGTTGACGGGAAATGAGTTATTCTTCTTCATGTTACTTTTTTGTATGAACTTATGGGTATTGGGTGAGATGGGAGTTCAGCGGGCATTAATGGGTTTTTCTTTTCCGTCATATCATGGGGTAGTCAGGTGCATCAGGGGTTCATGATGGGAACAATATAAGAACTCGAGGTGAAATTGTTGGATGCCTGATGGAATGGAAATTCCATTTAATTTATACCATGGCACATTCAGGTCCACAACATATGTAAGATGATTCAACATATGCATTCTTTAAACACGATGATATCTATAACGAAAGAAAGTCATTGCATTCATAATTTAAAAGTGGATACCGTAATATCTCCTCAACAACCACCAGCACCACCAACCGAAAAAAGGATATACAATATTTTTGTACTATTCCTCTTCAATAGTTCCCTAACGCCATGATCATTCATTGCTTGCTCTTGTTCACTTGCCTGCTTATAATTCTTGATCAATTCAATTCAACCTCCCAATCATATATTTATCCCCATCACATACCTCCCCACAAACCTCCACCAACTAAAATAAACTCCAACCACCCCTTCCATTTTCCTTTCCACCTGGAACTCTAACGCCTTCCTTTCCATGTCCACCCCTCACATTTTTTGTCACTCTTTGTGGTCTCCTCGCCTCTCCATTATCCAAATCCCTCAAATCTCTCAATCCTTCCATTTTCCCAAGAACCAACTCTAATAACTCTTTCCTCCTGATAACCTCCAAATGTCTCTCGACCTTCTTGTCTTCTCTAGCAAACTTCTCTACTTCTTCTTTCGTTAATCCTCTTCCTAATCTTTGATCTAATTCTCTGGGGAATTGATAGAAAAATTCGGAAAGGAGTTCGACGTTAAGGAAAAGAACGGCCGTAGAAGTGAGCTTGGTGGAGACGACATCGAGGAAAACTTCAGGGCAGTAGTATTTGTTTTTGAGAGATGCACATTGAGTGGATTTGAGGGCTTTAATACGCATAGCCAAGAGGATAGAGCGATCACGGAGGAAAACTGCTTCACGGCCTGATAAGGAGCGTTAGTATATAAGGTATAAAAATGGGTGGATCTAGGTGTGTGGGTGAGATGTGGCAGAACTTTGAAACATACCCTTTTGTAACAAAGCGGAACTAAATCCACCAGCACCGCTAGCATCACCATCAACAATAATCTCACCCTTTCTAGCTTTATCCACAAAGCTCATAACATCTCTCAACTTCTTTCTACCACCGACATGTTGCTCTAAATTCTTAGAAGCATCCTCACAAGCTTTAAGCTCATTCTTCAACACGGACGTAACATTTTCCCTACCACGAGACCATTCACTATCTTCAACGTCAATCTCGAACTTATATGGCTTGATGCAATTCTCAACCTGATCACTAGTGCTATAAAATCTCTCATTCAAGATGCCGGCAGCTGCATCAGTAATAGCTTGACGAGCGAATGGATGAGCTGCAAAAGTTGATTGAGAGATTAAACGATCGACATGACCTTGAATTGCATTAGCCACGACTTGAGTTGCAAGACGACCAATACCAAGTTTGGTGAGGGCAGATGTAGAAGCATCGAGTTTACGATGCCAGAAGAGTGATTCGGGATCAGCGGTTGGGAGTTCAGCGAGTGTATTAGGTTCTGGTAATGAAGGGGAAAGATCCGGAATAGGTCTATTCCAGTAACGTGCTGCTAAAAGATCCAATACTCGTTGATCAAGTTCTTCTTTGAGCATCTCACGAACTTGTGGCCTTCCAAAAGTTTCAGCGAATTCTTTAAAAGAATGTTTGAATGCATCGAGACTCTCGGCGAGGTAAGATTCCGCAGAGAGAGGTCTGTCATTGTATTGGACCTTGAATTCATAAGTAGCCTCTTCGAGGTCTTGATGAATAGCATCGCTGGTAGTTTGAAGACTAGCAGCCATTGTTTGTTCGAGTACATGCATGAGCTTCTTGCGGAGAGTCGTGGTACCAACATTCAGTCCAGCATCAGGTCCATATTCCGTAGGATGAGAAGAGAAGAATGCATGCTCATTCTTGATGATAGCTTCCGAGATACTTCCACTTCCTGCTTTAAACAATGATCTTGTCTGTGATTGTTGAGGTGCTCGTGAAACAACACCAACATAACCGAGTCTTAAGGGGTATTTCCTGTCATTGAGAATAGAAACTCCCCTTGCAGGATCAACAAGATCCATCTTTGTCACAACGCCAATTGTTCTTTCACCTCGTGGGTCAACTCTTCTGCTGGCTCTCAAGGCCGTTGAATTCGCTAAATCCACATCCGCGGCAGAAATAGCAAGAATAACATTCGGAGGTTGAATGTATTTATCACATAGATCTGAAATTTTCTGTTTCAACTGCAAAGGTTGATCTTCACCAACAACTTGGATATATCCTGGAAGATCGATGAGAGACAAGTCTGGGACATGAGGAGACGAGATTGTCAACTGAATAGGATCATCGGAAACACATTCCGTGTCGGGTACCGCCAAGTTCAATTCAGTCAATGTTCTCTGGATGTGTGAGAAATCGGTAATCTTTCCCAATCCAAGAGCCGGGAATTCACCATACTCTGCATGCGAATCGGGAGTATTGACAAGGGTTAACTCTATAGGTCGTCGAGTAACCATATTCGACCCCTTTGGTAAGAATTCATGTCCAACTATTGCCTCTAGGACGGAACTTTTCCCCGATGATTGTGACCCAATGACAACAATTGAAGGTAAAGTAAGAGCATTTGACTGTCCCACCGTCTGCAATATACTTCTGATTTCAATCATCTTCTTGGTCAGAACCATCATTTGGTCATCCCGAGCTGCAGCTATTGGAGACCTGTCGTCTTCATTATATTGATCATATCCATAGGCGGCAGCACTTCCTCCGACAGCAGCAGCAGTAGCAGCTCCTACTCTGCTTTGTTTTGGTGGTTCCCCGCCAGATCCTCCATTTCCACCTCCACCATTTCCTTCACCAATTTCCTCATGGATTCTCAATACTTTTTGCATCCATTCTGGTAATTCAACTGATTCTTTTGTTTTCTCCCATCCTTGTCGTGTCTGACTTGCGATATCTTTGGCATTGCCGAATAAACCTCCTGCTACACCAGACACAGTGTTTGTTGTTTGGGTGAAGATATCTGCAACATAATTACCAGCCTCTGCAGATGTTCAACGTTAGTGGTTTCTTTGGATAGGGGAGCGGGTAGACTAACGAGTAGCCTGGTATTGTATATAAGCTAGACCACCAACGGTCACTCCAGCAAAAAGAGCAGGTATTCTTGCAAACTTTAACAATAGATTTGGCAAGATGCGAACGAATGAAGCATTTCGAACGACTACAGCATTTGAAAATGGCGTATGTCCAACGGGCCATATCCTTCCTCTTGCAATGCGAACGGCAGATTCTGATCTCAAAAGACCACCAGCGGTAGAGACGGCATTATGATGGAAGTGTCGGGTAGACTGTGAGTTGATGCGTTGAGCCACGGGCAAAAGCCTCGCTGATAACAGCCTCCCACTCATACTGGGTAAAGTTAAGATTGTGAAATCATGAAGTAATACAAGTATATTTCATTCTGTTTGATTTTGTTTGGGTTTGTTGTCCACTTAGTTAACCTTACCTAGTATTTGGTGGTTTTGAATTCCACATGTCTTGCATGAATAAAGGGTCGAATCAGAAGTGGCGTGGATCAGGATATCTGTGGCTGATGGGTGATAGGTTGTGGCTCATGGATTGTGGCTGATGAGACTCGTTACAGACAATAACCTTGAAAGAGACAGACGGCTGAAAGAGAAGAGAGTGTATGTGTTGTGTATGTGTGTGTGTGAGAGAGAGAGAGAGCAAAGCAACAACATCCAGCCTTTCAACTAATAATCTGACTGATGATATCGACAACAACTCCAAAGCAAAAACAACCCAATAGTTGATTTGTTGGGTTGAAGTTTTTAGAAGTATATTTAGTTAGGTATTATTAACATTTTATACATTTACTTATTATTTACTTATTATTTACTTATTATTTACTTATTATTTACTTATTATTTACTTATTACTTATTATTTACTTTACTTATTATTTACTTAATTATTATTTAATAACTTATTATTTAATATTTATTTACTATTTATTTACTATTTATTTACCATTTATTTACCATTTATTTACCATTTATTTATTTATTTACTATTTATTTACTATCTATTTACTATTTATTTACTATCTATTTACTATTTATTTACTATTTATTTAATATTTATTTACTACTCACTATTTACCATTCACTAATTATCTAATATCTACCTAGTACTCGGTCGAGTATTTGCTCTTCCTCTTCCTTCTCTTATACATTCTCGTATATATCCTCGCATCTATTTTCATCATAATCTTTATTGAACATCTTTTCCTTTTCCTCCCTTTGAAATAGGAATATCATTCATATTTAACTTTCTTCATTTCATCTTTCATTCGTTGGCCTTTGCCTTTTTAATTTATGTCTCAGCACCTAATAATTACGCCATACCGTGATTCTTCCTTCAGCCTCGCCATCCTCCCTTGAGAATAAACAACTTTCAAATCTCTCAACCCTTCCAACCCTTTCTCAAGCTATTCACAACAAATACTGCACAACTATATCTCATTCATTCACTCATTCATATCGAGTAATTCAGTCCAACTTCAAAAACTTCAAATTCCAAGAATACAAACTTCGATAGAGAACAAGATGTGCCGCTTTCTGGTGAGTCAAAGAACTTCAAATCCCTCAAAGATATCAAAATGCTAATGGCAGTAAGGTATACAAAGGCTCAGATGCCATTTTACTTTCAAAACTTATCTTAGACCCTACTCACTCAATTCTTAATCAATCCTATGACTCTCGTCTTCGTTTGGACATGAGAAGACCTCACAATGGTATGTACTTGGTGATACTCCTATGATACTCCTATCTTTGATACTTTAGTGACTCATATTATTCGCAGGTGATGGATTTGGAATTGGTTATTACACAGAGCCTGAACTTGGACCAGAGCCATGTATCTTCACATCTACAATCCCTGCGTGGAATTGTATCAATCTTCAACGAATTGCCTCCAAGACTGCTTCACCGCTTATATTCGCGCACGTACGAGCTACGACGGAAGGTTCCCTCAGCGATGATAACTGCCATCCTTTCTCTCATGGAAGTTTGATGTGGATGCATAATGGTGGCTTGGGTGGTTGGAAGCACATAAAGCGACGCCTAGGCCAAAGACTAGCAGACAAATGGTATCTTGGTGTTCATGGAGGTACCGATAGTGAATGGGCATTCGCTCTGTACCTTGATACACTCGAGAGGATGGGACATAACCCAAGTTCTCCACCAGCTGGAGGCTTCGGTCCAACTGTTTTAAGGCACGCCATGTTGGCTACCATCAAACAAATCAACGATTTTATTGCGGAAATTCCGGAGAAGACCATTGAGGAAGAAAATCTCGACATTCGAAGCTTGTTGAATTTTGCAATCACCGATGGACACAGTGTTGTCTGTACTCGTTATGTCAGTAGTAAGACCGATGAGGCGGCTAGTTTATACTATTCTTCCGGTACCACATGGGAGGATAAAGGTAACAAGGGAGAATATCAAATGGACCGTCGAGACAAGGGTGCTGATATTGTGCTCGTTGCCAGCGAGCCCTTGACATTCGAAAGAGGTAATTATTTTCAATGCTTTCTCTTTTTCTTTACCCTTTTTTTCATTTCATCACATCATTCCCCACTCCTTCATCTTTTCAAGGGGTCGAGTCCCCGCAACATATTGTTTTTGATCACTGGGAACTTTTTGTCCCGAGGAAATCATTAAACGAAAACTTAGAACTGAAAAATGTTCTTTATGTTGCATGTCTTTAGATAGGCGAAGTTCAAGCGAAGTTCAAAGCCCATGCAAAGCCCATGCATTGTTGCATGTCAATAGATTCGCGAGGTAAACTAGTGCTTTAGCTCTACATGTTTCTCTCGCTTGTGTTGAGGATGCCCCTCTTTGGAATTCAGCAACATCCAATCTTCCTAACATGTACTCGCCTGTTTGGTGGCAACTTTTTGCATGCCACGTGGATTGAAGATTGCTAATATGTCTATAGAAAGTTGGGTGACTGTTCCAACCAACTCCATTTTGACAATTCATAAACAAACCGTCATGGTACATCCAATCATCGACGAATATTATAACCACAATCCATATCATTCACGTTCTTCACAATTTGTTACCGAGAAAGGTCTCGTCACCAACGAAAAATCAACTGCAGCTACGACGCCAGCTCCTAATGCATCTTTGTCATTACATCAATCACTCGCCAAAACTTTGAACCATTCATCTGCGTTCTTGTCACCAAGAGAAGATTATAATCCAAGCGCAGTGAGCAACACAAATGCTTCAAAAATTTCGGACATTCGACTTAGTCCCGCAGTTTCTCGTCCCACTACCGCTTCCACTAGATCCGGTGAACAGGGTAATACGAAAAAGAAGCGTGCGGCAGCACCAACTGTCTCGGCATCAGTACAAATTCCACCCAATACCATGAACGCTGGAGCATCAAGTGAAATATCAGGATTTGATTACATAAACACGCCTGATACACCTGAGCTTATTAGAAGCTGCGAAAACAGAAATAAACTATCACAGTATTTTCCAGAGCTAGATAGTATTCCTCGTGATTAGTCAGAGTGGCGTAGGATGGGATATCCAAATTTTATGATTTCGATACGTAAAGCGTATTTATGGACTGGAAACCTAGCGTGGTGTAGGCTGGCGTCAATTTTAGAATGGTTGTTGCATCGGTTGCAAAATTTCATAGATGAGGGCGTCCATTGCATCATATCATGTAAGATTCCCCTTTAGTAGTCGAATATTCGAATTTATTTTTAAAATCTTGTTCTACTATTCTATCCAAGACCGATGTATTCGCGTATGAAGAAATTCTGTTCTCTCACGTGTCTTAATTATGAAAGGAAAGTGGATGCATTCATACATTATCTTCTACCAGAACATTCCAATTATACCTCTTCTTTCTGCTCAATATCCATAGGATCAACCTGCGCATCAATTTCCCTTTTACCTCCCTGAAGCTTCCCCAAGTTCATCATAATCTGCTCTACATGCTCCATATACTCACCATCCTCACCCTCAGCCTCAATCTCCATACCTCCACTTCCATCCTTCTCAGAACCACCCTCTTCTTGATTCAGTGTCGAGAGCAACTGTGCTTCAGCTTGAACATCATCATCAATATCGCCATCGCTATAGACAGAACCTTCAGACTCTTCAATCTCGGATTGAATAGCCAACTGAGCAGCTGATAACTCATCATCATCTCCATCTCCACCTTTCTCTCCCTTGCCATTCCCCCTCAACCCAAGCATCAAATCCCTCTTCACTTCACAGATCTCGCCCTCTTCCTCCTCGCACCCACCAGCCCTCTCAATCTTCGCCGCCTCTCCCCCCTCTGCATTCTCATTCCCCACCACCGCTCCCCCAGCCCTCTTCGCGGCCCTCTCCTTCCGCTCATCATCCGCTAAGGTGCAGTCATCGCATTTTGCATAGATGTATATATCTTTCTTGGTAAGATGGGGGGGACCACAAACGAGACGGCCGAGGGGAAAATTCAAAATGCAGGAATGGACGACGAGGTGTATGCAGAGGCAGGTGTAGTGCGTGAGTGTTGTTTTGCACATTTTTGGCCCGGTGGCTGGGATGGTGGGAAATGGGGGTGGGTGGAAGTTGGGGTGAAGCGATTTGGGTTTGGAGCGGAAGGGTAGACGGTGGGGTGTTTTTGAGAGATGGGATGGTTTTGTTTGTTTGTTTGTTTGTTGGCTTGTTTTTTTATTCGTTTGTTAGTTTGTTTGTGTTTTTGTTTGTTGGTCGGCTTTACTTATGGCTAGGTAGGTCTCATAGCTGGGTTGAGATAATCTTCTAGATCGAAGACGAGATGGGATGGTTGTTGGGAAGCCGCAATGAGATGGGAAAATCTTTGTTGTAGAGATCGAGTCTTGCAAAGGCGACTGTGAAGCTTAAGCCGAGGAAGTTTATGGAGGTGGAAGCGGGAGGTACGATGGTAGCCAGAAGTGACTCGGGAATCTGGTGTAATTTTTTGTTGGAAAGCGCAGTCGTCAATGATTGAGGTTGAATTTGTAGATTGGCAATCTTTCGCATGAGGATGAGTGGTTTGTTGACTGGGTGATGTTATGGGGTTGGGGTGGGATTTTCGTCGCGTATTTATTTGCCTTATTTCAATACTAGACATCACTTCAAGGATGAATGTTACTTGAAAATCAAAATCTTCTTTGAAATGGGAAGTTCTTGATCCTTCATCTGCCGAGTATTTACATCACCGAGTGTGTATTTGATGAGGTATTGTTGTCTTACGAGGTCTTTTGAACCTGCATTTCAATGCATGCCCAGGTGGTCTTAAAGGCACCGTCAAGATTCTCGTGGAACTTGAGTAGTTTATTCTTGTTCAAATTTCAAGGTACATGATATATCAGGGATTGAAATCCTCGTGGCTTCCCTTCATGATGGTAAAACTTTAATACATTAGAAACCCCGTGGAAGGGATACAGTGTTGGATGGAATTTGAGCTTGGCCACACCAAAGAACCGTGCCAATAGTTTGGATTACGGAATTGGTTCCACGGAGATCAGTATGAATAAAGAGTTTGTGAGAATAGATTCTGAATAAGTGTTGAACAATTGAACAATCCTTTTCAAGGCATGGAAACCATACGTGTGTAGTACATCACGATCGAACATTGAAGTGCACTACGAGACAATGACATTGTTCAAACGTCGTGGAGAAATGAATCACAAACCCAACAAAGAACCAAATCATAACCTTATTGTTCAAGAGACAAAGAAACATAGACCACAGGAGATGTACAATCACATTGTTATTTCTATAAGTTTCTCGAAATTTGTCCCCTTATTTCTCCTACATAAAATCACATCTATTCACATCATCCAATCACATCAAGTGGTACACACAACTCAAGACACCAACGCACAACTCAAGACACATTCTTGATTATACAAAGCTCGGAAGCCAGATTTTTGAGCCCAGTGATCAAGATGTGTCTTGCAAACAGAACTCTGTGCAAGCAATGCCTGGGGGAAAAGAGAAAGTATTATGCGAAGTGTGATCTATACCCCAAAGTCAAAGATGAGACGCCAACCCACTCGATCCGAGGTCGACATCGACGAATCATAGCTTGCAAGGCTTGCAAGCGGAAGAACCGGCGAGATGAGGAAGAAGCAGAACAACGCAACGTTTCCAATTATCCACAAGCCAAGGCAATCCTCGAGTGGTGGCGCTTGGAGCGACCACTTCCATTGACTGATGGGGCAATTAGTACGTGGTACATAGATCTTTTCAATCGAGGAGAGAGACTTCATCCTTTCTGTGTTGGATTCACTAACATGCATAGAGAAATTATTGAAAGACTAAGGCTAGAGATCGAGGACCGTGCCGAGAGACTTTCTGCAGCTCGCATGAACATCAAAGGGGAAATGTGTGAAGAAACTAGGAAGGCGTAATATGGCTGCTATGAAGGAACGAGATATGTTTAACGAAACCTTCAGAAGACAAGCTGAAATCGATTCTGGTTACAGAACGATCACGGCGTCCGACGACCAGTTTTCCTTTCGCTATCTGATGGTAGAAAATTCCTTCTATGACTATGCCATGGCAAAGATCGAATCTGATGTCGAAAGAGAAAATCTTCACAACATTTTCCTTGAATATTGGACCGGCCGTGTGCAAAGTCGATTTGGAAATGGATTCCTCACTGAATTCAGCGTTCGTGAAGAGATTACCGGGTTGGACCACTTCTTGGAAGCATCGGATGCCCTTTACCACACCATCGATACATTCCGAGGCGAGGTTATCCGTTGGCACCATTTGGATGAGATGAGCTTCGACTTCCAACCCAACGACCGCGATCCACACAGTGATAGCGCGCCCGGGTTGACTCAAGACTCAGAGAGAGCCATTGGCTTCCGACAGTGGGCGGCTCAGTACGAACGCCAAATGGGACGACGTGTGAAGCCCGCATTCAGTCGATGGTACATTCTCTTGGGTGCATATAAAGCCTACCTGATACAGACCGCTCCAGCTCAATATACTCGGTTCAATGAGATACGCGACTCCATCGCTGCAAATTCCTTTCGAAACCTCTTAGAGAGATTCCGTCTAGAGGACATCAATGTCGAGATGGGTCCCGAACTTGAACCCTCCGCCCCTGAACCTTCAGAGGAAGAAGAGCTAAGTCTATTGCAGTGGCTTGGTGAAGATTGGAGTGGACTTTTAGAGGGAGAAGAGCTAGATGATCTGTTGCAGTGGCTTGGTGAAGATTGGGATGGACAGTTGCCTTGAGCTACTTTTGTTTCCTCCCGACAGTTCCTTACTATTTCATTGTTCACTAAAAAAAAGAGAAGCTCCAAGCTCAATTCATTGACAGGTAAGTACAACGTTGCCTTGAGCTACTTTCTTTGTTTCCTCCGACAGTTCCTTACTATTTCATTGTTCACTGAAAAAAAAAGTTCTGAGCTCAATTCTTCATTGATAGGTAAGTATAAGTATCAATATAAACATAAATAGAAAATCTTTAAAAAAAAATCTTAATTCAATTGATACGTGAAATGTAAACTCGGTGAGCCTGCTCGTGAAGGATACTAATAGCCAGAAGAAGATACTTATGAATACCAACACAATAAATCTCCTAGATCTCATCATATTCTAACCCTCCAAAACAAACAGATCAATTAGAATGGCTCACAAACCCCGATTAAACCAACTGCAGACAGCTGGAGCGAGAGAGTTTGTCTCTCAACGACGATGGCTTGGAAACGGTCAACTACTACGATGCGCGCCATCATTGATTTTCACTACAGGATCAATTCTAAAACCAGTCTAATCGCATAATCCAGAACCTCGAGATAGCATCACACAAGAAGACCGGATACTATCATAATAAAGAGCCCAGATGAGACAGCAGTGCCCAACATCTACAAATATGAAGCATCAACGGGACTTTATCTCCAAAGCGTTTAAAGCTCTCACTGGTTCCTCATGTTTCTTCTTGATCGGAGATATCCATGGAAGAAATGTAGATTTTTCAATCAAGTCATAAACATAAACTATATGACCTATGTATTTCGAGAGACGTTTCGACATTTTATCAAAACTTCGCTTGAAGTAAACTTCATCCCGAGTTTCCCCTTTTCTCTCTTCTCTTTTCACTCTTCACTTCACTACATGACTTCAGTGAATCCCACTCGAATGTTTTTCCAATTCAACCCATTCAGTTTGAGCGAGTATTTTTATTTCTATCCATAACTTGAATGAGAAGAAAGCGCCAAACAATAAATATGTTGATTCGAAATATTTGCCCAAAAAGTGAGATTATTGAATTCCATTCCCTCATTACGGCGTTTTCCATATTTCTTATTTATACGTGAAGTTTTTCTCGTGGAAAGATGATATCAACGGAAAGCTGATTATCATCTCACAGCTCCAACCACCAATCCAGACAAATATAACCCCGCCCAAGATTGTGAATTCTCAGATATCTCAATGGACGCAAAGGATTGAAATAGTAAGTTTCAACCCCAACCTTCCAAAGATAAATATACTTTGATCGAGTTTCTCAAACCTAACAAGAAACTCGACAGTCCAACCAACCACCATATATTTCGTCTTCTCCTTCCCAACAACATCAGACCAACCATCAACATAACATGACATCAACTCTCAAAAAGACGCCAGCAACGGAAATGAAGTCGGGAACCTTCCGAAATCCCTACGAAAGCTGTCCCGTATGCGGGAACAATAAATCGGCCGTCTCCGACCAAATCGGTCTGTGTGAACGCGTAATCCTAAGGTTGGAGACTGAGCGTAAACTGCTTGTTCGGCGCAACATGGAGTTGACGGCGCGACTGCAGGATTTTCAAGGTGTGGGAGGGCAGGAGTATGGATGGCGGGGCTTTGGAGAGTATTTGATGGAGCCGGAGATATCTTGGATGCTTTCCGTGCCTCCTACTTCTTCCATGCTTTCCATACCGCCTACTTCTTCCATGCTTTCCATACCGACTACATTTCCCATGCTTTCCATACCGCCTACATCTCCCATGACATCAATACCCCAGCAGCTTTCAACGTCACCAATGTCTCCGAGTTCGCCAAATCATACAAGCTCTGTGTATACCGATGACTATAGCAATGTAGAGAAAACGAACGAGTTGGAGAAGGCGGTAGACGTAATGACGAGAGAAGAGGGAGCGAAGAGCAGAGAGCCATTACACGTTAACGCGAAACAATTCCATCGAATTTTGAGACGCAGAAAGGCGAGACATATCTTACAAGAGACATTGAGATTGCGAGGGGGGAGAGTTTTGAGGGGTAATGGGCGGAAGGGGAGAGGATAGTGTTGGGGTTGGGGTTGGGGTTGGTGTTGGTCCGCGTTTTGTTTCTTCTGGTGAAGAGAGTGTGTTGCGATGGAGTCAATAGAGCGTTTGCTGTTGGGCTGGAAATTATATACAGCGTGAGTTGGTATGTGTCGATGAGCAAAGGAAGGCTGGGAGAATGAGAAATTGCGGCATTGGCTTGGGAAAGTAATGGATTTGAGACGAAATTTATACTTTGAGCGTTGAAGACGTATGGATTTGCCGTTCCTAGTATCTCCATGCTATTGATTGTGCAAGGGTATGTATGCCCTTTTCATATGGTGGATGTCAAGTTTACTACCATCTAGCCCACCAGGCCAGAACACTTGTAGGCATGTCCACGGGTATATGCAAGTTATAGCATGGCACCGTCCGCCACAAAATCAAATCGCTTTGAGTATTGACCCGGCATGCTTTTCGTCCCAATAACCAAAGAATTCAACATATGGGTGTCAACAGTGGCGAATTGTTGACCTCTTTACTTCGCCGAAAGAAGGATCATAGCTCGTGCTAGTGGATATCGATCGAGTATATATGCTGACAAGTTGAGCTGTGATATTCGAAGGAACAGGAAACAGGCGATCCATCTGGCGTTATTAGGTAGCTTGCGCGCAATAAAAGTCTCTACACCCCCAAGTCACATAATCAAACTACTGCCAAGATATCGGATGCCCCACGGCTGTAGAAAAAATAGCTTGCATTAATTGGGTATAAATATTTTCGAGACGGTAAGCGTCATGCTGTTAAAAAGCGAATCATTATTAATATACAGTTCCTCCTCACTCCCTAATCTAAATCAGCCAATCGACGAACTTGCCCCACGCGGTCGTAGGTATAGGCTCGACAGGAGCATGAGTAGAATCGAATCTTCCGGAGAAAAGATCCATCTCCTTGGATCTCGTGATCTTGGTCTTCTTGAAGATTTTCCAGAAAATGTATGGTGCGATGTAGATGACGATGCCAATGTAACTGGCGACGAAATCGGCGGTGCTCCAGTTTCCTTTTATGAATACACCGAAGCCAGAGAAGAGGACGATGATTGCTGAGCCGATGGCACCGACATATGCCGCATATGGTTGGCAGCGTCCTTTGAAAGGGAGGTCATTGCGATCAATTCCTTGGGCGATGCAGGCGTGATGGTATCGGATGTAGCAGATGCAGAGGGTCATCCAGGCGAGGAGACCAGCAACCGTACTGAGGTTGAGTAACCATTGGAATGCTTGCGCAGGACCTCCTGATCCAAGACTGAGGTAGGCTAAAGGTCCAAAGGCAAAAGAAACGATAACTGCCCAGTAGGGTACACCCCAGCGGTTACATTTTGCGAAAACTTGAGGAGCTTGACGATCGACGGCCATGGCTACAATCATTCTTGCACCGACGTAACAATAACTGTTTCCAGCAGACCAAGCGGAGGTAAGGATACATGCGTTGATGATGGATGGAAGCGCCGAGATACCGGAGTTCTTGATAGCAATGACCCATGGGGAAGAGTTCGCGTTTCCGGTATCGCTAACGAGGCCTGGGTCATTGGAAGAGACAATCATTCCGATGAGAAGCGTACCAAGGACGTAGAAGAACAGAATTCGATAAGTAACACGCTTGACGGCCTTTGGAATCGATTTGTGTGGATTTATAGTTTCGGCAGCTGCAACAACGACAGTCTCGACTCCAATATATGACCAACTAGCGTTAATGAAAGCACTGAAAAAGGCAAGGAAGTTACCGGCAGCTCCTGTGATTCCTTGGTATGGAACGAATGGCCCTGGGTCTTTCCAGTATCTAAATCCGATGGACTCATGATTGGGCGCACCTCCTGCGGTGATAACCACCGAAACAATAATCAAACCTAAGAAGCAAAGGACCTTGATTGATGCAGTAACAACCTCAGCCTCACCGAAGAATTTGACGTTCGCGATATTGATTGCGAAAATCGCAATGAGACCAAGAGAAATTACCAGAGCAGGTGTGATATCGGTCCAGTAAGATACGATGATGGCGGCGGCTGAAACCTCGGATGCAATTGCAATGGTATAACAATAACCGTAAGAGATGGCGAGAGTAAATCCAAGAGCAGGGTCAACGAATCGAGTAGCAAAATGAGGAAAAGATCCAGCGGTTGGGAACTAAAGAAGATCAGCTCATGTCTCGTGTAGTCACGTGACCAGATCCATGTCCACTTACAAGGGTGGCCAATTCTCCAATTGACTCCATTACACACCAGAGAATAAGACCGGTAATCGTGTAAGCCCTGGAACTTGTCAATACAGACTCTAGAATTTTATTTGGGTGAGGTCTCGACTAACAAGAGGAGACCAAGCGGTCCAGCATTTGCTAGAGCAGCACCTGTACCAATGAAGAGACCCGTGCCAATACCACCACCAATACCGATAAAGGTGACATGTCTGGCCTTCAATCTTCTCTGCGTATGGCCGACACCACCAACACCATAAACCGCATCGAGATGACCGGATGCCGAATGGACGACCTCTCCATTGGCGATATCTGCCTTCCCCGGATGATCCAAAGACGTCTGAGAATTCGATCCGTGGATGCCCAGCTCTTCCGTGGTGGGAGTCTTGCTCGACATGGTGGATACTTCGAATGCAGCCAAGATTCAATTCTCGATTCACCAATACGATATAGACAACGCTCGAGGAGTCAAGGAGGATGTTGTTGAGTAAGAGTGAGGAAGAAATTTGGGAAGCCTCATCGCGTGTGGGTTACTTGACATTCTTATTCCCTGTTGAGGGAAAATCTCAATCCCTGATAGAGCACGCAATCATTTAGATAGTTGTCGAATGTACGATTGAAATCCTATGCCCAGTCTAGTCACTGGGGCCATCCTGTTCTTTTGTTAGTTGCCACAAAAAATTGAAATTTTCATGTAATTTTTTCACGTTAGACTGGAAGCACGGAAGAAAAAATCAACGGTAAAGCATTCAGGGGTTTAGCTTGGCTAAGTACGATTAGTTTGATAGTATGAGGATTGACTGTATTGACTGTATTGGGGAAGTCCATCGGTAAATGCATAAGGTTGAAGGACAAATCAACTAAGTAACAATCATTTTGCCGTTTCTTGATCAAAAATGGTATGGGATTTTATGATTTCTACTCTACTTGAACAAGTAAAAAGAGTTCCTTGGTATTATTGTCAAGAGAGAAAAAAAAGAACGAGAAAAAGGAAGAAAGAAAGAAAAAGAGCAAAATACTTGAAAGAGTCTTAGATTGAAAGTTAATTTATCAGGATTTAAGTTTCCTCATCTTGGTGACGAAAAGCTCATTCATGGATACTCTCGAGATCTATATTGAGAGGAGCATCTTTAGATGAGTGGCGTGAAAGGGGATTGATCGATTTCTCGGTTGTCCTTTTTACTGTACGGAGTAAGAAGGATCCAATTAATGTTAGAACTACCTACTGAAAAAGAAACAGGAAAGTCAGATAGATGATCCAGATGAGAGATGAGAGATGTATCATCATATTCGTACGTAATGTGAAGAGTACATAGTACATACAGACTATATAGTATATACAGTATCAACAGTATAGTATACAGTATATTAGGTTCACTCGCTGAATCCCGCCATTTGATATCGATGGACGCCTTTACCGAATTTCAAGAGTACCATTCAAATCATGACTTCCAACTCTCTCATTCGTCCAAATAATCGAAGCATCCCACCACGATCCACTCTTCAAAGTTCCAGTCCCTCTTCCGGCGGGGTCCTTGGCGGGGTCTTCGTGTCTTCTAGGCTGGCTGTCATACTCTGTAAACCTGAAAGAAGCAACTAAAAATATAACCTTTACTGGATTGAGTCGTGAAAACGGTTGCCAAGCAAGATGGCAAGCACGGCAAGTCAAAAAAAAAAGAGATAAAAGATGTATTCAGTTGAGGTGGGCCTCAACTCGCAGAATGCGGCTTCTGTGGATCGAACACAGTGCCTCCAGATGAACAGATGGATCTGTTAAGGATCTGAAGTTGACTTCAGTCTGGCGCTCTCCCAAGTGAGCTAAAGCCGCTGTGAGATTTGTGTTGTTTGATGAATGAACGAGGCTTACTTACAAATATATTAATACCTCAAATACTTGAAGAGTAGTTTGCATTCCACACTCCACTTCTTTAACCACAGGGAGAACCCTCAGACTTGGGTTGATTTAATTCATATGCAATAAGGGAGAATTATTTCAATTCCAGCATTGCATTATGAACGGCGAGTAAATGCATCATTTCGTGTAAAGGTCACAGTATCCATGTTGCAAGTATGCCACTTGGGTTGAAGAATAATAAAAGGTTGACCTTGCAAACCCTGAGAAATTGTATTTAATTGTTCATATCTGACCCCTAAATCCAAGACCAAAACCAAAACAATGCCCACCTCTATTATCCATTCAACTGCTGGGTATCTGTAATGCTAAAAAGAAGCGCGCTGTAATGTCTATCCCTCTATTCGATTCTCTGCTCTCTATCCGGCTGAAGGAGAGGGTCTTCTTCATCTATTGGCGCATCACCATCATTTCCTTTGTACAGAATGTAATGCTGAACAATGAAAATAACATCGAAAAAGATGCTAACGTTGCCCAGCATGAGTTTGACCGGGTTGCCTGTTACTCCCGACCAATCTCCTTGGAGGTAACTGTCAATTCCTAATTGTAAAATCGATAGAACTCCACCTGCGAAATCGAGTAAGATTCCTCCTATTGACCAACCAGTTGTAGATCGGTTGCGATAATTTGTGAGAACTTGAGGCATGTATTTGACAGTCGTGATGATTAGCTTAACATACGATATGACATAAACCTGAGAGATATGAAATTAGTAAATTTTATGCCACGCCATCTGATCTTTACATACCACATCAATCCAAGCCCACCCGGTTACAACATCTTCATCATGACGAGCAAGAACAACAACTATTGAAGTCACAACACCGACGATACATCCCAGGGACAAAGCCAAGATCGATTTGCTCACTCTGGCACCAGGACCTCTTTTACCCCGTTTATCGAATCCCCAAATCGATGGATCATATTGTGATATTATGACAAAGCACATAAAGAGCGCATGGGCTGCGAAAGCTAGATCATTGAATTGAACGGTTGGAGTATGGCCATTATTTCGCAGAGCATATTCACGTCGAATCTCAGGTGCATAAAGGAAGGAGACCGTAGATACAAAGTATGCAGCGAAACCTATGACGTTGAGGAAAGGGAAATCTATCGCTGCTCCAGATGTAGATTTGCGTTGAAAGTTTAGAATGGGCTGAGGATAGAATGATAAGGACCAACAGGTTGTGTAGATCCAACCAAACAAATAAGATAAAACCTGAAGGAATGAAGCTGCCATGATGAAGACAATGTCATTGATGTTGACGATACAGAGTACATCCAAGAGAAGTGATTGATATAAAGAAATCCAGGCGAAGGGCCAACTGAGTCAACAGACTCAGGATCACTCACTGGTGGATGGGGATGGAATGATTGAATGTCTCACCGAGAGGTCTTAGACTCAGATAACCCACAAAGATAACATCACGTGAAGCATTCAACACGCACTAAGCTTATCAGAGTTGCAGCCTGATGACAAATCACGGCCATAACCATATTAATCGCGAGCACGTAAATCGCACGTAATATGATCGTATCAATCATTCATCCATTCATTCATTCATTCATTCAAACAAACAATATCATCTCACCACAACTTCACGAATACCTCAGATTATCTATCAAGTTGTCGAAATCGTTCAACATCTAATCTAATAAGGATCCTTTAACCTTTACATTGACTTCCAGGTTACTTGGCCAGTGAGCAAAGGCAAAGGCAAAGGCAAAGGCAAAGGCAAAGGCAAAGGCAAAGGCAAAGGCAAAGGCAAAGGCAAAGGCAAAGGCAAAGGCAAAGGCAAAGGCAAAGGCAAAGGCAAAGGCAAAGGCAAAGGATTACCTCTCAAATAATGTCACCACTCACATTCCTTGATCTTCCAGGAGAGATTCGTAACCAAATCTACTATTTACTTCTCGTCATCCCACGGCTACCTAGCTCAAGAGTCTATCTTCTAGATAGAGATCCTCCCATATACCCTCAAATTCTATCCGTATGTCGAAAAGTCCACGACGAAGCCGAACAAATACTGTACGGTAGTAATGTCTTTGTAGCCGAGCTAAACTTCCTAGTGGGTTTGCCGCGCTTGCGTTGGGAATATCCCACTATCAAATCTTCAAGGTTAATATCAATCATCAACAAATACTTCATAGCTGTGTCATCACTGGATTCTCCTGCGTTTACCTGTGTGGAAATAAAGGATGCCTTTAGTGGAATGGAAGAATTGACAATATGGGCTGTACGACCTTACTTGCTCAGCCGTTATTTTATGTTGAGGTACTTCGAGGGTGTGAGAGGAGTGAAGAAAGCAAAGATTGGGTGGGTGTGTGCCTGAAGTTCCTGCATATGTTGAATGGTTGCAGGAGGTGATGACGATGCCAAAAGGTATTGATATTGCCCCATTTGAAAGAAAGGATGATGAAGATGTCCAAGAGCTCGTGGATATGAATTGAAAAGATTTGAGTCCAGCTTAACATCAAACCCGAAGCTCGATTCAATTTTATCAGGATTGCAGTTGATGACGAATGATGATTGGATGGGTACGCAATATGATATCTTCACAGTACATGAACCAGTTGTAGCGTGGAAAATTATGGTTGTTTTCTTAGCAGATTTGCATAAGTCTGTCTACATGCTTTGGCATATATGTTCAAACAACAAACGGCTATTTTGTCAACCAACTAAACCATCAAGTTGGTTTGACATGATTTATCCCCTATACAAAGCGCAACAGGGGATACAGAAAGTCCATTGATGAGCCGACAGAAGTCAAAGATTCATCTTGCTCGTGCGAAAATGTATACGTTCAGATCGTTTACGGTCTTTGCAGGAGGTCCACGGGTACCCATGGACGTTGGCAACAGATTTTTATGTCAATGTCATTGGCCTCTGGCTTTGATCTTTCCAAACATGTCCAGGTGCTCTCAAATCATCTAAGATTGGGCCGAAAACACGATAACAAAATATCTTCTAGATGACAGCATACACCTGCATCATATAATATTCACTTTCTATCTTGGAATTGTTATTCAAGATTGCGGCCAGTGTCAGGTACTTGAGAACTTTCCAAGGATGGATGGAAGGCTCTTCCATTCTGAATCATACCTCCACTATCCTTGAATCTTTCCCACGAGTATATTATGATTGTGAGGAGAAGGACTGAACAGACAAACCTTGGAACTCCTTTGATCTACCTATATTTTCTTATTTGAAAACATCTCCGTTCAACTTGGGTCGTACAAATATCGCTTCTAGTATCTTCAATCAATTTGTCAACCCATTTTGAATATCAACAGGTTAAACCAGATTTCTTCGCTTCCAACTTCAGTAATCAGTCTCAGACTAAATCTAGGTCTTTCAAAAAACCATATGGATATTGAAGCTGACTGATTGTGCCAAAGATTTCTACAATGAATGCCACTGCCCAATTGTCTGATAAAAATTGCGCTTCTTGGAGACGTCCGAAGAGACTTAAAATCTACAAACACTTGTTGTGTAACAAGATCTTGGTACCGCAGGGTGTGTAACTCGGATTTCGGGCTTTGGGGCACAACTGAAATATGAATCTCCACAAGTTTTGAGATTGTGTCGTAAAATTTACGAGGAAGCTGTCCCTGTTCTCTGAAAAGAACAAATTCTACATTGCTTGACCTCCGGGTGGAGCCTCATTCAGAGCCAATGTTTCAATTATGACCTGATTCAAGAAGGTGGTCGTTAGCAATCAGGCAATATGCCCTCATGTCCAAGATAGCGAGAACGGATCGCATGAACGTGCCCAATTGCCAAGCCTTTTATACCACTGTTCGCAAGGTCTGCATGCAGCCAATTTCCTGGTGGTATGTGGGATCCGAGGTGGGATGGATGTTTCTGCCGCACTATATTTGTGCCAAGCCCCTGAACTATTGTTTGCGCTCCCTTTGGCAAGTCAGAATAACGATATTCTTTTGAATGCTTTCAAGTTCCGATAAGAATGCTTCGCTCCGGAAATTTCCAAATGAATGCTTGCGCAACACATTCCAGAGATTCAAATTTCTATTGGATGACCATTGTCTCAAATTCAAAGAGGGTCTAGATAAAGATTTCGCCAGAGTTGGAATTTCCGCGGACACAAGACGAAATTGAAACACTGGTGACTAGTCATCAACCTGTCGATCTCCTCTACAATATGCATGAATGAAGCTACTGCACAAACAATCGAACGATATCGACCATACAAAATGCAGATGGGGTTAAGACGGGAAGAATATCCAATGAGATTGATGATAGGGACTTGGAGTATAAAGGAATACATCCGAACGGGGGCCTTCAAACAAGACCACTTTTCATCACTCATGAACTTGGAACTTCAAATTGTAAAGAGTCGGCAACTTCGGGCTATGTTGAAATTTTCCAAGAGCACCCGAAATGTCTCAAATATCTCGAAAGTCACAGGTTGAGTACTGCTCCGGAAGTTTGTGAAACAAGAGAAAGTTCCAGCCGAGATATGCCTGATGGAGACAAGAACTCCTTACGAAAGACGAAAACATGACAAAGGTTCGCACTTGCCCTATATTAGAAGCTACTTTTTAACCAAGTACACAGTACGGTTTGCAGATTGTCCAGTTGATATTTGTGTGCGATTCCCTCACACGAGATCGTTTGATCAAGTACCTAGAAAGGTTTGCAACATTCTTTTACAAGTACAGTACTGCAGTTTGAAGAAGCTAGAAATTCTACATTCTTTAGAAGCTCTTTAATTTGATGGTTTCGAACCAGAATGCGATATTGATCTTAAATGAGTCGTTCGGAGGAAATGATTGATTGGAACACAAACGAGCAGGACTTTACTCCATCTCAGAAGTGGATTGAGTACAATTATGGAGATTCAAGCGAAGATGAAATGTGAAGGACACTAGCATGACGGACGCTGGATCATTGAGAAGGACTGGTTTCTTTACGGCCAATAAATATTTCGATATCTTTTGTCGAGATACTTGGGTTCAGGGTCGTTTTGCTGGTTAATAAGTTTTATTTATGTTAGTATTGTAAAATACAAAGCGTGTTTTCTTGTCAAACTAGAGGTTTTGACACATCTGCGTCGATTTGAGTATGCATGTTGTAATTGTTCAGCATCATTCCATTCCAAATCTAAATCAGGACATTGAGGAGGAAAATCAGGCAGGTATTTGGCTTGCGTGATGATTTGATTCTCAAATCTCAGGTTGGATATTGGAGAATGATTTCGATTTTGGGTTTCATCTTGGATTCATTCTTACATCGCATATGTTTTATTGGCAAAGTTGTCGCATGTTTGAGATGGAGGAATCACAAATGGTAGTATGATTTTTATTTTGATTTTGTATAATGCGCCGCTCTTGATACGGGTCGAGAATCCTCTAGCTGAAAAGCATTTTATTGATACACGCATGTAGGGTACCCAATTCCTTTTGCTCTCTGTTAATGTTCCAATCATCCTCTCTATCGATCTAGTCGGTATCTTCTATTCTTTTATAGTGTACTCGTTCTTTTTTCAAAACATCATCCACGATACTGCCTTACTGACGCGGGTTTTCTTGATCCGTATACTTCTCTTGCTCGACATTTTCTTGCTTCACTTCTGGGTTCCTTTCTTGGTCAGTGTCCTTCTCTTGCTCAGACTCAGACTCTTTCTCCATTTCAGCCTCTTTCTCCTTTTCAGCCTCTTTCTGTTTTTCAATTTCCCTTTCGTATTCAATTTGTCTCTCACGCTCAATCTCTTTCTCTTGTTCCGATCCCTTCTCTCCTTCACCACCAAACTTGTTCTTCCAAGTCCCCGCATAGTGATGATTTACCAAAACTGTTCCTTTATCCTTTGCGAATCCATTCTGAATCCCCGCAAACGCATTCGCTGGTAATATCAATACGTCATGAATCAATCTCGCACTCCTCAACTCTCCCACATCTCGATCATCCAGCTCTCTTCCAAGTACTCCATTGAGACTCTTGACAATCCCCAGCGTCATCCTCTTTGGTCCTGTCGAATCCACAACATCATTAATCATACTTAGTTGCACACCATCAATGGTAACATTATTTCGCTGTGCAATCTCGCTAAACTCGGCCAAAATATCATCGATAACCTGCATCAGATGCGGAGAACCAGGCTTAGCCATGATGGTCCAACTCGCAAATTGTGAGTACAAATATCCATCATCCTGCCACGCACAATCAAATTCCAACCCCACGACAAGATTTGCCGCATCTCGATATTCCTCCAAGACCCATTTTTGTATCGGGACCTTCTCGCAGGACACGTCTAGATCAAACCATACTCCTCCGTACGCGTATAGAATTAAGTATCGCAGCAAGTCGGCCCGTAAGATTGGTACACTGAGCGAGAAATATGTGTTGAGAATATCTGGACGGTGTGAAAACCACTTCCAAATGTATTCATCTGCTAACGCGTCTGTGAGGATTTCGGATTGGTAGCCAGGGCTAATGTTGAGACAATGATTTCGAAAGCGTTTTGCTTCGTCCGACACTCCTTGAGGTCCGGCTTTATACCAGATCTTTTGCGGAAATGGTGTCGGTGCAGATGTATGTGTCGCGAGAGTTTTGTGAGTATTCGCGCTCGAGTTGAACGAGTTCATAGAGATTGGTCCTTGATTGTTGAGCTCGTCGTGTTGAATGGCGATTATGATGAGGAGAAAAATAACGATGGCGGTGAAGAAGATGTGAGATTTGGAGGTCATTTGACGAGACATGATACCTTTTTCAAAATCTAGTGTACTTTTAATGAGCTTTATGAATCTATGACAGATTTCTGTCCCCGCTGAATCCTTTGCGTGGTCGTATTGTCTGCTTGGAATTCATGTTATTTCGCGTTCTTCTGAAAGCTCCACATTCCCAACACAATCATTCCATTCCACAGCTATATCAAGTATCTAAGCTCGGATGTCTTTGTAATTTGGAGTTATCCGTTTTCGAATGGTGTTCTCCATGATTCGTTTTCTTTTTGCAAACACTACATTTCATATTTATTATCCAGATTCCAGACGCCGTATATGATTCTTTTCAATAAGAACCGAGGAAGCGAGGTACGAACCATATCACTAACTTTAACGGAAGAAAGTATGCATATACGGATTTGGAAAAACATCAGACTTACAACCAGGTGGTAGAAATAAGTTTACCTGTCCATTTCTTTGTCTGTCAATGGATACAGCCCAAATATAAGCATATTCGCCAATCATCCCCTGCCGGTCGTAAAAGTGATGGATAGGGGGATGAAATCATCCTTGTTTGGCCCCCAGCCAAATTTCGGATAAATAATATGACGACATCTATCTACACTCAAAGGATGTCTTCAGGGAGCATTTATGCAAGTTGTATCATACAATCCTTCTCATCTCTAGTAAGCTTCCATCACGCTTCATTGGGCTGAGCTCTGGGCAATCAAGCCATCTTTCTACTATCGTGGCAGTACTATCATGGCCAAAGTCACTTTCATCCTCTCTCTTGTTTCTTCTTTCATAAAGTCACCTCCAGTGTCCTGGATGATCATCTTCAATATATGCCGGATCAAATCAACCTTGATTAAATATTCCCGTGATTCAATCTCTAATTTACCTCTTCCTTGTCCACTCCTTGACAAGTGTTGAGGCCAGTTCTGGTAGTACAAATAACTTTATCTTTTTATACCACCAAACATATCCTCCAGTATCTGATGGTATCTTTCCAATTGGAAGCAATATGACCATCAAATGGGCAACTATATGGAATAACACGACTCGGGTTCTTTGGCAAAGGCCCGAAGAAGTGGCAATCCTATTTTTGTATGATATCGCAGAGGAAGATTCTGCAGACTTTCTCACATCATGTGATAGTATTAACCGATCATACATCATCTTCCTCGATGAGACTTATAGAGTCAGATTGATAGTTATGGCTTCAATAAAAACTACTTATCGAATGAATGTTTTTTTTATAAAATCAAGTCTCAAAGTATGAACTTGGTGACTATAAAAGCAGTGTCCATCAAGCAGATTAGAATTCTTCATCTAGAAATGGTATAAATACTGCATATCAGGCTATGAGCTCAATATCAAATCTCAATTACCGTGCAGAACAATGATAAACATGCTAACACTCAAGCCCACCAATGATAGAAGCCTTATTACGGACCTGATCATGAGACAAGGATCCTTCCTCACTACTTGGAGTTACTGATCCATGTTTGACAAGCAACTAGCCAGTGACAAAGAATAATAAAAACAGCGATTGCCGTGAAGGAAAAACGATACAAGTACCTTATTCCCACCCGGAGATTTCCATAAGTAGATAAAACTAATCACCAACAACTTTGACCTAGGGGGTATAACTACAAGACTCGAGGATAAACCCAGATACAGATGTAAAAAAGGGAATAGAGCTTATCTGGAAGTCAATTCCTATGTCCTGGTGTGCCTATCACATGATATTGCTCCACGTGATGCAAGGAAGCCAAGATGATCTTATGAGACCAATGATATGGCACAAAACATGGAACTGGTTGTAGAGATAGTCAGTCAATGAAGAAACTTCTTGATTCGACTGACCTGGTGAATCTGACGGAAATAGAAAAAGAAGAATACCCCATCCACATCATATCTCGAGATTTCATAAGGAAAGTTCATGTAACCTCTTTCATCCACCAGATCCCAAATACATCCATTCTAAGTCTCAAAACATTCTATCACATTGCAAACTCGACCCGACCGTTCAATCCCTTTCCATCCCTTCCCTCGTTCCTTCACAGATACTGAATTCTTTAGGTCTCGGTCTCCAAACATCGTCACTCCGCGCGGAAACTGCGTAATCTCTTCATGCGAATTCGTAATCGAATCCCCCATCCTGTATTAGCCCTCACCTCACATCATAAGGACCTGAGTTAATAACCTAAATGCCTTACCACGCCTTACCACACCTTACCGTGCATACCGTGTATACCGCCATGCATAACACTATACATACCACCATGCATACCACCATACATACCACCATACATACCACCATACATACCACCATACACAACCAATCCATAGAACAGATTGAAAGCATTAACCAATTGATCCATCGTAAACATGAATCCAATACTCGAAAACCATGTACTCCCAAGCAGGTGGCAGAACATCAGGTCCGCAACCAACCTCTCAATCACACTCACACTCACATTCACTAACACAATCACACCCCCAAACCCCTCCCCTCCCAAAAACCAATCTTCAATCTTCCATCTTCACCCGCCCCCAAAAAACGATCGACGCATTGTGCATGCATACCCGGCACACAACCCAACCGCGCACCAAAATCCATCGAGCATCAAAACACCACTAACCCCATATAGACTAGTCTCAAACTCAGACTTTGACCTGAATCCCATGCCACTCACCCGCTTCCTCGGTAGAACTTCGGATTTATATCTCACCTCAAATCTATCCATCACATGATTCACATCCAAGTACTGGATGATTTATAAGTACCCGCGTATACTCAGATGACTTCTTTATAGCAACATGTAAGTTACCTACCTACCTCCCTACCTACCTATACCTACCTGGGTAGCTTCTAGATAGACAGATACCCCTTCATTCCACTCTCCAACCTCACCTCATCTAATAAGTAATTAAATATCCAACCTCGGAAAGCTAAAGCCTCCAGTCAATCACTCAAACAATACCCGACGATATTACATTAACCTTTCATGTTAGTCCCATCTCACTCCCTCTCTATCTCTATCTCTATCTCTATCTCTATCTCTATCTCTATCTCTGTAGAATATATACTCTCCCCATACTCATCCTTATCCCTCCCTATCCTCAAAATCCCCATCCTCCCCCCCCCCCAAACGCCCAAAGCGACCTACAGACAATCCACACTACAGTACCAGCTCCCCTCCCCTCCCCTCCAATCCGGTGATCCATCCATCCATCCATTCCCATGAATTAACCCAGCACCAGCAGCTACCCCGCTGTCAGATCTATCCATCCATCATCTTAATAATACCGTACAGTACAATACAATACAATAAATAAATAAGTAAATAAACAGGTACATAAAATATACTATAATACATTATAATAATTTATTTATTTACCTATCTATCTATCTATCTATTTATCTATCTACAGCAATTATCTATCCTTCAACCAAAGCCCAAAACCCAAAACAAAGATTCCAATCAATCAACACAGTATAGTACAGTACAATACCCAATCTATATATAAATCAGATCAACACCTACCTACCTATCTCCCTCCCTACCCACCTACGATACGAAACTTTGATCAACTGCGCGCATAAACATAAACATAAACATAAACATAAACATAAACATAAACACAGCCAACTTCCAACCAACCCCCAGGGCTTGCTTCCCTGGAAAGTTTATTTTACAGAGGAGTACTCAACTCCGTAGAGAAGAATCGGTTGCGTCCATGTTACAGTACCTACCCTACCCTACCCTCCCCTAGCGACTTTGTTTCAACTTTTGAGTTGCATAAAAGAAAAGTCCTGGAGGCGGTGGATGATGGATGGCATTTTGTGACTTGATGGACTGACGGTATTCCGTGATTCTTTATCGCATCATTGTAGTGAATTAGGATGAGGCATCTGTCATGCAGCCGATATCGCTAAAGATGAAGGGGGTGCTGTACGTAAAATTTTAAGGCGCACAGTGATTTTCAAATGTTTTTTTTCTTCATTGAATTTATTCTGTAACAATCCATGAATTTTCTCCATTTCATCCGTACAGCTTCAATATTAAAAAAAAAAAAAAGGAAATTGTAATATGATTCGATACAATCAATCATAAAACTTCTCCTGCCTGTCATTCAACATCCATCCACAAGCCCCTTCATCCACCCACCCTCTCCCAGTTCTCTATTTTCCCAAACCCATTCCATTGCATTCCCAAACCAAATTGCGATCAGAAAATCAAAAATCAAATAGCAGCCTCCATTTCGCGGTTCCCGATTTCCCATCCATTTCCATCCCATCTTAACTCCCTAAAAGCAAGTCCATCGTAGTGAGAGTATGAGAGTAGAGTTGGAGTAGAACCAGGATTGAAACCGAAATCATGCAACCGAAAACAGATAACTTTCGCAATAAAAGAAGAAAGATCACACTGTATCATTCAAAAATGATAAACCTTCCTCTGCTGCCACCAAAACTTCAAAGTTCCGCCCATTGATACATATATTCACCACCATCACCACTCCCATGAAAACAATTTGAATGAAATTTTTTACACACAAAACAGATGCAGAAATTGAAACTTTTCTGCTCGCTGCAAAGGTGTATCATCGAGACTCGAGGCAACTGAGAACCAATTCAAAGCGATAAGCGGGAGAAGGAAAAAACAAAAGAAAATCATAATATGTTCATATCGATCCATTATTCATAAAACGAGTGTCGAAAGTTTGTAAAAAGCGAAGAAATGTGTTGAGATGCTCCACCGGTTAAACCAAAGTACAATAGAAAAAAACACCTTGCCATGTACCCTAGATAGGAGCAAAAAAAAGAGCAGTTACGACAAAATGAAGTGTGAAGGATCTGTGAATGCTGCGAGGAAAAGTTTGTTGATCCAGATGGTAACACGAGAAGATGACGCTGTAAAAAAAAAACTTTTGTTCGCTGCAATGGACGGGACAATTCGAAAGGTCATTGAGGCTATGATGAAATGCGCAGGACTTGATAAAAGTCGATTCATGACCGCCAAGAGATAACTTGTGGTACAAAGATGTAAACATGAGGTCATTCAAAATTCTCAAATGAATGATAGAATTGATGATACACTAGAGGTACATCACCTCTTTCTTTTCTTGCTCTTCTCGAGACTGCCAGTACCACTGGTAGCAAGTGTGGAGGGAAAGATTGGAACTTGAGGAAGTTCATCCTTTTTCACGGGTACTCCCATATGGCGCCCATAGCGACCTTTACGGCCATTGCCTTCGTCTTCACTGACACACTGATCAATGCCTAGTCCCGCATCTTGGCATCGACCACATGGACGTTGACGATCACAACCCTTCTTACTCTTCCTGCAGCGTTGGCAGCGTGGTTTAGATGAAAGATCTTCTTCATCGTCACCAAGATGGTGTTGATGAGTCGAGGTAGATGCAACGGAGGTCTTGCGTGACTGTGATGGCAACGAGGTAGGAGAAATCGGACCTTTGCTAGAGGCAGAGACGCTGTTGGCTTTCTTTGACTTAACAAGAGGCCCTGGTCTATTTGGCTTGCTAACTCGGCTGACTTTAGTCTTGATAGAGGACGATGGTAAAGGCTTCCTGGCTGTCTTAGCCTTGACAACCTTAGGCTTTGCTGGTTCATTATCAACAACATCATCTGTATTCCCTGGCTTGAAGGTTCCATCGTGACCATCTTCATAATCGCGTTCATCACTACTTGGCTCAGTGCTATCTGTAGGTAAGGTATCATCCAAGTGCGCATGAGCTTTTTTCCAAATGCTAGGTGGTGGTAGGATTGGACTTGCTTCACGCTTGATTCGACGAGCAGGTGGGAGTTCATTTTCACTCTCACTCTCGCTGTCACTAGTAGCGCCGGTAGAGGAGGCGGCATCAGCGCGCCCACTGAATGTGTCATCAAGGGTTGATGCTGATGTGCGACCATGAGAGATGTTTGACATGTCGCCAAGTCTCATCAGTTGAAGAGCGACATCCTTGTCTTCTTCTGACATGCAGCTGCCAACAGTCGGATCTGGGGTAGGTAATATACCAGAAGTATTGCCTGGGGTGCTAAAAGATTGACGTCCTGAAGGATATGATCCACGAGTCCGACGACCGTGTGCTGCCGGGGTAGAATACATATCAGGCTGCCCGAAGCCATTGCCATAACTCTGAGGGGAATGTAGATTGGGTGGGTTGGAGAAAGGATTTTGAGCAAATCCTGTGTAGGGAAAACTCGATCGCTGGTGTTCCATGCGACGTGCTGGAGAAACGGAAGAGTTCGAAGTCGCGGCAGGCATCTGTGGTGGCGCAAACAAAGGAAGTTCCTAGGGGAAATGTAATTAGTATAAATGTAAAGAGATTTGACTCAATGATGCGCTGCCAGATAAACTTACGGAACTCTCAAACTTGGCTCTCTTTCGTCGACCCCCCTCGACGATATTATCAAGACTGATCTCGGTATTGCCAAGGTGCTCACTCTTTGCCTTGCTAGTCACAGATCCAGCCCCTCCATCACCACTGCTGTATCCGTTCAAGCCATCACTGTGAAGCTCTTGAAAGCTGCCATGAGTGCTTGATCCGCGACTCTTGAACCCCGATCGAGACCTACTCTTTTTGGTAGGAAGAGGTGGATTGATACTGGCAGATGCACTGCGACGACCACGACCTTGACCAGGGGATGTGCTACGCTTTCTCGATGTCCTCGACGTTGGTCTGGATTCAGATTGACCATAATTCAGCGCTTGAGAGGGGTGGGATGGCAGATGCTGAGCATCGCCGGGATAGTAGGCTTGCTGCAAAGGTGGGGACCCCGAGCTGTATGGTGAAGGGCCATATGCCCCGGAAGGATCTTCTTCCACCACCACTCTCACATAGACGACCATGTTGTTTCTGAAGTTCTCGTATCGTGCGATGAGGGTATTCCCTTGTTCGTCTTCGAAGCTCACACCTTTCGCACCACCAGGACCAGCATATAGACCATAGAAGTTCTTAACAGTGGTTATAATTGAGTCCGTAGTATCATGAGGGAAGATTTGAACACGCATCGGTAATCGCGCACGATGTTGAGGGGATTGTGTAAAGAGGAGTTCGAATGCGACACTCTTCGGGGTGAGACTCCCGAAAGGCGACATGGCATTGGAGTGTGGAGTGTTCATGTTGAATTGGCTGGCAGCACCAGCATAAGAAGGCGCGGTGGTGTACCCATTCGCCCGTTTCCATCATGCATATCCGTTCCGGCCATGATTGTTTTCCGGGTCGGGTACGAATGTGTTCGCTGTGGATCGGTAGATTCGGTGTTTCGATTTTGTGCGTTTGAAGCAGATAATGACCCAGTTATAATGTTGGTCAATTCCGTTCAAAGCTAAGGAATATGTTTGATCTCGAATCAGTCGCGAGTATCTATGATTGAGTGATGTAAAGTCTATTTGATACTGGAGATCCAGAATGTTGAGCAGGGTACGTTGTCGTCGTCGCAAGTCAGTCGAGGAGACCAGGACAGAGAGCTGTAGTGGGAAGTGTCGTTCTGATGAGGAAGTAATGTTAGCATTAATAAATGTAGACTCGGGAATGACCGATGAGGGGATCTTTGATGAAGGGGGAGGTGAAATGATGGCATTATCGTCCAATCTAGCACCGCCGAACATACTCCCTCATTCTGCGACAGCGAACGGGAAGGTCGGTTGTAATGGAATGGAGAGATCAGAGTGATATTGAACTCATTTTTCTCGATCGCATAAAGTCAAAGGAGAATGAGAACTTACTGATGATGAGAAAGAGGGTTGTTGTGAGCCCTATCGAGGCATTGGGAATTGTCGTCCTATCGAATTGTCGTCGCCCACAACCTATGCGAAGAGAATGGTGAGAGAGAGTCGACAGTTGCGAAAATGATATCTCGAGATGATTGACTCGAATATTGAAGAGCTATTGGAAGAATATGAAACTTACTTGAAATTGTATCAAGTCGAATGTTTCTTTGGTGTCTGATTCTAATGTTGAGTGTGTGGTGAAGTGGAAGAAGTCGGTCCTCGTTACTCAGAATATGTTAGTTACTTGCATAAAATATGGCTTGACTTGAATAACTTCTATGCTCAACCACATAACCAAGGATAATACTTTAAATTCTACATATTTCATCATCATTCCTATTTTAAATTGTCTCTGATGAAATGGCCCATTCAATCATCGCTCATTATTTCATATGCTTCAATCAGAAAAGGAGTAATTTTACAATAGTTTTCATTGTGCATTTGCATATATATCTTCCTCTCCATGGGGATGTGATGGAGACTTTTATTCTACGTGTGGATGGATGAATTCACGCTGATGAACCGATTGACATTCACTGATGGAAACTAATATGCCTGCCTGCTCATACCGCATGGCTATGCTGTTTTCATGACTGCTCACCTTGTCCAATGCATACACCGGCCCTGCAATGTCGCCGTTGAAGAGAGATGGAAGGATATATGTATGTGTGTGGGAGGCAGCAAAGAAGCTATAACCTTGTTTGAAGGATCTATTCCACCAGAAAAATGCATACCTGCAGAGTGGTTAAGTTTCGGTTCTGAAAGCATTGAGACATCTGATACCAACTCGATCCATCCCGTTTCCGGGCTGGCTGCGTCCAGTAAGTAATCCTTTTATCATGGGAGGGAAACACACACACGGAACATTCGTAGATGGGTGTACATTAAAGTGGTGGGTGATTGAACGATGAACGATGAACGATGCGCGATGCGCGATGAGCGATGACTGATGACTGATGACTAGATGCGTTATTCACAGACTCAAAGTCGCCATAATCGTGAAAGATGTCCACCCATTTTGCGTGTAAGTAAGTTCATCCATCAGACCCCGAGCGCAAATGCATGCGACTTGAAGTGATAAGTATTACGGAGTATAGTAAATATACCTTGAGGGAACTCCATACTTCGTCCCTCCGCCATACAAATCTACCGGCACATCAGTTCAGCTATACTTCAAAAGACCAGTGTGGTCGAGACAACACAACTCACGGAAAGCAAAGGCCAAGTGCTTGAGTAAATCATCATAATCAACCAATGATGTGTATGCGCCAACGTCCAAAAGCAAGGATAGTTTAAGGATGATCATGGGTGTAACGTTCGATTTTCCTATGAGGATAAGTCGTTTGACATATTTAAATCTTTCGAGAGATGAAATGCGATTTGCAATTAGGTCGAATCAAAAGAAATAAATTGATGGTCAAAGCTAATCAATAGAATCGCAAATTCCTCTTCTTTTCTTTTTGGTTATAAATATACTCTCTCAATGAAAGTATTGGTTGTCGGTGTAGCAAATGTAGGAAATATAATTATTTGCTCAACTCTTTTTCCCCCTCCCCCCCTTCATCGCGAAAGAAAGATTTGCGACCCGGGATCATGGTGTGCGCTGGCCGCAAGTTTCAAATCGAATTCATGCTTGAAGCTGATTAGAAGAAAATAACTCCTCCACGCTATCTACCAAGTAGGTCAAAATCATACGGCCACTAGAAAATTAGTAGAAATGGATCGAAGTTAATAAATGACGGCGCAAAAGGAAAAACTGACATTAGTATATGTTGAGTGAGTTGTGAATATGAAGTCTCGAAGTACAATTCATTTACCCAACATCAAACATGATTCGTGATAACCTATCAACAGTGCAGCAATAGAATGCAGAGTTGTTAGTTCATGTAATATTGCATACTCTCTTTCAATCGTGTGCGACATAGTTTGGTCGAAAATTGAGTTGAGCATTGTTAACAGCATCCATCATCATCATCATCATCATCAACAACAACAACAACAACCGTCCAGCCAGATTAATTTATTTATGATGAGGGGCTTGGAGAGGCAAAAGATAACAAGGGTGGGGAGTCCCTAGGTTGATGCTGCTACTGTATATTATTAGACACTTCCATCGCAAACCTGTTGTTGTTAGTGTCGTCTTTTTAAGTATTGTATTGATACCGACTGGTACAGTAGGTACGAGGGGCGAAGACTTTACTTTCAAGTTACTTGGTACTAACCAAGACACAAGATACCTTGAGAGATAACATTTCAAAGCCTAAAGCTAAAGTAACCAACAAGTTTTTGTGCAAGGCGTAATGCAATGTGTTGTGCACTTTGATTGAACCTGGTTGGATCAGCGCAATGAATGGCTATGGTATCGCAATCGCAATCCTTTTCCTCTCTCTCTCTCTCTCTCTCTCTCTACCGCTATCATTGCGTAGATGAAGATCATCCAATGAGCCCCGCGGATCACTTTCCATGGCGAAACTGTAGATTGGGTCAGGACTCAGTAGGCCGGAGACCTCGACCTTTGGAAGCACAAGCACAACAAGGAACCAAAGTACAGTAACTGAGTTCCTCGAGCGAGCATGAGCATAAACAAAAACAACACTTCGCGACAAACCTACCTTGATTCATAATCAAAGTCGCGTATTGATAGGAAGAATGAATGAATGAATGGATGGTTCAATAATATGAACCCGCGCCACAAGCGCAAAGTTTCCAAAGTTTCCAAAGTTGTTTTGATTTCCGATTCGTGAAGCGTATCGGCTCGAGATGCCAATCAAATTAAATATTGGCAAATAAGGATGAAGTTGAGGGAGGTTGAATTGTCGAATTTGTAGTACAGAGTAGAGGAGAGTAGAGTAGAGAGTGGTGTGTTGTACTGGATTGTACTGGATCGTACTGTATTGTACTGTACTGTCCACGGGTACCATGGATATCTCATCTGCCTACCCACATGCATCAAAGACCTCCCGAGGTCGACCAACCAATCGCGGCATTTCGGTTTATGAAATTTGGAAGCTGCTACAGACTTACACTACGAATCCAAAGGGATTGTACTCCGTAGTTGTGCTCTGGACGTACTACGGGAAATGGTACTGTATGTCCATTGTCCATTGTCCATTGTTCATTGTCCATTGTCCATCGTCCATCGTCCATTGTCCATTGTCCATTGTCCATTGTCCATTGTCCATTGTCCACGGGTATGCAAAGAAGAAGAGCTTCAAAATGGGGTTGGTGGTTCTGTACAGTACAGTAACGCTGTAACAGTAACTTTCGTTCATCCTGCATGAATCAATGTGGAGAAAATGTAGATATGGGTGGTAAAAAAGAAGGTCGACCATCTTTCTTGTATTCGTGGCACCTCCATCGGCCTTTCAGTTTCCCTTGACTCCTTGAATCTGTCATCCACCTTTTCAAAAACGGGTCAAGTCTTTCATAATCTAATGCATATCATGACACAACAACCTTGGAAGGATATGAACATACTGTACGGAGTAGCCAGGGAGTAGGTACCAAGTGCTAACTTGTACTCCGTAAGTATTCCAAAGTCCAAAAGAAGAAAGGGCTTGAGGATCCATGGATCCATGGATACTCAAGTAAATGATTTCTGTTTGACATGACATGATATGAGTGAGATAAGACGAGACGAGACGAGATGAGATGAGATGAGGGGTTTGTCGAGGGGTTGCAAAGGGTTTGAGGGGTTGAAGGGTCGAAGGGTTGAAGGGTTGATTGCATGGGTGGGCTATTGATAATTGCCTTGGAGATAAATAAATAGATAAATAGATAGATAAATAGATAGATAAATAGATAGATAAATAGATAGATAAATAGATAGATAAATAGATATATAGATAGATAAATAAATACTCAATATTATCTAAATAGACACATAAATATACAAATAGATAAACAGATATATACAGAGTATAGATACAAAGATGAATAACTCAATTAATCTATTTTTATCGATTGGTTTATCGCCACGTGATTTCGCGTATCATAATCGATAAGATGATATCTCGGGGCACAACAAGATAATAATTTTAAATATATTGCCAAAGGTGGAAGGAAATGATTGAAAAGATGAAAGGATTAAATATGGATATTCCTTACAATTGATTCTATCATCTCCAATAATGAATGTATGACAATTCATTGAGAAGTCGATCATTTGATTAAGAATCAACCATTCATCGTGTCTTGGGAAGACGTGAATAATAAAAAACGCGATCATTTTGCCTTATGCAAGCAATATTATTCCACGCTAAGCGCAATGCGGAAAAGTGTAAATAAAGCTAAGAGAACAAAGCAAGGGCCATGTTGTTGTTATTCCTTCGCGGCCAATGAAGTTTGATGGAAATTGGTCCCCCGCCAACCAAAACAACAAATTCCCGATCCAATTTGGAAATTTGTATGCGACCTACACCTCTCCAGCTACCTCTGCATCCATCCATCCATCCACCCATCTCTTTTAGAGTCTCAACTACAAGACAACCTTTTGGTCGGGGCCCATAGCAAACCCAACCAAACCGCACCATCCATCCATCCATCAACAACTTCATCCTCTCTCCACCTTTCTACCTCACCTTCTTTTCCTCTACCCCATATTGTATCCATCTTCATGCTTCTCGAGTGCTCATAATCCTGCAGGGACTATTTTGACTATTTTGACTATTCGACTATTCGATTTCATACATTGCATATCGAAGCAAGATTGACATTTCCCCAGTAATTATTGCCCAATCAACGACATTCCTTCGATGACATCTTTGTCGCGATAGCTTCTTCTTCGCCCTTTTTTGATCGCAACGGCAATACTTACAATTAAGTAATCGCATATCAGCTTCAGCTTTCTGGCTATTGTGTACCTATTACGGAAACAATAGCTTCAGCCATGGACGCTCGAGTAAGTTCTTACCTTCCTTCTTCTTCTCCTGAGGGATGTTGTTGTTATTGTCATTGTCATTGTCATCGTCATTGTCTTTCTTATTGTTATGGGCGTTTGGTCGTTCGCGCTTTCCTTCCCCCCTCTTGCTTGGATGGAGAGGCTATTGGGCGGTTCATTCATTGTCATAACTTGAATTTATCTGCTCTACAATCTCCCCATCCTTCGATCTACATTCCAATTCATCACCTTGTCAACTTCATTTCAATCTCCATAGATTCTATTCAATTGTAGACAAACCAAACTGACATTAAATGTTTTAATAGCCCCAAAGACCTTTACGATTTACTCACGCCAATGGTGATGAGAATATCGCACCCGCACCTTTAATCACCAATAAACAATCAACTCTACACCAAAAACACAAGTCTACAGGTACCTTAGCCAGTATGTTAGCAGTCGGAGGACTCAAGGCTGCTGCCAAGAGAACTGCATTCGGAGATGTTAGCAATACCGCAAAGACTTTGAATCCTATCCATGACGAGTCTGCTATCAATGGCAAGTCGGTCGAAGTCATTAAGCCTATTGCTATTCAGGATAAGTCAGCGGCACTTCTAAGACCAGCACAACGACCAATCAACAATGGCACCAAAGCACCATTAGCTACATCTACATCTGAACAAGCTTCCATTGCTCCACTTCCAAAACAAACTCAAGCAAATCAAACCAAGCGCAATAATTTGGCCAAGAAGGGTACGATATATAAGGATCCAGGAATTGACCAGATTCAACCACTCGCCCAAAAGCCCGTCGCCTCCACCAGTGCTGTCAATCAAACCCTCGGTCCTAGGCATGCCAAGAGTCAAACTGAGATCAAGGCTGACCAACCTGTTCTACGAAGAACACAGAGCAAGCAATTGAACAAAGTTGCCGAGAATGCTGAAATCCACAACTTATCAAAACCCTGCCGAGCATGTCTTGAAGGAGAACATCAATGAATTCCACCTCCGATCTATCAATGAAAAGGATGAATCCGCCGCCGTCGAGAAATTGAGATTCCAAAAGCAGTTACCAGCTCCCCCGCTTGCTTCTGAACCCGAGGAATATTGGCCAGAGGATGAGGAAGAGGCTTATGATGAGCAAGGATATACAACCGCTCACTCTTTCAGAGATAACACTACTGGAGGAGCAACTACTGTTATCGTTCCAAAGGTCACAAACAAGGTCAAGAAAGAGCTTGAGGATGCCAAGATTCTTGTTGAGTCAGTTCGAACCCAGGAAGATATCGAGGATGAGATGTGGGATACTAGCATGGTAGCGGAGTATGGCGAAGAAATTTTCTCCTACATGCGTGAACTTGAGGTTAGTCATCTTACTTTAGACTGTTATATTTTCCCCAGCACGGTGTTGATGTGGCCTTGATGTAACATGATCGCACTTGGGACTGTAATCTTTTTTGCTATCACATCTTTTTCTTTATTTCAATGTACCCTTGCTGACAAGTTTCCATCATAGAATAAGCTTCTTCCCGACCCACATTATATGGACACTCAAGCAGAGATTCAATGGTCAATGCGATCTGTTTTGATGGATTGGTTGATTCAAGTTCACCAGAGATTCTCTCTACTTCCCGAGACCCTCTTCCTTTGCGTCAACTACATCGACCGTTTCCTTTCGAAGAAGGTTGTATCTCTTGGCAAGCTTCAATTGGTTGGTGCTACAGCCATTTTTTGTTGCTGCCAAGTACGAAGAAATCAACTGCCCTTCGATTGGTGAAATTGTCTACATGGTTGATGGTGGTTACAGCAGTGAAGAAATTCTCAAGGCAGAACGATTCATGCTCAGCATGCTTCAATTCGAATTGGGATGGCCGGGACCAATGAGCTTCCTTCGTCGTATCAGCAAGGCCGATGATTATGATCTTGAGACAAGAACACTAGCCAAGTATTTCTTGGAGGTCACCATTATGGATGAGCGATTCGTTGGGAGCCCACCAAGCTTCGTTGCTGCTGCTTCTCATGCCGTGGCTAGATTCATGCTCAGCAAGGGTGATTGGTCTCCAGCTCATGTTTACTATTCTGGTTATACTTGGGCACAGTTGAAGCCATTGGTTTCTTTGGTCATTGAGTGCTGCGAGAATGCTCGAAAGCATCATGCTGCCGTCTTTGAAAAGTATTCCGATCGTCGTTATAAGAGAGCTTCAACGTATGTCGAGGACCAAATGATTAAGGGTTTTCAAATTCCAGGGATCATTCGCCGTCGGTCATCCGTTCCATCCGTTCCAACTGTTCCAACTGCTTCAGTCGCTTCAGCCGTTCCAGCTCCTTTGCGTGTTGACCCCCAATACCAAACCGTTACCTTTGACCCATTGTTGTCCATCGAGGAGAACTCTCAGCGAATGATTCATGCCAGAAGCTAGGGACCCAACTTGCTATACTTCTTTACAGCACTACATTACACAACATTCAATTCTTTGTATTTTATTGGACTAGATAAGATCTCGAATCGACTACCACCACTTTGGCATTTCGATTTAGATAAATATCTGGCACAACTTTTACCATACCCCTTCAATAAACCATATTGCTTCACAGTGGCGTTGGCGGCGTTGCATACAAGATCAATTGGTTGCCGTCCTCACTTTGCACTGCACATAATGGTTGGCTTTAATGTTACTACTTTTGTTCTTCTCCTTCCTGGCGTTTCAGTGAGGGAGAGGGTTTTGCTCATTGATTTCTGGCTTTTCTCTTCCTCTTCTGGAGTTAAGGCAAGATACCTTTGCAGCATCACGACTTTCATGATCTGATGATGCTATGACTTTTTTTTCTTCTTTCTCTCTCTCGTTATTTGCTTTTACCTGGGGCACAATGGAAAATGGATTGAGATAGCGAAGGAAAATCAAACAAAATGGGCGGTAGTGTGTCCTCTGATCGGATATGTACTGCTTATCATCTTACATCCATACGGGGAGTTTAATGGCAGGGACAATTCTGTATTTTTCATTTTCCTTATTGCAATTGTTCAACGTCGGAGTTTCTTTTTCATTCAGGGAAGGGATGAAATGGATTGATTGTACTCAAGATACCAAGAAGTGAAGTATTAACATATGATAAAAATACTTCATATCGAGAAATAAAGTTAAGATAATTAAAACATTCATGTGCCATTGCATAGTGAGTGAGACTTTGAATTATATATCGGCTTTATGATGCGAGACTTGGGTTAATGAGCTATTAATACCTCGGTACTCGAGTACCGAAGAATGAATATGGATATGCAAAGATTATTGATACTAGAGCTATATGCTTATACTGTTGATGAAACCTAGAAACCCTCCTACAAACACTAAGAGATGATTGACAAAGGAATTCAATTCTCCAGCTATCATCATCAAAGACACATACATGATGACACAAAAAGAAGCCGTCGCCCAAGGTGATGATGATACTAACATCCATCTGTCGATGAACCAATCCGAGAAATGCATTTATTACATGGCTTACTTGAATGGTTGATGGTTGATGGTTGATGGTTGATGGTTGATGGTTGGTTGGTCGGTTGGTCGATTGGTTGGTCGCTTGGTCGGTCGCTTGGTCGGTCTCTCTCGCTTGGGAAACGAGCCCCTGAAGGGATCTGGGGGGGGGGGGGGTGGTGTGTGATGTTTTTCTTCTTTTTTTTCTTTTCTCCTTTTTTTTGCGGGATGTTTGGATGGATGATTGGTGGATAGTGGGTGGGTGGGTGAGCATGTGACTTTTGGATGGGTGGTGGTGGTGGTTTGGGTGGGTGGTTTTGATGATGGGGTGGGAGGTTTGGGGATGGGGGATAAGGGATGGATTATTTTTTTCTTTTTGGTGGTTTTGATTGTTTGGTTGTTTGTTTGTTTAGTTGTTTGATTAAAATAAATGATTTATTTATTATTAGGTTTATTAAATGAAGGAATGGATGAATGGATGATGGATGGATGGATGAACCGTCAAATCCTAACCTAGGTAACTTGTAAATCTTCAGTCTGATTAAAATTTCTCGTATATCTATCTATATAGAGTATTTCATTGGTATTAGGTAGGTATTTATTATTGAAGCGATTTGTTAATTTGTTGATGGGTTTATGGGTTGTTTATTATTGTTTTTATTTATATTGTATTATTTGATGTATAGTTAGTGTATGGGTAGTACTTGTAGATATTCACTAGGTGAATATTTATTATACCTAGGTATAGTAGATATATATATTGGTTAGATTTAGATTTAGATTTGGATTTAGATTTAGATTTATATATTTCCAAGGTTATATCTAATTGTCATATTAGGTTATCTAGGTAGGTGGGGTTGCATACGATGTTAGGAAATATTACTTAGGTATGTACAGAGTACTATATAGTATATATAGAGAGTACGGATATATCTACTAATACCTAGATACCTATCCGATATGCGCACGTATCAAAATGTCCAGCTCCATCTTCACCTGGATCGTTTTGCTATTGTTGCCAAGATGGGAGGGAAGGATTCGACAACGGCTTTCCGAGAATTTGTCTAACCTTGGAGACCCCTGGTTGATTGTCCTTTTGTGATATACCCTATACGGAGTAGTGAAATAAGTAGTAAAAAGTATTAGTAAGTAAAGATGGAGGTAGGTAATTATTAGATATTACTAGGTCTATAAGTCACTATATTAGAATTTATTATTTATTATTTATTATTTATTATTATTATTATTATTTATTATTTATTATATTATTATTTATTATTTATTATTTATTATTTATTATTTATTATTTATTATTTATTATTTACTATTTACTATTTACTATTTACTATTTATTATTTATTATTTACTATTTACTATTTATTATTTACTATTTTATTATTTACTATTTATTATTTATTATTTATTATTTACTATTTATTATTTACTATTTATTATTTATTATTTACTATTTACTATTTTATTGTTTACTATTTATTATTTACTTAATTCAGTACTGCCCACAGATACCTAGATATTCATTCCACTTCCCTTACTCATCCAATCGAATACCCGCCCGTCCGTACTTTTCCCCTCATCGCTTCCCCAGTTGTTTAATTCTCTCCATCCATAGATGCTCCGGATTCGAGAGTTTGAAACGTTCCAAGGTTGTCCACGGCCGGGTCGACGTATAATTAAGTAGAATATTTCTATATTAGGTAAAATATGGTACTACCTGGGTATATGTAAATGCCAATGAATAAGTAAATAATAAATCAATAGATGATACTACGTACTTGATATAAGATTAGTAAAATTACTCTATCTATGCTTTGCTTTTTTACATATATTTTTCATCTTAATGTGTTTGCTATAGTATCTATCTTATTAAATATACGTAGTATAGTAATAATTATATAATTAATATTATAATTAGATTTGATTGGCTTAATATTGATTTACTTGGTTTATTCATCAACTTCCTTTACCTGTCTTATCTTACCTTGCCTTACCTGTCAAGTCTACTAGTAATTACTTTACACATCAATCAATTCACCAATGATCTCTCAACATCCTCAAAGAAGAAAAAATTTCTTGTTTTCCAAAGTCTGACTCTGACACTGTGACAAGGCGGCATTTTTTAATTTCTGTCCCCGTCCAGCAACTCCAGAAACTCCACAATTTCTCGCAGATCTTTCTCCGACGGTCGGTCGTCCATCTGTCATTCAAAAAACGACTCATACAAACCGTACACAGTATCCATTGGACGAATTTAAAACGCTTTTGACATTTCTCGTGGAGAGTCGCTGATTCGAAGGGTCAAAGATGACGAGGACAGATCTCCCAACGGCGAAGGAGGTGGTGAAAGAGTCATTGCTGGGCTCAGAGGTTACGGAGGATATTCAATTGTCGGCTCAATCGAAAGCTACCTTTGAGAAGCATTCGCGGAAGGATGAGTCAGGTGCCGAGGATTACATGAGTGAGGAGGACTTTATCAATGCCATTGCGCCCAAAGATGAGGACTATGTGAGTAGCATGACATTTTGAAACCCTCTCCATTCTTCTAGGGGTCATCGCTAATGGAACAACTCTTCTCCCAGCACAAAATCAGAGAGAGGCAATATGCGATTCTATTCCGGGTCGCTGATCAAAGAAATACGGGTAAGATCAGTTACACGATTGGGGAACATTTGAGAACCTCCTCGCCAAACCCGATGCCGAATATGAGATCGCCTTCCGTCTTTTCGATGTCGATCGAACCGGTACCGTCAAGTATGACGATTTGAAGAATTTATATGAATTGAACAAGGGGCCAGAAAGCATACCGTTCGATTGGAATTGCGAATGGGCTACTTTATATAGCGGAGGAAAGAAGAGAAGACACGATCTGACTTATCCACAATTCTCGCAGATGCTTCGCGGTCTGCAGGGAGAGAGAATACGTCAAGCTTTCCACCACTTTGATAAAAGATGGAGATGGGTATATCGAGCCAGAAGATTTCCAGCGTATCATCCTCGAAACAGCAAGACACAAGCTCTCGGATCATCTTCTCGAAAACTTACACACCCTTTGCAACATCTCGACGGGTAGCAAGATTTCATATGCAAATGTTCGAGCTTTCCAGAACATGATTCGAGAGATGGATTTGGTAGAGATGATCATTCGACAAGCAACTGCTGAGAGCACGGATGGCAAGATAACAAGAACAGACTTCTTGAATGAAGCGGCTAGAATCACTCGATTCTCCCTCTTCACTCCTATGGAAGCTGATATCTTGTTTCACTTTGCCAGTCTTGATAACCCCTCCGGTCGACTTGGATTATCTGATTTTGCCAAGGTCCTCGATGCCTCGTGGCGCAATCCTTTGTACAATGCCTATGAAAAAGATGGGTAAGAGTAATGGTGTCAAAACAGCTGGCGGAAGTGTTCTATATAGCGTTCTCGAATCTGTACATCATTTCGCATTGGGAAGTTTGGCAGGCGCTTTCGGAGCATTCATGGTTTACCCTATCGATCTTGTCAAGACTCGTATGCAAAATCAAAGATCTTCCAGGGTGGGAGAGATGTTATACAAGGAATTCTTGGGACTGTGCCAAGAAGGTTGTGCGCAATGAAGGATTCAAGGGCTTATATTCTGGTGTTTTACCCCAACTTGTTGGTGTTGCTCCGGAAAAGGCTATCAAGTTGACGGTCAATGATCTCGTTCGTGGTCACTTCTCCTCAAAGGAGGGCAAGATTCTTGTGAAGCATGAAGTTCTTGCTGGTGGTTTAGCTGGTGCTTGTCAGGTTGTAAGTTGATATTTCTCCCTCGGTCGCTTTTTTGCGTATGCACTAAACCTTTTCAGGTCTTTACCAATCCCCTTGAGATTGTCAAGATTCGTCTACAAGTTCAAGGAGAAGTCGCCAAAAGTGTTGAAGGCACTCCCCGTCGCTCCGCCATGTGGATTGTTTCGTAACCTTGGTCTCGTCGGTCTCTACAAGGGTGCATCGGCTTGTCTTCTTCGTGACGTTCCTTTCTCCGCAATCTATTTCCCAACATACAACCATTTGAAGCGTGATTTCTTTGGCGAGTCTCAAGCAAAGAAAATTGGGTGTTTTGCAATTGTTAACCGCTGGTGCAATTGCCGGTATGCCAGCTGCTTACTTGACCACTCCTTGTGATGTCATCAAAACTAGACTTCAAGTCGAAGCCAGAAAGGGTGAATCACAATACACATCCCTTCGACACGCTGCAAAAACGATCTTGAAAGAAGAAGGTTTCAAAGCATTCTTCAAGGGTGGCCCAGCTCGTATCCTCCGATCATCCCCTCAATTCGGTTTCACCCTTGCGGCATATGAAGTCCTTCAGAATATCCTTCCAATGCCTGGTCAAGCGCGAAGGATGAGAGATCTCATGTGGGTGTTTCGAGTGCTGGTGTAGGGCCATTACCGGGTCAAGAGGGACCTCTTCATTATCTGAGAAGTAGAAATGCTTTGAAGATTATTTTGGATTTGGACGAGGGATTTGGACGAGTCAAGGTTCCTGGAAAGGAAAGTGGATGGGTTTGCCTAGGGCTATGGGGGGAAATGGTGCGGGATCGAAATAGAAGTTGAGAGGAGTGAAAAGTTGCGATGGGGTGCAGAGGATAAAGAGAGGAGGGGAGGGGAGGGGAGGGAGGAGGAAGAAGGGCAGGAAATAAAAAGAGATAGAAAGACAAAATTTATGAGATAGAGATAGATTTGGATTAATTGGAAGCTGGATCATGACTGGGTCTCACTTGTTTTACATTGCAATGAGATGAGATGAGATGAATGGACATTACGAGATGAGAATCTCGATAGATATGATGGGACTCAAACTTGGCATATATGAAGCATAAAAGAGGAGTCACGAAGAATCTCTAGATTAGAATTTTTTTCCCTCGGGGAGGTGGCGGTGTGGTGGCGGTGGTTGTGCATGTAGATAGATGGATAGATAGGTGGATAGATAGATATATGTAGATTTTCCAATTCTCTAGATATTCTTTCGTCTTGGATTCTTGAGATGGGTGTTTGTGATGATTACTGGGTTTGGTTCTGTGGTGAGGTGAGGAGGTGAGGAGGTGTGGTGGAATTAGACAGTTGACAGTTACAAAGCAACGTTGTTGCGAATAATTATTTCGATGTTGGAATTGGAATTGGAATTGGAATTGGAATTGGAAAGCATTTAATGGGTCTTTGTTGTCTGGTGGAGAGTTAGTTAGTTCCCGGTCGCTCGCTGTCTTGCGCATGCGTGAAGGTTGGGTGGATGGTTCTATGCTTCTTTTTTTCGTTTCTGCTTTTGCTTTTGCTTTTGCTTCTGCTTTTGCTTTTGCTTCTACTTTTGCTTCTGCTTCTACTTCTACTCACATCAGGACTCCCGCGCATAGGGCAAATAGATAAGCGGGCGTCTGGAAACATGGCAGAGGTGGTGTTGGTCTCTGGAGTCTTGCGTTGAGGGAGCTTCCGGGTCGCGGCATGCGATGGCATTGTGATGTTGAAGGAGGCGTCTTGCTGCGTGGGCGCTGGCGAGATTCCCAGCTGTGCATTTGCAAGCCGCGGCTGATGGAGCAGATGTATCTTACGAGTAGTGTGGCACGAAATGCCGGGCAGTACTGAGTACAGTGCAGTGCAGTACAGTTCGGTAGCAATGTTCTTACTTACATGTCGGGTAGAACTACTGTATGCGGTGTGGCGATGGCGCCCTGCACGCACCCTGCAGGCCGTGGACCGGACCGGACCGGGGTATGAAGGGGGGGAGTGCATGAGGGCGGCTGCGAGGCTGGGGCTGTGGCTTTTGCATCGTGCGGTGAGGGGTGGGGGTGTGGATTCTTGATGGTTTGGTCTTCATCTTGGGGTTCGTGCGGGGAAGGTAGGTAACTGTTGTATATTCTTCGTTTCGTACGTCAACAACCTTTTTTTACTCACCACTGGGGAAGGTCGATACGGAAGACCACGCAGTGTCCTCCTTGCTGCATTGTTTTTCCTGCGGAAAAGGTTTTGGGTTTGTTGTTGTCGGGCTGCGATCAAGGGATCAAAATCGCGAGCGCGAGGTCTCTTACTTTTTATATGCTTGAGTGTTGTATGATACTTCACAGAGTGAGTCTACGAGATAATCCAGGAGCCATTGCCTAATTCTGTCTTGCTGAGAGGGCGGGACTATCGATCTTTTAAGGATTACTTGCATGTTGGTAATGCCCATTCGCTTACCAGATTGATCAGTCGTGAATAAGTTGAAGATATATCTTACAATTATGAATGAACGATTGGAATCAATCCATCGAGGACGAAAACAAAATGAATTAAGATAGCCTGGCTCTCTGCATCATTTTCTCGTCCTTGTTGTTGAATCATATGTGTTGAATAAAGCACTGTGGAGTCTCGCAATGATCATTAAACCATTCACGTCACCTCCTTGATTTACCCGTCACTTGAAAACCTGATCTCGGCCTCTCGATTGAGGTAGGGGGTCTCAAGCGAGACTGCACGATCGTAATATCATATGTATAGAAATTAGCTGGTATTTCGCATCAAGATTTCCGCTTAACCTTCACACACTTGATTGTTGTTTCTCGCCAACAGGTTCGGGAATACCTTGATTGAGGTTGAAATTATCACGCTCCGCGCATCGATATTAAGGATACACCGCTCTCATCACTACAGTATCAGAGTTGGGAACGCGCCCATGCTTTCTCATCCATTATCTCACAGCCCTACACCACACATTCAACGCCCATCACAAAGAACCATAACTTCTCCCCCCTCTCCTCTCCACCCCATCGATATCCCCGCTAACATCCGCGACTCCCCTCTGAAACTCCAAATCCGCTTCTGACTTGATGTCCTCCACCTTTCTTCCAGTCGCCTCCCCCAGCCCTTCATATCCCGTACTCCGCGCTACGTCCGCCACCCTCCCCTTCCCCTCTGCCGATCTATCCCCCCACCCCACCTCGTGACTTTCGGTCCCCCCTTCCTGTATCCCCGACAGCCTCTTTCTGATCTCCTGTGCTTTCTCGCTAAACTCTTGGTCGCTAGGATGGGGTGCGAAGTTGACTTCTTTCCTGGTCTTCTCGTCGTCATGCCCTTTGCCCTTGTCGGCGAAGGTGGAGGAGACGCCGTATCTAGTTTCTTGTCGCCGGGTTCTCCGTGCTCGTTGAACGCTTTCCCGGTTACTCTTTGGATGACGTAGATGGAGGCCCAGTAGATGAGCATGATGGCTATGATGGAGGCGATGAAGAGGGCGAGGAGAGTGGAGGTCACGTCGAGGAGGTTTTGGAGGTGGTTGAGGACTGGGGGTTGGTGTTAGTGTGGGTCTTGGGCTGGGTGGTGGAGTTTGGGGGATTTATTGCTGGTCGCGGTTCCTAGGGCGGGATGGATGGGGATAGCGAGGGAATTAGGAATCAGGAGAGAGAAGATGGGAAAGGGGGGTGACGAAGCGACAAATACTTACTGGAAAGTGTAGCGCCTGATGGTGGGGAACGGACGCCAGATGTAGCGGCATGGAGGCGGAGAGGAGAGTGAGAAGGAGAGTCAGCTGAGACGTGCGAGGGACGTAGAGATTGAGAGGCTGTGTGAGGGGCCGTGGGTGTGGGCGTGGGTGTGGTTGTTGTCGAAGAGATTGACATTTTTGCTTTTGCTCTCAGGTTGGTTGGGCTTGATCTGGGGGAAAAATGATGGGAATTGGTTGATTGAGATTCAGCTGAGAGCTATTTAAACCTCATCAATGAGTTCGATCTATTGAGATGAGTAGGATAAAGCTCCAACAGAAGTGGATATGGAGAATGGAAAAGACCAATAATAATGTGAATAGTGTGAGCACAAGTGACTTCATCACACTCCCAAATCAAAGAATAGATGAATGAGTGAGGTGACTAATCTCAATGCGGTGGTATGCAGCACTAGAATGCAGGAAACAAAAGGGTCAAAACAAAGAAGTGAAATATACTGCGTTTCTTTGAGTGTTGACGGTAAAATCCCGGTGGTTATGGAGATGATGAAAGACAGATATGTGGTGGTGAATTTTGTGGAATTCTAGGTTTTTCTACTTTGCCATCTAGCAACAAAAGCTATGGGTGAAAATTGGGGGGAGGATGAGAGGGAATGGGAGGAAGGGCTAGATGTGAATCAAAACTTCTCAGGTAGAAAACATATAGATAGAAAAAATGACAGGGGCAATGTAGTGTTGTGATGTTGCGGTGTTGTGAATGGTATATGTATGATGTTTTGGAGGCCACTCAAACCTGGTGTAATACCTCTACCTTCTGGGGAATGCTAAGACGTGCTATAAAATTTACTTAAATTCAACCAATTTTCTCAAGATCCTCAATCTCAGACTTCTACACCAATTCCCAATCTCGTTTCACCATCCCATTACTCTCTGGTATCCATATCCTCAAACCTAGGAAAAGCCTCCACCTCCCCATTTCTCAATAGGACCCTCGCTGCGTCTCTGGCCCTCGCTTGCTCTTCTTCATCCCAATACCCCGCCTTTTTCCCTACATCAGGGCGCATCTCCAATCTCTCCAGCTCTTCTCGCAATTCATTAGAATCTTGTATTATAACTTCGTCTTCGATCCACTCGTCAATTTCCCTCTCTTTGTTTTTCCCTGCTTCGCTTTGCTCTCCGCCTCGTGGTTTGGTCTTTGAATCTTCGGATAAATCGATTCCATACTCCATTTTTCCGACCCCCCGTTTCCATGCTACCCTTCTCATCGCTTCGCGCATTTGTTCCATTTCTTTTCCGCCTACAACGTTGCGTTCGCGTAGTCTCTCGGTTCTTTCTGAGGCGTATCTGTGGCGGAGTTCACGGCGTTCTTCGGCGACGCTTTTTACTTTTCGTTTTAGGATGATGGGAAACTGGTTCCAGAGGTAGGATAGAAGAGTAGTGAGACCGGTCAAGTTGGAAAGGTAGCGGATAGTGTAAAGGAGATAAGTTACGAGAATGAGGGCAATGAATATGAGGATGGAGAAAGTATGGATCAGAGTGTGGATTAGGGTTGAGAGGGAGAGGTAGAGGAGGCTGGTGAGCATTTTGGGGATACTAGTGTTGGTGCTGGTGTTGGGTTGGGGGTGAACTCGGAGATCGATATTGATATGAATTGGACAGTTAGTTGGAATGGAGGAAACTTCGTAGAGAGTTTCTGGGTGGAGATAGGTTAACATGGAGTTTGAGAAATTTGTAGTGAGATACTGTTGGTGTAAGAGGCAGTTAAAGGATAGTATCAATGGTGTCGCAACAATAGATATATTAAGCTACTTGTATCAAATGCTATTAATAATTGGATTTTCCTCAACAGAACATAGATAGATGAAGCCGGCCAAAAAATCCATTTGGCGCAAGAAGATAGGTAACTTGAAAAGGTTGAATATCAAACCAAACGACTTCACAAATACATAAGCAGGCTATCTATCTGACATTGAGCGCCAATACCGAATAATAAATAACAGAGATATTCAAGATGAAATCATGTTTGCAGATAAAGAAAGAATTTTCCGCAACCAGTCACAGAGCTCCCCGCGCTTGAATTCTGAAACCGGAATGGTGATTCTGAATTTCTCATTGTTCGCAGCTTTGCGAGAGGTCAGAGAATGAAAAATCTTACTCTCATAAACTGGAATCCAGAGCTTTAGCCAAAATGTTTAAGGATGTTTTAGATGAAATTCGTTACATTGGCGTCTGATGTGATGGGAAGGGAACGGAAGAAAAGGGGGCATTAGAGGTAATCAATTGCTTAGGTAAGCTCTAGGGTAAGATACCGATTCTGCATATTTTCACGTGAGATGTAAGTTTCAATATAGAACTAAGCGCTGGTGGCGCAATCTTTATCTTGTTGCATCTCTGAAAAATGGGCTGGAGAAATATTTTGAACTTTGTAACTGGGACAAGAACTTTTGACAGTTTCATCGACTGGGAATAAGGAAAAAGCTTGTCCGGGTATTTCTTATTTCCGGCCTTGCCTTTAGAATTGGTACTGTGAAGGTTTACACCGCCTTGCTGGCAGAATGTGAGTGAATCTATTTCGCTTCGGCAGAATGGTGATATCAATGTTGATATTAATGTTAACGGCCTTGGACGTCCTTCAACCTCAATTGATATAATGACGCTCACTTGAGTGCCATTCAACTTATATGATGTACTTCCTTTAAGACCATACAGTTGTTCATATTTGAGTGAATATACCCAAGAAAAGGAAGTATGTCCAGTAGCAGAGTACTTTTCCTCCCGAGGAACCGAATGAGCTGTGGTGCTAATGGCGACTTCGTATAGATTTTGGACTTGTCTTGATGAGAGATCAGCGAGATGCTGAGTGTCCACTGTGATACATGTCCACGTGTTTTGAACGCTCACTCAATCTTGCTCCCCATTAGCAAATATACTTTGCCATTTCACCGACTCTTCTCTTGTGCAGTTGATTCGGCTGATTATCATACCAATTTTATGATTGGTAAAATCAAATGACGAATGTACTGTCAAATCTAGTTTGAGGCTTATCATATCACAACCTATGATTGATACATGGGCGACTCTGGCTGCGGAAGACAATCGAAATACCCTTACGATGTGATCATCATATTGATTTCATGATATTTCAGATCATTCGAGTGCAAAGGAATGGATTGTTATGGCAGTAAAACTCTCAGTCAATCAGATGCGTGGAGAATTTTTATATGCACCACCTCTACAGCCCTAACAATAATTCATGAACATATGCTTCCCGTTAAACATAGGCTTCCCGTTAAACATAGGCTTCCCGTTAAACATAGGATTACTGCCTTCAAGTATTCAACTCGACTAAGAGCATCTAATAACAGAGGTAGATGTATCCAGTGTAAGCTACACTATCAACATATGTATGAGGATGAAGATTTCAACTGATTCTGAGAATTCACCAACAGGGAGATTGTTTCCATGGAATTGTTGATACCTCACTCGCACTAATATATATCCAAACAACTTCACAACTTTCATCAAACATCTCATCGAGTCGCCGTGGCGCAGTGGTAAAAGCACTGCGTTGTAACCGCCCCAAAATAAAGGGCGGGTGAGGTGTTTGATATCGGACAGAATTGACCCCATAACGAAGGGTTCTGCTAATAATAAAATCCCATTACGAAGGGGTTTTTCCATGTACAACTTGGTTTTTGCCATTTTGTTCGTTTGGTTTTCCTTTTTTTGAAAACGAGAAAAGACAGGAAGAGTGAATTTATAATGAGGACAAATGGCGCTTGTGTGAATACGCGAAAGAATTTTTTGAGTTTGTTATTCACTTTATCTACAAGTACCTGGTGTTGCACCATCTATTCGAGAATACGAGAATTCTCCCAAAGATTACCGATTGTCATCGAGGCATGGAGGTTCCATTTTGTTATGCTTCCGGAAGCAAATCGATGAGATCTTTCTAATACGTATGGAAGAAAACTATTAAGCCTCCATTGCCTTTCCCTCGAACTGAAGGTATGCATTCAATAATCTTTAATACTTGAATGGGAATAGCACTCCTCTCCACGTGGAATGTTGAAGGACTAAAACCCCGTTGTTCGGATGCCTTGAAGCTATTTGAGCTGGAGCATTCCAACATAACAGCAAACATTCGGCAAATTTTGTAAACATCCATTCAAAAAAGCAGTTGATGATATGGATACTCAATATATCCAGATTCGCTTAGCACGAAGAGCACTCTTCAAAGCCGACATTACTCCTGATGTCAACTGCAATATCGACTTTGAACTTTGCGCGTGGACGAGATGATTGATTGGAGTATTCAAGAGCCAGAAATATTCCCTGAAAGACAACGCACGCGGTGGAGAATTCAATTGAGCTGAAGATTTTGTGTAGGGGTGAGTTGAGATGATGAGTGAAGACGAGAGACGCTGAATGGAGTCGCCGAGTTGGGTCGATATATTGGAATTAGAATTTACGCCAATGCCATCATTTTTAAGAAATTTCCCCAGCTGTTACCGTTTGACAGTGGAAGATTGATCTGTAACAATCTGTTTCAATAGCTAATTGTGACACGCTTGCTAGTTCACCTATTGTACCGAACCGAGCATATATTTCCAAAAACATTGAAGTTGATGTTGTGGAGGAAGATTAGCGCAGAACAGTTTCAAACATTCCTCTCGAAGCTTTGTTCTCGATACTTTGGGATAGGATCACATATTCCCATGAGATAATTGGAGCACGGCATTGGTTGTGTAATCATTCTCGTGATTATAGCATGTAAGCTGATATTGTGGAGTGGAAGCTGATATTGTGGTGGTAATTGAATCACATGAATATCCGGGAGGCTCGGTTATAGAAAAGTTCCTTAGGTAGCATTTGAGCCGATTCTCAAGAGCTACGCCTTTACAATCTCCTATCACATGAAGATTTGACAAGTGGGCTCTCGTATCTGTTGAGCAGATTCTAGTACGGTAGAGATGCAGACTTCATGACAATTTTTTCGGTAGCAATTCAATTGGTATTCCGGTGCTACACCGGCATAATCTTCCTCATCATCCTCGGGTGATTTTTGAGGAACTACTGGTTGAGTGAAAGTGTAAGCCTCATGGCAGCGCTTGTTGTAGCAAGAAATCTGGTACTGCGGAGGCAATGAGGCGCAAGAGAGCCCTAGAGAGTCAAGCATAGAGCAATTTCCGTGGAAAAAGTCTAATGGATATTCTGGAGCAACCCTACAACAATCCTTTCCTAAATTAAGGGCATCGACAGGAGATAGAGATTGAAGCGGTCATTCAATAGTGGCCGTGGGAGATTTTCGAAGCAAATAAAGGTAATCTTTCTCGATATGAAGAGAACTACTCTTTAACTAGACGAAATGAAGCTCATTTATACTCTGATAGAGATAGAGATTCAATTGCGGAAAAGAAGAGGCCCACTTGGAGTTTGCGTTGGTTACAATTGAAGAACATCATTCGATTTGAACGCCAAGGAACGTAGACTTCGAGCCAAACAAAGTCTTCCACTTACACATTTCGAATTTTAAGTTAGGAAACCAGACTCGTAAGCAAGGAAAACATTTTTATGACTTTTGAGAATGACAATTGAGAGGTAGAGTTTAACCCCAGACTCCAAAGATCTAACTTCAAGGTTTTAGGTGAGATTAGATGGATTGATCTGGATAGTGAAGAAATCTCAGCAATACAGATGTGATACATGATTGAGCTCATAATGGAGCATTTCAGCCCGCGGCAAGCATTTGGCTGATTATGTTTGAGGGCATGCATGAACATCCCCCAACTATATCCAATATGACCTTTCAAAGAACAAAGCTCGACCATGGACTTTTGTCGAGGAATGCTTCCTGATGAGAGAAATGAGATGAGAGAAATGAGATGAGATGAGACAAGATGAGACGAGACGAAAGGAAGTGATAGAGTCGATTCCTCAGGCACTATGGAGCTACTTGTAGTCTGTGCGTGATTCTAATAAAAAAAGCTGAGACCCACAAATTTTGAAGTTTCTCAAAATCTTTATCGCAATTCGCAAATCGCAAATCATAAATAATAAAATTTTGGTCGCATTGTATATTTCACCTATATTTCACCCATGACTAACATCTACTTCAACATCTTCCAGTAATTTACATACTTACATTACAACTAATGTGACGAAAAAGATAATTCCAATAGTTCTCTCTTTACATTATTAAAGCGACAAAAGATGCCACCAAAAGCAGAGAGAGGTGCTACCTCGCGGGGTAAAGCTCGAGGTACTGGTAGAGGACGAGGAAGAGGAAGAGGAATTGCCATCGAAGCAGTTGAAACTCCAGAACTTGGGCTGATTCTCGACCAACCTTCACAATCTAACCAATCTCCTGCGCCAGTTGCGCCAATGGTACAATCTACTGGTGTCGTTACACCCAAACTAGAACCCAATGATGATACCTTCGATCCAAACGCTTTGCATGCCGCAGTGCCCACCGAACCGCCAGCTGAAATATCTGCGCAGACCTCTGCGACTACCCCCGCGGATGCATCGGTAAAGATCGAAAGTGTGACCACAAGAGGACGTGGTGGGCTAAGCATGAGGGCACGAGGAGAAGCTACTGGAAGAGCCAGATTTAAGCCTAAGAATATTAGAAGAGATCAAGCAGACAGAGAAAGATTAGAACAAGAGGAGAGGGACCGAAAAAGCGGCAAACCAGGAAAAAGCAGAGAGGGAAGCGCGCAGAGCTCAGAGAGGAAGAGGGCACACTGGAAGAGGAAGAGGTGATGCAATGGGTCAAAATCGTGGCGCAGGAAGAGGAGCTCCAACCTCGAGTGCTACTGGTATTTTTAGTGTTGCGCCAGCAGCTATGGGTAAGTTAATTGGAGATTACTTGTCAACATTTCTAATATGTATATACAGACAGAAAAGGAGGCATGGGTGGATTCGCTATTGCATCAGCAAGAGGTAGTGGGGGAGGAGGTGGAAGTGGAAGTGGAGGATTCGGAGGCAGTGGGGGTGGAGGTGGAGGTGGTGGCGGAGGTGGTGGTGGCAGTTCTGGATCAGGGTTTGGGGGAGTAAACGTGCTATCTGCGGACAATTCGGCCACTTTCAACCCAGAATATCCCGACGAAGGAGATGGACCAGTGAAGAAAGTCAATATCGAGATGATCAATTTGATTGATGACGATGATGATGAAGATATGATTGGCTCTGGCAGAGGAGGCAAAGGTTCCAAATCGCGATCCCTCGCACCGATTCGAATTAAGCGTGAAGAACACAAGGAACGTTCCAATATGATGGTTAGTGATCCAGAACTCGCAGAGATTGCTAAGAAGCAAGTCAATGAAGAAGAGGGACATCAAGCTGGGGAAGATACCGAAATGACCACAGATGGAACGGCACCTGTTGATATCTCCGACGAAGTGAGGACAAAGGGTGAGCCAGGTCTGGAATCTCCAACCATGTCAAAATTTCCAGAGTTCAAAGCACCATCTTCTCCGGAAGAGAAGAAAAGTCTGAAGAAGGAGCTTATCTCTCCACAGCAATCCCGAGTACAGAGACCTAGCAAAAAAAAGAATAATATTCCCGTCATACAGACGGAAGAAGACAAATTCGAGTACGAACGTCATCTTGAAGACGTAGAAATACTTGCTGAGGAACTTCGTTTATTGAGAGGAGATGTGGATAAAACACCCAAGGATAAAGGCAAAGGAAAGACGGTCGATGCTGATGGAGACGTTGGAATGGATGGAGAAAAGGAACAAGATGAATTGCAGCCAGAAGCTAATCATGCCGATGGCCGAATATATTTATTCCAATTCCCACCTGTTCTACCTCGACTGTTCAACCCTCAAGTTGAGAATCAAGAAGATGTTGTCGTTACACAATCTTCGGAGAAAATCGATCTCACTGATGACAAAGACAATGTCAAGAAAGAATCCGAAGAAGTCATCATCAAGAGCGAACCTACCCTTACCCAAGAAAACGAGGCATTAATTGGCGAACAAGGATACATTGGAAAATTAGTCGTAAGGAAAAGTGGCAAGGTTGAATTGGATTGGGGTGGAACAAGTATGGTGGTAGGTCGTGGTGTTCCAGCTGCTTTCTTGAGTCAAATCGTTCTCGCCGAGGATCCTAAGGGTGAAGCCCCAGAGGGTGTCGCCACAGGATTGGGAAAGGTGATGGGAAAGTTTATCGTCACCCCTGATTTGGACAAGATTTTCTAGGAAAAGGGGGGAATGATACACAACGTACCGAGGGATGGTCAATTGAAACTTCATGCATAGCTCTGGCGTTGGGGTTGCTCAAAATGGTGTAAATGGGCATTCATCTTTCACGATGACTCTAGGTATATATCATTGAACATATCATTGAATAATAAGGCGTTGCATATGCCGGCACTTGGTATCACAAGTGGAGTACATACATACCCGTGGACATTCATTTTCTTTTCTGTTTTTTCCTGACTACCTAGGTAACGTAACTTCTATTTCGTCAAATTTGGAGCATTGATATCAATGCCTGAGGTATTCATTTTCTCCTCATCTCAATAAGAATATATAAAGCACCATTTGATGTATTCAAATCAAAGACTGGCAAGTTCTTTTTAATAATTCTTGAGGAAGGCACGCATGGTGTTTGGAAGGGATACATCAATTTAGGAATGGTAAAGGTGAAGTCACCAGTACTAGTACTGATGAATGTCTGTCTCTCGGCTCTCTTTCAAATGACCGAAGACCGAAGCCCCGAAGACCAAATTCTCTCACAAACTCCTCATTTTACTCTTCTCCGTCTCAGGTTTTATCATCTACTTGTATGATTTTCAGGTTTCGAGGTTTCCAAGGTGATCAATAGAACTGATCGTAATAAGACTGACTTGGATGGAATGGAGACGTCCCCGCATCCCCACAGTTTGGGTGGTGACCCCGCCATTTCGATCGCGTCCACCTTCGTCCACCTTCGTCCACACGTATGTGCTCTTCGATGATGCCGTCGTATGTGCTTTCATTTTGGATGTGTATTACTTGAGAATCCGTATATATATATATATATTTATATATACTTGCATCAAATCCCTTCTACTTTCTTGCTTCATCCTCAATATCTTCCAGACTCTTGAACACTAGGTTATTAATCAAGAATTAGATTTTTTTTTTCTTTTTTTCGATACATCGCAGAATCATTGAGCAATTGCGGGGTAATCGTAACATAAGCTGAGGCATAGAATCTTTGCTCCGGAATAAAATAGACGTCGAAACAAACTACCCAATGCCAATCATTAGACCAGAGACTGCAGAAAACAAAATGCCACTCCGCGTCTTAGTAATTGGAGCCGGATTGGCTGGTTTAGCTGCTGCACTATCTACCAAACTCGCGAATCCATCGCATGAAGTCACAATTCTGGAGACCGTTTCAGAATTGGCGGAAGTCGGGGTAAGGAACATATTGATATCAATTCTTGAAATATGATTCTGTGGAAATAGGCTAACAAACACCATAGGCAGGACTACAAATCACACCGAATGCATCGAGGCTCTTCAAGAAGTGGGGAATTTACGAGGATCTCGCACAGAAAGCTACATTCCCCAAAACTCTCTCAGTCTGGCGATACGATGGCTCGAAGCGCTTAGCACATTCTCCGGATTTTCAAGAAAGGATAGGTGAGAGATATGGAGCTCCATTCTGGGGAATGCATCGAGTAGATTTACAACGAGCATTGTGCGCCAAATGCGATGAGTTGGGTGTGACTATTCGTTTGTCATCGAGAGTCAAGAGTGTCGATTTTGAAAATACAATTATAACATTAGAGGGAGGAAAGACGGTAGAAGGAGACGTTATACTGTGCACAGATGGAATATACTCGGCTACACGATCACAGTTCCTAGGCCATTCATGTCCGCCAAATCCAACGGGAGACCTGGCGTACAGAATTGTCATCGATAAGTCTACATTGCATGGCCCGGATGCAGAGAAGCTCAGTGCATTTATTGACTCCCATTCTGTCAATTTCTGGGCAGGCCCAGATACACACGTCGTATCATATACCATGCGTGGCGGTGATCTGTTCAATATCGTGCTTCTCTGTCCTGACAATTTACCACCCGGACTTTCGCGCTCCGCGGGAGATCTCGAGGAAATGAAGGGATTATTTGAGGGCTGGGATCCAATTCTTAGGTCATTCCTTGAGCAAGTTAAAGAAGTCGCCAAATGGCGCTTGATGCATCTCGAGCCACTGGAACGTTGGACCAGTGAAAAGGGCAGTTTCTGGATGGCAGGTGATGCGTGCCATCCCATGTTACCCTATCTTGCGCAAGGGGCAAACTCCAGTCTAGAAGATGGAGCAGTAATGGGTTATCTATTGGGTAAAGTCAAAGTGGAAACTAAAGATGAACAATTGAAGAAAGCCGCAAGGGTATACGAGGAATTGAGAAAAGGAAGAGGAGAAGGTATTGCGCGGGAGACGTGGGGTCAAAGGGAAAAGCTTTCACATGGTGGAGGGCGAGCAACAAATTCGAAGGGATGAAATATTATTGGCGGGACCACAGGAAACGGGGGGATTCCCGAGTCGGTGGCAAGATTTTGGCGGTGCGCAGAAATGGCTGTATGGGTATGATGCTTATGTGGAGGCAGAAAAGGGATTTGAGAGAGCACCGTTTTAGAGAATCATATTGGACATTAAGTTGCATCATTCTAGCTTGTAAGGTCTTGGTTTATTTTATGGAATCAGGAATCCCTACGATCTCCTGTACCTCTAGGAAAGCAGAATAAGTAATTCAAGTGAACAACAATCAATCTTCCCATCTCGTATTCTCCAGTCATCATCCCATCATTTACCCCGTATAGTATATTAGCAGCGTGACGTACGTAAGCGAAAATGTTCATAGTATTGATTCCAAAATTGCATTGCGCGGATGGGAGTCGCAATTTCTTCAAAGCGATCTGAAAGATTCCTTTGCAGTTCGTCGCGCCACATTGGATGTGAATGCTTGATCCTGTTCATATCGTGCGCATATACTCGATATCGGATTTGTCTGCTTGAAACCGATTGTCGGAGATCATAGCTTCTGGCGCTGGCAAAGTCGGCCAGTGGATTTACCGCTTCCTCTATTGCTTCTGTCAAATCAGCAAAGAACTTGTGGAAAAGATAGATGGGATATTACACCAGATGTAAGCTACAAGGAGTAACGACAAAATTGACAAACCTGATGATAAACCCACGAGAACAAGAGGTAGCGGGCTGGAAGAATCAAGATAAGACGCAAACATTCCATCTTCTCCATCCCCTTGGGAGAGGTATCCTGGTTTGATTACATCGACTTCTGGATAGGATCAAAGTTGATGGCACATTCTCCAAGAAATTGTAATACTTCTTGGAAAGCCATGTTCGCCGGCTGGCGGAAGAGGATTGTCATTATTTACATCTCGTAAGATGCAACGCTTCAAATAGTCACGGCATTTGAATTTGCCACAAGAGTCTCCGAAATGGAGAGGGGCTTGGTGACATTGTGGAAAGCGTGTATGGATGCGGCTGCGACGCTCATTTCATCTGTCAGGTACGACAACTCTGAGATTTTGGATAAGCAGGGCATTGATTGAGGACGGACGAGTGGTAAATACTTGAGCTGGTGTAACACGATCTCGTAAGAAAGCTAAATTTTGTCCGGGAAGTGCAAACAGTTCTCTTTGCAACATATCATGACAGAAATATGCAAAATGCCTTCCACTACTAATAGTGATGCATTTTGAACAGCAGCGGCGGCGGCGATAGTATCATTTTATCAAGCAAGAGCCCATCAGGTAGATCCTACATGGTGCTGAAGGATAAAGATTTCTCCATTCGTCCATCATTCAATCCTTGTCATCGTTGTTGCTCGAAGAGCCTCAAAACTCCCATCTCTCTTCCGAGATGCCTCAGAACGGCATGTATCGCTGCCACTCCAACCCAGGGATTTGTTGCGCATTTTGAATCCGGAGAGACAGGATCGCGGTTGACAGATAGGGGTTTTATACCCAAAGATATGGAATATTAAGAAACGGCAGATCCGGCTGTCTTCAATATGGCTATTTCTCATTAGTTTTATACATAAGGAGGTGAAAGTATGGCTTACTTTGCGACATGAAGTCTGACATTGAAATACATTGGAGAAACAGAACACTCAAAATTTATAAAATGAAAAAGAACGCAGAGAAGTATCACCATTTATTATTGAATGTCATTTTAGCGAGGCAAAGAGGTCCATTATTGTGTTCGAAAGGGAGTTGATAAGTGCAGAAGTATACTGATGAAGTAAAAAAATCAGAAACTGAGCCAAGGTTTGATCAGAACAACTTACAAAACTGACGCTGCAAACTCGACCTATACCATCAGAAATGATGACATGTTGCTCCTACTATGATGTATTGATTGATTGGTTGCGAGACTTCAATTCACGTTGTATGCTTGAAATGAGAGGGAAATCTCAACAATGCACCAGTGAGAGCATCCAAGTCCAGTAGATGGAAATCATTTTAAAGAAAAGATAAATGAAATTGAAGAGAGTAAGTCATGTTTATAATATCACAGAGGTAGCTTGACCAGCAGGAACTTTGGAGAATGTACGACAACGAATTCATATTACGAAATAGGCTTCCAAAAAAAGGAGGAAGCGTACCAGAGAGAAATAACTCAAACTAATAAAAAGAAAGGAACTGAAGAATGAGGAATGGTAGAGCCTGTGATTTGAATTGGAGGGAAACTGTGCTACTTATCTATGACGGCGAGGCCCTATGATTTGTGCTACAAGTATTAGTTTCACTCCACAATTCCCCATAGCATTGATTCGAAAGCAATTAATAACAGAATTCTGATTAGGATGTATTGGAGAAAGGTATGATGGTGAGATTTGAAGCTTTACCAGCGTGTTTAGATTCAGGAAAATTCAAGCAGAGATAATCATAAACCAATCAGCGAGCTCTACCAGAAAGAGTATTGGTACGCCCGAAGCCATCTGTCTCAACAGGCGCAAGTATCCATGTGATGGCCCAAATGAATATCAAAGCTGCTGAATGTTGGCATGCGCGGGTATCCGTGTAATAACCAACAACACCAAACAAAAGACATGACAGCTAGGTAAGAGCTTCACGAGTAGGCGTATATTGACAACCTCAAGCTCTCCAACTTTCCCAGGTCAAGCCAGTAAGATCTCGTCTTGTTCGCGGTTTCTTGCCGATGGGAATGATTCAATGCAGCCAAAGATCAACTAGAACAAAAATGTATTCCGTAACGCGGCAATCTGCATTCACTGCCTGGAAGGCTTTCATGTGGAAGTTTTGAAGGATTTACTCATTGGTGGATTCTCGTAGAAAGAGCTTATAATTACCCTCCACTCGGAGAGTCCAACAAAATCCTAAGCGGGTCCTAAAGACGGAAGCGTGACTGCACAACGACTTCAAAGACTGACTTTCGAGGGCTTCTTTTAGGAATGGTTTTTTCATGAAATTCATAAGCTTAGCTTGTCGGCGGGAACATGCCTACAACTGTGTGGGTGTACCGGATTCATGTTGTGCTACTGTGACACAAAACGACGCGAGTCCACGTGCAATTTGCATCGATGATCTTTGTGGCACGCGAGTGAGAATTATGTTGCTAGCTAACCGTCGATGCTCCCCCCTTTCCCGCGCATGCTGTAGAACATCACACTTGATAGTCCAACATGCTTGTTCAACTCAATGAACGACCCCTGCCAGCTGTTTTTAAGAGAAGCGGAATGAGTAAGATACCTATTCTATTTGAATAGTTCTGTATCCAATATCAGAACTCTTTCACGTGTATCCAGGATGCTGGAAGAATTCGTGCTTAGGTTATCCGTGACGCAGCATGTTTTTTTTTCTTCATCCCTAACAACTTGTTAATATCATATCAAAGGGTTCGAAAACCTGAATAGAAAGTTCTTTTTGGTGGCTGGTTTGATTTACCTACTTTTTTTCATGTCAAATCAAGTAGGCCTTACTTCGTTGAACTTCCCAAGTCTCAGAGAGGCACAAGCATGTTAATTGACTTGGTAAAATTGATTGTAACTTGTAAGATAACGAGTCCTTAATGATGCATCGCGATACGATCCTTACAAGGCTGATTAACTCTCTGATACTGCACCATTCTGCAAGTGTTTGTTATATTCCTGCGGTCCCTATGTGCCTCATTACCTTGTGTCTGTTTTTGTTAGGTTCAAAGGTTGTCCGACTTGGTTCTACCCAACAATCACGTGGGGAGGTAATTATCTGTACGAACAATAGAATCTCAATATCAAGTCCTAATGTTCATAACAAAAATCTCTTCTTTTCTATGATCACTAATATAGTGTAAAAAACATGAAAATAGTTAACTCTGTAAGGTCAGCCGAGTACCATTGAAGCTAAGCCACATATCAATACCCCTAAACTAAATCACCCTCGCTTGGAAGTCCAACCCCAAATACTAGCTGTGAATCCTCCTTGAGCTTCAACTGATTGGGATATGATCTCGTATTGCTTGGTTCCATCGTGTACCAAGCGCCGTCAAGTCCACCAAAGCTTACCCTGATAATATGCCATTGTACGTCAAACGTACTGCTGCTAGTAGTTGAAGTTTGGCACTTATATCCTTCGCCGCGATGAGAGATGTAGGGTCTTGATACTTGATAGCTTCATATGCTCTCTTTTCAACATTAGTATTTTAAGACGTGGTTTCAAGCAAGTCATTCCTTGCCATTGCGGCATTTTCAATAATCCCCATTCAGTGTATTGATCTCGATGTCACTAGCACTGTCAGCCATGAAGAATTAAATGCTCTTTACTGGATCAATGCTGATTCTATACAATGTATAGATTCTATCAAGTCAGCCTCTAGAATAATTACAAAAGATTTGGTCGCTCTTTATAGCCAAACCCAAACGCCCGGGAATCCAATCGGTGTTTTGAGTCCGCCATACTACTGGTGGGAAACTGGAGCCATGTTCGATACTTGGGTTCAGTACTGGCGCTTGACCGACGATGCTCAATAAAATGAAATCATTACCCAAAGATTTGTCAATCGACAAGGATTCGACAAAACGGTCTGTCCTGAATTTCTCAATACTGGGTTCTTTCTCTTTGTTATTATTATAGAAAAGGAGCTCTGACTTTTAGGCGGTATCTAAAGATAGAATAAAAGAAATTTTGCTAATCATAAATAATGTAATGAAGACACTTTGAATATTGATTAAAAGGAGGCCTCTCGGCTAGTATCCGCTCTGTCAAAGAGAATCTGAAAATCAATGAAGAGCCCAAAGTAATTCTAGTCGACCTTCAGAAAGCTCAATCTGACCACTATCTCGCCCGAAAAAACTTCAGTAGCTGTGGATCTCGAGGGGAAGACTTTTTTCAGCAGATCAAGAAGTTAAAATTGCAGATGACTGCCGCTTCCACCGAGATTAATGAGCTCAAAGCCACAAACATCACACAGAAGTCGCAATTAGAAGCCGCTTCAAGTAAGGAACAAGAATTGAGGTAAAACTTGTCACCGTTGATTCTGTATAAGAAGCCTTAGAGGTAAGATTCCACGAGTGTCAAGCCCACAATCGCTTCGGCCATCAGAGCTCACAAGCACATGCATCTATTGACGGACTACACAATCATATCCTCCTCATGAGAAGTGACATCAGCGAGACATTGACTCGGAGATGCAAAGCAACTGCGCAGAGAAATGAAGCGCTCATCCAGAAATATGAAGCAAATCTCCGGAAGAATGATGCACTTGAGGCTGTTGGTAGGTTGGATTGACAGAGCTCAAGTATGAACTTGGGATGTGGAGCAGGGACCAAGAGGGATGGACGGTCTGATCTTGCTCATATTTCATTTGCCCAAATGACGAGGTACTGATTACCGAATTGCCGATGCGTGATTATCATAATCCGAGGAGTCTTCACCTTCTCAGAAAATCAGAGCATATCTTAGCTTAATGTTAAAAGGATTTTATATATTCCCTAAGCTCCTACAGGTGTGTTGATCCATCTGTAGTGACATCTGTGCGAGCTTTCTATATTCATGCTGCCTCTGAATTTATCATTGTGCATCGCCTTACTTCCTTGGGTCTTGACAGTAAGTATTAAGAGACGAAATGCTCAGTCTTCTGTCCTATGGAATGCCCATGAGGATATCATGAATTGACATCAAAAATCAGATTGTGATTTTCTCACTTCTGTTGAGGTCGAAGCCTAATATAAGTTTCGGAGACAATCCTTCAATAGTAGCTAGAGGCCTGCTCAAAGTAATGTCTTGAAGTCGAACCTTATCACAAGCTTCCAATAACGATCATTGGAAGAAAAATTTAGGAGCAACATTCAATGGGATATCAATGATTAACTCGTGATGTTCCTCACCAACTAATAACTAGAATCGTTCCATCCCGGTGGAATTGCCCTTTCGCAATCCGAAGAGCAGTTAATCCTTAATGATAGATGATTGAGAAGAATGCCTTTGGTACAAAATAGCTGCAAAACATGCACTTATAATGTCACCAAATCAGCTTGGGATTTAAAAGATTTGAAACTGCAAAGAGCGCTATGCGTTAAAATGCGCTGATTTCTATCAAACAACTAGATTGATAGATCAAGCGTCTGATGTGAACGAGTCTAAATGGATTTCAGAACTGAGTTCAATAAGCAAGCAATGGTACCCATTGGTATCAAGATGTACCGTAGAATATGAGACCGGTTTATAAAAATGGAAAAATCAGTTCGATATCAAGATGAATGGAGGCAGATGGAGTTGGTACGGCATAATGCAGTTCTACATATTGAGAAGCATTCCGCGGGTATCATCCATACTTTTCGCATGAAAGCTTCCATTGTATGAAGTACGGCTCTTGTAGCTAAGATTCAAATATATTCAAAGTGTTCTCCATGCAGGAAATTTGAGTTACCTCTCCCCGTATTCCTGATATATGGAATTTCCCAACAAATTGCCATCTCGACATTTGTTGACCCTGTGGTCCTCCATAGCTCGCAATGCACAGAGCCTATATAGAGAGCTAATAAGAAATCGGCTGCAAAATCTATGTTATTTCCGAAAGGAATGCTTATTATGTTGCAACAAAATATAATATAGGATGCCAACTTGACACCTTAAAGACTCAAAATCGATATTTAGATAGCAAAATAATTCATGGATCAAGGAAACGGGAGGAGAAACTTGGGGCGGAGTCAGGGTGCCTTTGAGGGAAGATGGCGCTAAATCTTGGCATCTTGTCTGCAGTCCGGAGTGAAGGCCTCACTAGCATGTTCTTCAAAAAACTCCAGATGATCATCAATCGCCTTGTCACATATTGTTTGATAGAGGAGAGGAAGCGAATCAGTCTTATTTGATCTCTAGAGAACAACAAGTGACAATGAACCCATCACTCAAGATGAGGACGAGCTTGGATTCTGTAAGCAATCACGTGGGTGCGATGGTATCTCGATGGTACCAATGAGACTGAAATTTGAGCTCAAATTTGTCTCTGAGCTTTCATGCTGTACAAATTGAGAGGAGGTTTGTTTGATTTCTCCCCTCAGTCAAAAACATGGTGGTTACTGGTTACTCCGGGACCACTAGTCTGAAACCTTTTCCAGCTCTCCGAATAACTTGCTGACTCAAAGCCCAATCGATAAACGCGTCATCATCAGAATGATCAACTGAAAGTTTCCCACAAAAATACCCCGCAATACATTCAGCATTCTCTCTCACATGATTCCCAATATGTTCCATTCTCTTATTCCAACAGTCATCACCCTCAAACAGCATCTTGCATTGCATGAGAGGACAGCCAAGGCGAACTGGTACTTGCTTTGCCGTCCTGAGAGAGACTCTAAGGAGTTCCCCTGCCCTTTTCTTCCGCTTTTCGAGCTTGATCGATCTTTCTTTCCTCGACAAAAAGAAAAAGTTCCCATGATAGTGATTCATTGTGTCTATTTTTTCATTTGGACATTCTTCGTTGTGGCATAGCCAGTTCAGATGCCGAGATTCGACGTGACATTTCCATTGAATTTTGTCCGCGAATGATTCCTTGCAACCCGAGAAATCAAATATGCAAGAATATATGCATGAATGTTGTAAGAGCATATGTCGAGGTATATCATCTGGATATCGGTATTCGTCAAAAGAGCATATGCGACAAGGTGGGAAAGGTTCCGCAATGCAATGGACACGCTTGAAGTAGTGTTCAAGGTCGGTGATTTCTTTCCTCCGTGTTGTTACAAGGTTAGTGAAAGTTTCTATCTCTGAAACTTGTTTATTTGGAATTCCAATCTTTTCAGCGTGCAAAAGGTGCCTGTAGGGCTCTGACCCAGCTGAGTTAAAATACATGTTCTGGTTGACCGAGGTAGACAGTGCAATTGCATCTACCTTTTCTCTCATGTTCGAATATTCTACCTTTTTCAAGGACCGGGCAACCTCGAGCCAAATAGGAAAAGTAGAATTGACATTAGGAACGATCGAGTGATCCAAGGATTCATGGAAAGGGATATCTTTTTTGCAGTCTATTGAAGGCGTCGAAGATCCTAGCTCTCTGAAACGCTTTTTCATTGTTTCAGGGGCGGTAACTTTTCTGGGTGTATGAAAGAATTCCAGCAAACATTCACGATTTGGACTTGAGGGTTGTTAGGAAAAAGTTCGAAGACACTATCAATGCGAGACTTACCAGGTGATTAGAATCCCTTTGCCTGGTAAGCACTTCTGATCTACAGATGAATTGCATTTTGGGCATCGATTCCCAAGGACATGAAAGCTTAGGACAACAGCCATAGATATGACCGCATTTGGTTTGGCATGTCTTTGCCACGTACTATCTTCAATGAAATGACCATCTTGGCTTATGATGGTGTATTGACGTGCAAGGACTTTACTTTCACCCGGTCTGCCTTGATAATGACTTCGAAGAAACCTATGGAATGTCTAGACAGTATTAGAAATGGAAGAAAAAGAGATGCTTTACACACACCTCCAGGTTTCCATATACAGTATACGGCAGCCTTCTAGGCTTCCCAAGAACATCGATGAAAGTGATATCTTCGTTGGACAGAAGACTGGGCAAACGGATAATGCACCGCTGCATCACTTTTAAGTGCACCAGGAAGGATGCAAATAACGGCCTAACGATTCTCTTTTAGCTAGATTCTTGGGGAACAACGAAATATAAAGTGCGAACCACAATCCCACATCCTGAAGATGTAGCAATGAATACTTATTACATACCACAGCCGAAAAAAGAGTCTATAGAATCCTTGAAGAATCAGGCGAATGCTGTATATTGTGTCAGTGGGTCACGACAGGGAGATGGTTTCTATCACTTACAATTCTTTGAAATGATTGCCCGCTTCTCTCCATGGTTGTATTCCAGTCTCATCTGCCAGGTAATTGTTAGAGTCTGCTTGAATTAATCCCCTAGTTGCTGCTTCAACCGTCGAAAGAAGTGTGTTGTCACCAAGGATAGACCGATTCCTACTTCCACGCGCATTTTCTGAATTTGAGTTCCTTTCCTGGCCAGAGACTTGATTTTGTATCCTCTCAAGTCTGTGGTCTAAAAGACTACGGTTAAGGAGTGTGGCTTCAGATAGCACCTGAAGCTCGTGAATGACCATGTTTGTTGCGAGAGACAATTGCCGAGGAACTGTAGAGATCTCATGCTGCAGACGATCTTCTACCTGGATCATTTTATTTAACAATGATTCGTGGTATTCTACTAATTCGCGAGCCTGCCGATCGTCGCGTTTCAGAATTGCGTCGATTTCCGGTTCCAGTCTGCTGGCCAAAATCTCGGGTAGCATCTCTAGTTTTTGTTGTATCATACTGCTGGAGGCAAGCTGATCCATACGATTGTTGTTTTCGGGTAATTTTGGTGGTGCCGAAGAATTCTCGAGCAATGCTGGAATCGTATTTCTCATGATATTTTCGATATTTGTGGAAACATCTCTCGGGACAGCAGACACCATGGAACTAATCTGGTGGTCAGCACTTGTATGTAGTTGTCCTTAATCATCCAATATAAATCCCAGGGGATTTGACAATCCTCAGATTAATATTGGATGCAAAATTAAAGAACAACATGGTACGATTTCGCATGAAGAGAGGAATGGGGTCCTATAAAAAAAACCAGGCTTGAAACAAAAATTTGCCCATACATGATTTGAGTGCTTAAACGCATCTGGATAGCAGCCAAAGGAGTAGCAATCCTGCCATTCAGTCTCTCGGACTCCTTTTTCATCCACAGTGCCCATAAAATCTTTTTTGATAGGCCTTTCAAAGCCACCCGAGACCTAGATCCGGGCTGTGTGCCAAGTTCAGATCCATATTTGAGCTTCACGTTCTTGGTGAATGCATCAATCGGGTCCTGTATCAGTAGAATTTGGGCCTTCACTTCAGAAAGCTCATTCTGATTTAGATTGGCTTCGTAGTATTGATACAGTAACCGCAAAGTAACACTCAAACTTTCTAGAAATGCCACACTCTCTCGATAGTCTTCTTTTGCTCCGCCGGCATCTTTCAGTGCTTTAGATACCTCTACAATCACCGAAATGGCAGAAACTAAATCTCCAGCGGACCAACCAAAGCCTGCCATGATTTAACATCTTTTCAGATCATTACGCGTGACAACTAGCAGATAAAATATACATAACGAACTTGATGGAAAGGCAGCGAAATCAAAATATACGCAATTAGAACAAGAAGGAAATGGAAAGGGAAAGGGAGTGGACTCCGAGTTGCAGATAACCATATCTTAAATGCTGTTTCATTACAAGGCCGGCCACGCACCAGGCTATGCTGTTGTTCAGAAGGTGGGTAGCATTTCAGGGGGGTTGTGGAACCCTGGCAGGCGCATATGTATTTGACGAGCATTTCTATGAACTTGAGTGGTAAATGTAGGGTGACTACAGCATTGTGTGTTTCGGACGACATTCGACTGGTGCAAACAGCCGCCCAAAGAAAATTCCGTGCCGCAGACTGCATCCAATGAGTGACATGCATCACTTGATTGCTACCTGGATGTCACCGATACAAAGTCGACTAATGCATACATATATATAGCATATATATATGTATATATGCTTTTACAGAGTATTTTGAATTTTCACGTCATGAAAAATTGAAGCACGGCCACATAAGGTTATCTGGCCAACATTCTGTGAACGTGACCTATCATCACACCGCTTTCACCAGCCACAACTGCATCATGATTCTGCCTTAATCTGAACTTCCCCACGTCTTTGTCTCCAAGTCAACATCACTATACTTTAATCAACACACAAGCTGCATTGACAGCATGGAACTCCACGTCGACCCTGTTGCCGATATCAAAGCAACGGCACCTCCTGTTGGTGATCACTTCACGTACCTCAACTTCATCAAAAAAGTATTAGTCGAGAATCAGCCTCCAGCAGATTTGCGACTGGAACTTCTTTCATCCTTACATGATGTGCTTCAGGATGAAGTACAGGCAAATTTGATAGGATGGGACATCATGCCTACTCTTCTCCAAGTTCCTGGTGCCGAATCTTGCCTAATCACCATTGCACGTCTCGCAAATCCCAGAGAGGTCATAATTGGGGTTGTGCAGGCAATGTCAGAGCTGGATCTAGAGGGTGTTGAAGATAATTGGGACGAAGGACCAACCGAAATCAAGACGGCGACAGCAGCCCGAGAGTCGAACGATATTGATCGATTTTGCCTTTTACTCAGTCTGCTTGCTATAATTTATCCTCGAATCAAAACTAAACATCCTTCACGCTTCCTCGCAAATTCCATAGATACAATCACGAATGCATTTCACCCTTCCCACAAAGCAGTACTTGCAGTTGTCAAATTCATACAAACATTGTCTGGGAAGAAGCGCCCTACACTTCCTGGACGAAAATCGAGTCTCAGCATTACCAATGTTATGCACCCTGAGATTGATGCTTCACTGCCCACAGCACCAGATCCAGAACCAGAAGAAGAGGACGCCTATGAGTCTGCAATCAAGCAGAAATTACTTCAAGGTCTTGCAATACATATACTAGATCTTTATATAAGTGACCACCCAATAGAGTGGGCAGGACGTTTACAAGAGTTATTCGATCCCAAACGAGTTGTTGCTGGCAGGACAAGTTTGTGTGTAGCATTTCGGCTCGATCCCAGCCTTCAAATTCGGGATGAAGTGGCTGGACAGCTTGTTGTAAGTCATCCCATTTTCTATGTAAAATTTTTACTAAAATGTATGAGGCTCTTTGCCGTGATCTAGGACTGGCCGACTATAATCTGCTTTTCGACACGATCTATGCCACTCCACCAATTGTGCATGTTCAGGCACAGCACGAAGATCCCAGTGACAATTTACCTGACTCTGTCGAAGAAATACCCCTCTCGCCGAACGGTAGCTTGTTCCTCCTCGCTTCCTTGATTTTCTCCTCCATAATGTTCAAATCGAAGACACCGGAGCCAACCATGACAATATTTCCCGATCATGCGAAACTAGTTGCCCGATTCTTCGAGTCTGCAGTCCCTTCATCTATCGCAATTGTTGATGCAATAGTAGCAATCGGATTGTGGCTGGAACATTCAAATAAATTTGTATCCGGAGAATTTAAGGATAATGATTTCATGGCACATTTACGAGCTTTATCATTATGGTCCGCGACAAATCCTTCCCCGGGCTTGCGCTACTGTACACATAAACTCACTTCTGCCATCTTACATGCCCACCCTGTTGATGCGATGAGATTGACTTTCATCTCTAAGACTCTCCAGGGATCATCAGATGAATTCGGCGATATAGCTCTGAGAGCATCTGCAATTACTTGGCTCAAGGAAGAGTTAATCATAGCCCATGAGAGGAAGTCGCAAAACCTCTTCTCCACCACTTCTGCTCTGTTGGAGACTAAATCTCATATCTTCCCAAATCTTTCCTCACTTGTCGACAAACCTGATGAAGAATTGACCGAGGACTTGGTGCAATCTTTTGCAGTTCACATGGCAGCTTTGAATTTCTTATTTCTTGTTGCAGGCGAGCAGTATAAAAATGTGGTTCCATCTGGAATGATGAAAGAAGTACAGAGCGAATTTTTAGCCCCTTTGAAAACTACCCAAGAAAGAGCACTTAAGTCCCTGGTTTTAGCCGAAGATTCGGAAGCTCCCCACACGGAACTGGATTTGTTGGGTGAACAGATTTTCATGTGTTCATCAAAACTTCATGAGGAATGATTTATGATTGATGAATTATGGTCAATGAATGTAGGCGAATGACAGAAAAGATATGCTTTTTTATATCGTGGCTCAGATGCGAGGCTGTTTGGAATAGAGATACCTGGATCATAGCTGCGGAATGCTTGTGTATCTACAATACAATGAAAATGTGAAATTATGAGGTTTTAGTGAAACTCATGTATGTTCTGATGGTTATTTCGAAGATGGATTTTATTGCTCGTCACAAAGGTCACAAAGCATAGTCATATTTGATTATTTTCGAAATAATATGAATTCATTTTACGCCCGAGCGGGCAAATCATAAATACAAATAATGAAGTGCAAGTATGTACATCAATCCAAAATCAAACTCCTATCCCATTTTCCCATATAAAATTTCCCATTACCTTCCCAACCTAGATACTAGAAAAAGCCGACAGACTCGATCTCACCGCGCCACTATACGCAAAGAGTAAGTTGTCAGAGCAACTGCTTCCCAAACCTGCATTTTGAACCCAAGCAGGCTCCCAATAGAAAAGTCCAGATCCACCACTAACACCCGCAACAACAGCAGCAACATCCTTAATCCAAGTTGCTTGTCCTGCGGCGGAGAAAGGAATAGATGTTGTATCGGAGGGGAATGCGTATGCGGGAGATGGACAGGCGAATGGCCAATTCGTCTCGGCAACAACAAGTTCCTTACCCCATGTGCTTGCCAGGTTTGTCAAGGTTGTCTTGAGACTGGCGAGGGTTGCAGAGGAGGAATAGAATGGGTAGTAGGATACGCCCATTATGTCAAAGTCTGTGGAAGCAAGGGGGCCAGCTGCAAGCACGCTTTGGTAGAAGAATTGTTGATGCGACCAGTTCCAACCATCGTCGAGGTGGATCATGATTTTGGGTTTTGTGGCTAGGTTGGAATCTTTTATGCCTGCGGAGGCGGAGTGGAGTAAGGTGGCGACGTTGTAGAAGGAGGAAGTTTTTCCCAGAGGCCAGAGGAGTCCGGCACGAATCTCGTTGCCGATGGAAATTATGGATGGGGAGATACCGGCGCTGGCAAATGCATTGGATACTGCGAGAGTGTAGTTATATAATTCCCAGGAGAGGTTTTCGATGGTATCAGTGGGCCAGCCTGAGGGGATGGTCTAGGGGTTGAATGTTAGTCTTGAGGCATTGGAGGGGAGGGGGGGGTATCAAATATTGCTGGATGGGTATGAGGTATACTCACTTGTTGGGTTGGATCAGCCCAGGTATCACTGAAATGTAAATCGAGGTAGATTTTCAAACCAGCAGCCTTAGCACGTTTGGCTAGAGCTAGGTTGTAATTCAAGTTATATTGACCATTTGGGTTGACCCATACTCTTTGTCTAACGGTGTTGACACCTGAAGCAGCCAATATAGTCTCCAAAGGTTGTGTGGTACCAGCGGTGTTCTTGTAGCTGAAACCAGCATTCTCCTCAATAGTGATAGATGACCAGTCAACTCCTTTATAAGTGAGGGCAGCGAAGACTTGTGGCGCAAAGGCCAATACAGAGTAGAAGAACTTCATGTTTGAAAGTGTACCGAAAGAGATGAATGGAAGTAGGGTAGATAGATAGAAATTGTTACATGATAGGACATCTTGTCAGGTATATAAATATAAACTGAACCTCACGTTTGTAGCCAACCTAACCATTGTGTTGTAGCCGACTTATTATTAATCTAATCAACGTGCTATAGCCGACCTCATCTAATGAATACGTTATAGCCGACCTAATCTAACCAAGATTGTGTGGTCGGTGTATAGATGCGGTGATGAACAAGAGATTCTTGACTCTCGAGTGAGTACAGTGGATATTTGTGTCCCACAGTTGAAGGCGGCACGCTCTTAGCCTGCGGAGATGGGGTGACAAGGAGACAGGCGTGAGGATAGCCCCCGAGGCATTTTCCATCAATCTCATCTCAATCTGAAAGGCATGGCGCATCGGTATTCCATTCTTTCGAAAGTTTGATGGTTCATCTGACTTCTCCATATGCGATGTCGCTCGTCATCTTTTGCTCGTGACGGATCCGATGTAGTAGAGTTTACATTCTGTCATCATGCCCTCCTCAACGCTTGTTGAAAGGTTAATGCGAATTGGAGTAGTACCCATGACTACCTAGGTACGTTTAACACTTCATTTAGTCCAAACTTCCGCATATGGAAGCAATTTCCATATCGGCTCATGTTCCACCAATGCCACGTAGCCAAGCTTTCGACCCAAGACATCTCCCAACTGCCACGCAGTATCGCGCATACCAAAAGTATAAAAAATCCGGGGAAAGTCCAACAAGGAACATTGCTCCGAAACCCATCAATCAGAAACGAGGACGGCATTTCGAAACGGGTTTATCCCACAAATTTTGACGCGCTATAAATTTGTCGCACCGCAACGCGAGGAGCTCTAATCCTTTGATTTTACATTTCAGATGAAGGCCAAGAGGATTTACTCTTTGTCATTCGCGCGCATAATGTTTTTTATTGAAGGATTATCAACCTGATATAGCGAGTAAATTGCAAAGGAGGAAGGAAACATGAAGATGGTCTAATTATTGATCCTAACCTGAAAAGATTATCGTATTTCTACTCTGTAAGCTAGGTTCGCTGAGTCGGTTAAAAGTTAATAGTTCTCCTATTCTCCCACTCCATCCATATGGTCATTGGTAAGTTGGTAACTCGAGTAAGTATATCTGTCTACGAGGTCCTCGAGTGTCTACGGACATATAGCAGTGAGTAGTTCTACCGGTACCCAACTCCCGAGCGCCAAACAACCTCCCACCTTTGACTACTCTGGACTCTGGAGTCTGTAGACTACTTGTACAGTACATAGATTGTATTTTACATTTCATCCGTCATTTTGTTTACTGTACAACTCCAGCTAGCCAAGTACTGTAATCAATAGATCAATAGCCTCCAGGGCTTGTGAATTTAAACTTTAATGGCACTCTACATATCACGAGGATCGCAAATCTTTTTCCCAAGACGCAATTGGTTCGCCCCACTGCCCATGAATGTACGGAGGTATGTGCTTCAATTTTGTTTGCTAATACTGGACTCTAACGCCGACGCAACATTACGCGAAGTGACCGCTCTCAGCTCAATTACAATACTCCGTACGCCCGTGGACATCTGGAATATGATTGATGGGTTGTGGCAAACCCCTTTGAAAGCGTGCAAACAAGCTGAAAATGGGGAGATTTCAAATCAAATCGAGGCTACGAGGCGGATAGACCTGTGATACCGGTAAGATTCACCATCTACCAATCTATGGATCATGATATCTATGCATATGGGTCATGATAGATGGTCATTGTTCAGTAGACATATTGAAAAAAAAAAAACACCTTCAAGGTGCTCCTGATCCCACACCCAACGCACTCTGGTCCGAGCCGCCATCGAATTGGCCCATACTCTTGATCTCTCTCATATGATTAATCTATAGGAGGGCGGCCGCGAGAAATACATGCATGAGCAAGGGTTCCTGTGAGCCTGCTCGGGAAGATAAGTACAGTATTCCTAGCTTGAGTGACATATACTTTCTTAATACCTTTCTTGCTCGCAATGCCTGCTTTGAGCCTTTGATGTAGCTAATATGCCTCCTTGTAGTTCAGATCTTGACAATTCCAATCCCAATCCCAATCCCAATTCCAAACTAATAAGATGGTGTTGATTTAGAACAAGAACTTTTCCCGTACGTGCCAAAGATTGATCATTGATCCCACTGCTGGAAGCATCCACTCAACCTCCATACTGTAGTGATTCTTTACGGAATCATCGGCTTCGGCAATTCTAAGTTTGACCTCGCCTCGCTCGACGTATTTCTTCGAGATCCCACCCATATCTGATAAAATTTCTTGCTTGACCCAAGAAACCGAGGGCTTTCCTGCTACCGTCTGGATCTCTCTCCACCCTCAGCACGCCCTTTGTTGGGGTTATTGTTAAGCAATTTACGGAGTACTACCAAGTCAAAATAGTACCATATGTAATAATCACTCCCGTACAGTTTTCCCTAGCACTAGTGGAAGATTTTCTACAACACCGGTAAGATACTATGTTGGATTTTATGTATGGGCTTGTTGTCGACCCAGATCAACAGCCGCCGTACTGGAATATTCCGTATCAACCATTTCCTCAATACTCCCAGATGTTGTTTACCGCTTCCTTCACAAAGGCTTTGCTTGTTTATCGCATATACGATGTTTCCCACCGCCTGCATATATATATTACAGTACATGCATGGTAGGTGATGTTGGTGGTCTCTCGTATCCTTGCCATAACATGCTGTACCGGAATGACGTAAAATTTATGCCCTGGCATGCAGATTATGCCTGTTGATAGAGTAGAATGATATCTACGGAGGTGGTTGGGGTAAGTATTGTAAAACACACCAAAAAATAACCGAGTCTTGCCTCACATACAGGGGTATTAACCAATCACAACGTCACACTGTTTGAAAATTTATATGGGAGAACAAAATGCGTGAAAGTATTGTAAATTTTCATTTTCGAGAATTCAAAATTTCGTATACATACCATTTGCATCTATAATTGTCTGGCAACGCTTTTTTATAAATCTAAATAATTTAATAAGATATTCATTTTCTATAGCATTCTATGATTTTTTTACTACTTTTTTTAATTAATTGTAACTTAGATTCCCAGGATAATGAAGGTTAATTCAATCCTTTATATAATTCTATATATTCTCGATTGGATTAAAATTAGAAAAAAAAGGTGATCAATAGATTTTCTTAATCCTTTTTAATATAAGCTTTTGAATAATAACTTCTGCTGTATAATCAAAAGCTTTGTCTTGTATAAATAAATGCCTTGGATGCAACCTCATCCATCCGTTTATAATAGAAATAGTATGCTTTTGATATAAATCTGTATTAATAAACCCCTAATTCTTCTCCCAAAATATACCAAGACCTTTACCTGCTTTTCCTAAAAAGCACCTTTAAAACATCCAGCCTTTCTTTTTGCGTTTCCTTTCCAATATATAAGTAAAATCAAAAGCTTCGTTTTTTCAATAGATAACATACGTTTTTCGATGTGATCCTAGTATCACCCATGTTTTATCAAACCATAAAATAGCATTTTATTGCTCATCCATCCAATCGATATACTCTAAAGCGAATTAAAATCGAAGTTATCGATTTCTTTCAAAAATAAGTGGTTTTTAAAGAGTAATATAGCATTTATAACCTATACACCGCAAACCAGATTGTACAATATTTTCACTTATTCCCTCCCACCTTAATATCCAAATAACTTTTCAATAAAATATTCATCAATGCTTTTTCGAAGCACTTATAAATTCGATAATAGTATCAAGTTGAAAAGTTAATAAAATAAATGATCAACTGGAACGCTTTTAAAGTATTGAATATGTTGAATATACATAAGCTATCTATCTATAATTCAAATTTATTTTTTTATTCATAAAATACTTCTTAATCTGTTTAATCTTCCATTCTATTCGTTTGAATATATAAGCTTTTATTCGTTTATTACAGGTCATTTTATATTTAACAGGAGTGACGGGTTGAACAGGATTAGGATTTGAATTAGAAGGAAGAGAAGTAAAAGGAGGAGGAGATAATGAAGCTGATAAGCTTAATAGAAAAGAATAATCCATTTTGGTAGTTATTCATTATGATATTATTGTTGTTGAATCCGTTTTGTTGAAATTTATATTGAAAATTTCGAATACTTCGTATTGTTGATTCTTAAACGAATTTGTTAAAGCAGCACGGAATTAGTCGAAATCAACCAATTAAAAGCTTTCATTTGAAGCTAACAGGGGTATATGGGGCAACTTAATTTTTTACAATACTTACCCTAACAACCTCCGTATGTAACCGCGATATTTGTGATGGCAGGTTTTTTTCATTACAGTACTTCGCCCCCCTAAATAAACGTTAAATGATGGATCTCTCTCTGCAGGCTTCACCGCGATTGGCTCGTTGCGATCCTTTGCACAAGCCAGATTTGGGCCTTTTACCCAGTCCAAGGGAAAATATATAGTACTGTAGGTTTTGACCTTTGATGAATAACGAAATCTGAGACCAACAAAAACTCTACAGAGTACTCGTCACTGGGTCGTCAGACTTATACTGCACAGTATGGGCTGATTTAGATCTCATCGTTGATTTTTAGGGGAGAGGAGATTCGGACAGCACTTCCCCCTAAGCATAGGTTAAATACTGGGTCGGCCCATATAAATTAAGCGAGCATAAGTTATCATTGCAGAGAGATTTTGCCACTTATTTGACTAATATATTGCTAGACATACCCTGGTTTGGCTAAAACAAAGAGCTCTGACCATTTAGATATCTCAACTATCAATATGGATCGGATCCGTCATTTATTTAACTATTTCAATCATCAATATGGATACGATCCGCCATTTATTTGACTATCTCAATCATCAATATGGATCCGATCCGTCATTTATTTAGTCTTTGCTAGGAGGGGGGGGAATGTATGTTCTGAAGCGACACGCGGGGAGCAATTTACACTCTGGGCGTTTCACATTTGTAATCTTACATTGGGGACCGTTTTCGCAGACATCCTCCTCTGAGACTGAGAAGATATTCAACAAAATCACATCAGACGGAATGGAAAGTAGGGCACCGAGAGACGCCATAGAGAAGTTCTATGCCTCTCGTTCTCACCCAGTCGAATAACTTATTAATTCTGGACCCTGCACGAATGACTCCAGCTCGTCAAGAAGAGTGGAAAGTGCATCTCCCCGGCATAATTCCCTTCTCTCATTGTATCGAGGCTTGGAATGACAGTTCAGTTGCAAGAAAATGTTTTCCTAGACTTGTGGAATTTGATCGAGTCCTCTTGGGTAGTTGAGCTGTTTCGTCATGATCATCACATGATCATCAGAGCTTAGTCTTCGAATTTTCCTGTTGCTATAATTTAAGATAGTTTGGTTGTGCTACAAGAAGAGGCTTCGAGTGTATCTCCTTCTCCTCGCACGAATTTTACCCAACTTTTTCCTGCGAAATGACTTTAGAATCGTTAACTGGAGATCATTCTGCTATTTGCCAAAACTTTTGACTTGAGTATTCTCTAGTATAGATGCACATTGGTCTTTTGTGCGACTTTACGATTTAAGGCGTTTCATTTCCTGTGCCATTTGATCGTTGTGAAGTTGAAGAGAATCAATATCCATCTGATATTTCGCTTGCATTGTCCGATACTCTGCACTCAATCTGATATCAGTTGACTTCGTAGAAGCTTTACCCAATGATCGAACAGCTTCGCGATATTTGCTCTCGAACTTGTCGCTCTCCTTCTGCAACTTTTTGGCTCGGTCTTTCCATGACAGGATATTCGCATCTATTTCCTTGCACTTGGACTTGAGTTGCCTTGTTTCTTCGCGTAATCCTTCTATTAAAGGTCGTAGTTCGTCTGCGAGGGCATCTAAATAAGGCATGATAAGCTCTAGCAAGGTCACTCTATCAAATGTCTTGAGTAGCCTTTCTGCTGGTGTTTCCGAGCTTTTGTAAACTCGTGGAGGAAAATATTTGGATTGCCCGGCCGGATCCTGACTTTCCGGTTCTCCTGCTATTGGGATGTACATCCATACATATGCCGGAAATAAGGTTGCAACTTCCTCATGTTCTGGGTTGTTTTTATCAGAAAAATGCACATTGCCATTTTCATCTTTCCAAGAATATACTCTTCCACACACCTGAATCTGAGGTGATGCAACAAAAGATATTGGGTAATCTGTTGGTTTCTTTGTGGACTTTTCGTTCACCATATTTGTGTAGTTTCATTTCTGGGCATGATTCGCCTGTCTCATCAACACATAGCTGACTGACCTCCGAATTTGGAAAGGTCGTGGATTTTCATCGAATAAGCTCTACCGGTCAAGAGTGAGGATGCAAGCCCAGCAGCCGTAAGGTATAGCTCTTCGAGTTTCTGAGCAGTATCTGGTCCATGGTTAATCAAATACCTCGCCGGACTGAAGAAATTCTTTAGCTCCGACAACTGCTGCCTTCTGAATAAGCTCCTCTGTTAGCGATTTGACTTTTCTTTTCTCCGGATCCTCCTATTCACCTTCTAGGAATTCTGGAAAGATGAGCCTTAATGTGTCTGAGCGCCAATGCTGAGCGTGAGCGAAATTCCCTACACATAATTAGTTCTCTACAAACTGTCCAGAGACTAGACCAGCCTACACAATTCACCCAACGACATTATATCGTTGAGTACTTGAGTAGCCTCCTTTCCTAAACAGAAGAAAGGATTCCCAAAGAATCTCCAAAATAAATCATGAAAAGCCAGAGCTAGAAGAAGAATCTTCAAGCTTGCTTGACTATTCCGAAGCCCCCTGGGCAATTCCGGCTGATCTGATTCATCGAGTACCACCACTTTTCTCAGCTCGACGAATAATGTCTCCCGATCACGGCCCTGAAGGGAAATTTCAGAAAGACGGATTACATTGCGGCTCCCCCATGTGATTGTTCTGAGTCTAAGAAATTCAAACAATTTTGTCCTATCCAGTTCATCCAAATCGCGCCGTCTCCCTGCTCCTTCACCGGCTCTTTCAAATGATAGTTCTTGAAGGGCTATTATAACCCTTGTCAATTCTTTTCTGAGCCGTTCCATATGTTCTGGAGATTCTTTTCAATCTTCTGAAGTTTCTTTTAAATATTCTAAGTGGGTTTTTAGATAATCTGGAGATTCTTTTAAATCTTTTGGAGGGTCTTCTAGTAAGCTGGCCATTATGCTGAGATTGCGTGGATGCTTGATTTAATGGTTGCTGCTGCGTTTTTCTTGTTGACGAGTTTGGTGTTGTAACTTTCGTAAGATCATTAATGTTGAATCGATTTGAATGGGAATAGCAAGGAGACAAAGAGTGTGGAAATCCTTTGGAGTTGATCCGAGGATGATGCTTTAGGTAATTATGATCTTTGTAGCAAAGAAGTCTTGGTTTCTTTCGCCTGATCATGACTGGACTGTATAGTACCACCAATGATAATGCCCAACACAATCATATGCTCGCCAAGATCCCATTAATTGAATAGTGATCTTCAAAAGAATTCATTGGCGCGCATTCATATGTTTGATTTGGCTTTCTGATGTGTCCACGGGTGTGTACAAAAGGTTTCTTATCGGTTGTATTGAGATTCAGTGAATCCAAATTCTATGGAAAGTGCATCCAAGTTCAAATTCCTAACATCTGAATTGTTTACAATCTATTTCCCATTGCAGTGAGCCTTCAAAATAGATATGGAAACCAGATGCCAATGTTCTTCCGATTGATTTCGACACCGACACATCACTGATCAGGAAATTCAATCATGGTGTCAGACATCACTCTGCCACCGAGAACCATTCGGAACTTCAAATTGGCCCCTCGATGACCAAAAATAACTTGCACCTGAAAATGAAACCTGTAAACGATCTCTTTGAGACGAGGGTTAAATCTCGACTCGGCATTGTTATCGAAGTTGAAGTTTGATCGGAATTCTGACCGTATCTGACCGACGAGCTTTACACCTGTGTTTACTGGTTAGAATCATGAAATCTGTTGTTTATCACACCCTCTGGACGCAAGATTCTCAATTTACCTGGGTCGTCTATCACACCGGGCTTCTCGTTTTTTTTCGCATGAATAAAGGTTGATTACTGAAATCATGACTTTCTGTGGGGTGTAGTTTTGTGTACAACTCTCTGAATGAAACGTTCCATCAATAATTTCATCGCCCTGAAAACATTAGAAACTTTCCTATGGCGTAGAACATGAACATTTTCTCGCCTTTGAAACACACCAAAACATTCTTCCTGCACAGCGTTTCTGGTCGTAGTATTCATCGATGTATCCGTTTTTTTTCGTCGTCGATATGTTCCCGGAAGAGGCAACTGACACTGAATCCAGAATGGCGACGGGCATATTTCAAGCTCGGCACGATTTCTTCTAGTGCACTTGTGGCAGCACCTCTTAAAACTGCAGTCTGACTAATCACAGGTTAGATAATACAAGCTACCACAATGTGAAACTTGCGTACGGGTCCTGAGGGCATAAAAGCTCAAAGTTTCCATTTGAGGAACACCATGAAGAAAGTCTTTCGAACAAATAACTCGAATTTCCAAGCCCACCAACCAGTGCTATGCGCTTTATGGCGGTTAGACGAGGTGAAATACTTTAAGATTTTGATATGGAAACTTGCATGAATTTTAGCATCTTTCTCCTTTGCTTGCGTTATCTGCTTCTGAATAAGATTGATTACTCGATCGATTATTGGGTCGAACAAGCATTTTATATCTGGACTGAGAAAAGTGAGATTGTTCCAAAGGAAGAACAAATGGAAATACAGCTCTGAGATTTACTCATCGCGTGGGATTGGACGTTTGAACTGTGAAGATGGTGCAAGTGGTGGTCTAATTGCAAGTTTGAATAGGCTTACTATGAGAGTACGGCAGTGTGCTCATAGCTGTCATATTGATGCGACACCGGTACATTGATGTGCAGAGGGCCGAGTTCAATGATCTCTTCGTTGTGGCCAAAGTCTTCCTTAATCCACTCCCAATTGTTCATAATCTTGCTTCCGGGACCTTTTTTGGGAATATGGAATGTTATCAAGCGCATCACCAAAGCGTTCAGATTAAAGGGCGTGAAGGCGACGGTCAATGCAAGTTGACCCGCATTTTGCATCTGTAGTTTCACTATATTAGCCGCGGTAACAAGGTGTGATCGCGCTTGCACCGGGAAGCTTCGGGGGGCTAGATAGTCACTTTGGAGAGACAATACACTGACCTATGCCCACGCAAAGTTCTCTGAATTCATCTTCGGTGTAACAGAAGTAACTGTGTATGCGGTAAGATCAACTGTTCCTCCTCCACTGTCACAGACCAGAATATTATCGCCACACTGGAAAAGAAATCAGCGAATTTCCAAGCATCACTCAAGAAATATGGAAGACCACCTGAATAGCATTGGGAGTCCCGGGAGCAGAAGGCTCTTTCAGGGTTACAATAGCTGCAGCTTCTGGTTCTGCAATGGTGTGTATCTTATCCATACTTTGCTTTGAAAACCCAGCCCGTGTTGCGGCATTTAGGGTGGCTTGCTTTGCTTCATCAGACCAGATGGCAGGTAAGGTAATCCAACAATCAATTGGTGCAACTTCTAAGACTATCGATCCATGTAGGTTTTGGGCTTGTTTGATAAACTCTAAATACATCTTTGAAGAAAATCTTCAACAACCTGACTGGCATTTTGATGGGATAGTAAGTGCATCAATCCATCATCGATCTTTGTCCGGTCTGTGCTGTCATGGTTCTCACTGACGGCAGCATTCTTGTCCAGAAGAAGCTTGGTCGAAGGGAGAACAGGATATGTGCTTTGGTTCCACGTCGAAGCCCCAAGAGTTTGCTAATAATACCAAATTTTCTGCGCGATATGCGATCCTAGACGGAAATTTTTTGTTGCACTACTTCCCATGCCTGACAATGATAAACTATGAAACCTGTTAACATCTTTTGTGTTGCTGGAAGCAAAGATGAGACCTAAAAATGCATTAGTAAAGGAGAGAAATATTGTGGTCACGATAAATACCTGAGTATGTAGTTCCATAGTCTATTACAACAATAATTGTGTCCCGTGGAGGAAGACCTGTAGGAAACGCTTGATTGGCACTACTCGCTACATGAGGCGGTTTCAATTTGAGAATGTTAAGCTGGTACTAAACTCCTTGATACGAGTGTGTTTGAATCTTTGCGAGATTTATTAATCCATCTTGCAATTCATCCATTTATAAGAACTCCATTTCTTTCATCGTTTCCAATGCTGCACCATTTGAACGGGAAACCCCAGAAGTTGCTAGGCGTTAAAAAGCTTTTGAGTGTTGGATATTACGAAACACACCTAGTGAAGCCTCGATAGCTGGAGAAGTATCCACTAACTTGTCGAATGGGAGAGCTTGATTAAAAAAGATCTCAGTGCGTTATATTGTGAGCATAGAAGCTGATCATTCTCGTTAACCAGCGACTCATACCTCAAAAACATGGGACAAAAACTCAGCAGATTCTGATTCCTTGGAAGTAGACACGAAAGAAGAAATCCACAAATCAAAGAGCTCAAGTCCGTTAGAACAGCCGAGCAGCTCTTCAGGGCCATTGAGAAAGCGCTTTGGCTCAATCAAGGCTAAAATTTTAAATATGGTCTCCAAAGAATGTATCAATTCTCCATCAAAATCCAAGCCCATATCCGCAAACAATACCGAGGAGCAAAGAATATGTACTCCACAAAGCCTGACCAAGAATTCACCTAAGGTTGGACCCGGAGATCCAAAAGTTCCAATAACATGAGTTTTGATGATATTAACCCGAAAAATAGCATATACTGGCTCCGTCCATGAACATGGATCCGTTGAAGACCAAGATCCAGAAGATTCACAATTCGCTCCGAGTCCTCAGAAAGCCCCCATAGTGGCGCATAAAAATATCACATCACCCCGAGAATCATCTATCAAGCCAGATCCCGAAATTAAACTGGTGCGGACAGGATATTGCTGCCTCAAATGCAGAGCACGTCTATCAAAACATGGATCAACACAAAGACAAAACTCCACTTGCCTCTTCTCAAACAATCGAGCCATGGTATATTAGACCCCAGTGTGCAGGTGCACGATATCTTCGCGAGCTCCCCATGTCCAAACGCTTAGTTTTAAAAAATCTCGAGGACAAAATGAGAAAGGAATATGAAAGATGTCAGATTTTGACGAGAGAAATCGAAAGCTTGAGAGAGAATAAGGAGGAGCTGCTACAACAGAGCGACAGGGATAGAGAAGAATGTAGTCGATTAATATACGCGCTGCAAGAGAGTGTCTTCAGGGAAATGAAGACGGGAAAATGGATCCCCGCGACGAATACGCCATTAGTATCGAGATACAGGGACTTAAAAGAACAATCAAAGCATGGACAAAAGGTCGGAGTCAAGGATGAACTTCAGGTGGTCCAACTACTTGCAGAACTCGAAGAAAACAAAGAGATGAAAGATGAGTTGCTAGAAGAGCTCTCAAAAGTGATGGACATCAAAGATGGCTCACATCTAGAAGGCCTGCTTGATGGAAAATCATTTAAAATCACACTCGAGGCACTTCTTGCACATCAAATCTTTCTGAAAATCCTCGCTGTATACCATTTTTCTTCCTTGAAAAGAATCCCTAAAGCTTGGAGTTGATCTATAAAGCAGGCCAGTCATGTATGGATGCTCATCTCTTTTGGCGACTTAGCTGACAGATGCAGGGAACCCTAAAGACGCTCATAGATGGCGCTCCGATATATTGAGACTGGTCTTTCCAGAGGTTCAAAACGATGCCCAAGTTGAGATTGCTAGAGCACAGACTCAAAGATATCTGAATTTAGCAGTAGATTTTCAAGTTAGAGATTTCACCGAAAGCCCCGCTCGTTACCTTTTCAATATGGGCTCAGACACGGAGAAAAAACTTCGAAGTCTCTATCAGGAGGCAGCTGATATATCTTATCATCTATGGAATCGTCGAACGGCGCTGAAAATTTCAGCACGCGATGATTTGAATCGTTTATTTGATATCGACGATCCAAAGATGGCTCTCCATAGTATGGTGAACGAAGATACTAAGGACAAGTTGACAGGCCAGCCAATTACTTTGTTCGTCCATCCCATGATTGGGTTGTTTGGGACGGAAGAAGGGTACTGAATCAAAAGAGTTTAAGAAGCCAGAACTCCATCCACTCTTTCTCCAAGCCTTTGCATGCGTATTCTCGCCGTGATGAAATCTTGGTGCGAATTTTTGATGTCTTGCAACTCTCCTCAAGAGCTCTAGTCTCAATCTGATGTGAGTTCTTTGGTGAAGAGAAAAAAGATTGTTTGCAGAACTCCTTGCCACATGCACAAACAGGAAAGACCCGCGTGCACGTGATCTTCCAACCCGAATGAGGTAGAGCTATATAACCTTAGCACCACGAATTATCATTTCCGGCTAATATCCAATAGTTTCTAACAACATCTGTCGTAACCTCCCCAAAATCTCCTCGTTTCCCCAGAATGAGACAACTTGAGTCAGTATATATCCACAAACTATGCGTGGGGGTTGCAGATGATTCATCTGCAACCCAGATGGAGATGTGGGGGAATGCATAGCGTTACATACACTTACAGCTCTTGGGAAATGATCAACGTTGAAGACAATTGCCGACATCATCTATGCTCGCTGTCAAACCATCAGATCATTCGCGTTCGCTGTTTTGTCTACCGAAAAGGAAAATGGTTGGAAACGCCTGCCGAATCGATAGCTATATGTTTTCCGCCAAGGACATTTAAATAGCGAACAATGTCGGATAACTTCCTTCCATAGTAGCCTTTGCTTGTTTGATCTCATCAGATACGGCCTCCTCTGTACAGCTCAATTCTGACGGGCCCTATATGACCACCAAGCCCAGAATGTCCTCAAAAATCACCCCCAGATTCCTCCAGGGGCCTTCCCTCGTCGCGGCCATAACTTCTGTCTGCTCATCCGGATTCCTACTCTTTGGCTACGACCAAGGGGTTATGTCGGGCGTCGTAATATCCTCCTACTGGCTTTCCAGTATGGGAAACCCAAGCACGTTAATGATTGGAACCATCACCGCTCTGTACGACGTCGGTGCCGTGTTTGGTGCCATCGCCGCTGCCTTCACCACCGAGTACTTGGGGAGAAAGCGAACCCTGCTGCTTGGTACTCTTATTGTGATGGTGGGTGGTATCGTGATGGGGACCTCATATGAGAGGATCCAGTTTATGAGTGCGAGAGTCATCACGGGGATCGGGATTGGATATGTCACCAGCGTGACACCGGTCTACCAGAGTGAAATCTCGGCCGCGGCGCAAAGAGGCTGGCAAGTCTGCTGTCAATTGAGTACGATGCTTTTTGGATTGATGTTGGCGTATTGGATTAATTATGGGGTTTATTTCCACAAATCCGATTTGCAATGGCGGTTTCCGCTCCTTTTTCAGTGCGTCTTTGCGCTTTATATCTTGGCTGTAACCGTCTGGCTACCTGATACGCCGAGGTGGTTGATGAGGCATGATCAGAATGAGGATAGAGGACTTGCAGTGTTGGCTAGGTTGAGGGGTACGAGTATTGATGATCTTGCGGTTCAGAAGGAGAAGGACGAAATCATGGGAGCAATCATGATGATTGAAGAGAAGGAAGAAGGGACTTGGGGAGATCTCTTTCGGGATAACGGAATCAAAGCTAATAAGAGGTTTTATTTGGCTTTGGGGATCCAGTTCATGCAACAGCTGAGTGGTAAGCCTTCGGTCGTGCTATGATTTCCTCATCCACTAACAAATCCAGGCATCAATATCATAACTTATTACGCTCCTACCCTATTCAAGAGTAGCTTGGGTATGAGTCAAGAAACGTCGCTTTTTCTCGGATGCTTTCTGCAGTTATTCTATCTGATCGCGTCATTCCTCACAGTTAGTTTTCTCCCCTCGAATATCCCCCCGCCCCCCATAATTCAAATGATAGCCAACTAACCAAACCCCAGTGGTGGACAATTGACCGTGTCGGCAGGCGCAAATTGTTCATAATAAACGCCATCGGGATGTGTCTAGTCCTCATCGCCGAGGCCATTTGCGTTTTCCCTCAAACCCCCACAGCTAGTATCATAGCGGTAGTATTGATCTTTGCCTTCGAAGCACTTTTTACATGGGGATGGATGGCCACCGTCTGGGTTTATCCACCCGAAATCCTACCTCTCAAAATCCGAGCCAAAGGCGCTTCTTTAGCGGCTGCAGCAGATTTCCTGGGAAACTTTCTCGTGGTGGAAATTACACCGCCGGCCTTGGAAAATATTGGATATAAGACTTATATCATCTTTGCGGTGTTCAATGTTGTCAATGCGGTGATAGTTTTGGTGCTTTTATCCCGAGACGGCCGGGCAGACTTTGGAGAGTATGGATCGGCTTTTTGTAGGGCAGGGAGTAGATTGGCAGTTGGGCGATTCGGATGAAGGGGTTAGAGAGGGGCTGGTAGGAAAGCTACAGTGGATTATGGTGAGAAAAGCGAAGTCTATGGGGAAGAATGGAGGGAGGAGGAATGCATCCCTAGCTGAAGAGGTATTTGCCGAGGGGGCTGAAGATGTGGAGGCTTGGAAACCGAGCGAAGAACGAATTGACCAGCTGCGAGGTAAAGAGAGATCAACTTCTTGAGTTTTAGAACTCGGGAAAAGTACTTCTCATCAGGGTCATGTATCATTTACTCAAATTTCCCAGGCTATTCATACATACATCTTGCTCGACGTTTATATAAAAGCGTTGTAAAAGACCTCTTCACTGTATAAGGTTGATCAATCCTCGTCACTATATAGTTAGGCATATAGTAATGATAGGACTATACCATCTCAAATGATCTTGAGATTATAAACCTAGAATTTGATATCAAAGGATGGACTATCATGATCCAGTCTCCTCAGGCAATCGACCTTAGACTTGACAGCTCAAGTTTGATGGTTTGTAAGTTGTAGGCTAAGGATATATCAACCTTGCTGGGTATTCATCTGAGAGTAAAGTTATTACTCGACCAAGGAGAATGCAGGCAAACTAGTCCATAACCAGATTGGGCACGAAGCTCTCCAATAACTGTGGAACTATCCTATGACTTCCTTATGAATTCTACTCTACAGAAAGGCAGATCATCTAGCCAACCTATCAAGCACGTGATGCTCCTCCAGCGCCTCACTACGATGCTGACCATCAAGCCCACGGTCGCAGGTGACTTGGTTCAGGACAATCAATCAGACGACAGATAGAACCATGCAAGAAGACGGGTGACTGGAACCGGCATGCAAATCATGAACCCCCAGATCCTGTGAGATTTCTCCGCACCCGGCTTCTGCTCTTCGACAAGGTCATGGCGATCTCATCCTTGCCGCTGCCCCTTTTGTCGCATCCCCAGTCTGCCCCCACCAACAACGTCTCATTCATGATCACCATCCGCGGAACCTTCAGGTCGCCGAGCCCAGACCTGCCGTCGCTTCGAGGAAACTTGGGCGTGCCCTCCCACCACGCTCCGACTTTGCTAGCACATGCACACCCACCCGCATCGCCTCCATTTGCTGAAGAGATTCCCCCGCCATGATGATCCACTTCGCTGCCATCAGTACAAGATACTGACTTTGAGATATCAGAATCATGGCGTTGCTCCATGGGATAACGCTATATATATTTATATACATACTAGCAGATCGTTGGATCCCCAGGATCACTCGCAAGCACATGAGATGCGATGCATCAGAAACTCCCAATCCGCCTCCAACACCTCGTGCAATGCAATAAATGCAATAAATGCAATAAATGCAAGCATACAGCATCCCACGCTCCCCACCCCAGCTTGCACCAACCGGGCGCAGAAAAACACGACGCGCTCACGGTCCCGGTGTCCCGAGGAAGCCACGACACGCGCGCGGGATCCTGCCCGCCCACCGACAGCACTCTCGAGATTCGAGAAGACGATAGGAAGAGGAAACGGCTCACAGGAGCACTGCTTGGTTGTGGCGGGACGGAGCCCGAGGCCGAGCCGGCTGCAGGTAAAAGAGGCCACCACTCCTCGAAACCCAAAGAGCAGATCGCCTAAGCAATCCCATGCATCTCCATCTCCATCTCCATCTCCATCTCCATCCTCAAGCCTAGCAAGCAAGGAACCAACCCTGCCCTCCACCTCGCCCAACTCCCAACTCCCCCCCCCCCCATACACAAAGCCAGCCACCTCCCCTCCCCTCCACTTCATAACCCGAGCATCGCACATCTAGCCTCACACACACATAAGCTCAAAGCGCAAGCATGCAGCGACGCGACCAATCCAAGAAAAGTGGTCCAGGGAACCGCCGACACCGGCACCGGCACCCTTTCCCCCAACCCAAATTCGTGCGCCATATCGAACTCTCGGATCCGCATCTGGAGCTTTCATTGCGGCTGTGATTATACTTTTACACACACACACACACATATATATAGATATAGATATACATTTCAGCCGAGCGAAATACAACGTCGTTGTTTCTCTAGGGATGGATGGATGGATGGATGGATCGTTGGCCTGATGATGAGAGGGGTGGGATAGGGAGGGAGGTGGTTTAAGCTCTGTGGGGGTTAGGACGACGAGGTGGGTTATATCGAGGCAAGATGATGGGTAAAGAAGGAGGGTGTGTGTTTGTTGGTGATGTTGGTGAATATATATACGGGAGGTTAAGAGGGACTAGTGTATTTGCGGGCTAAATCTAAATCTAAATCTAAATCTAATAAATAAAATCTAAATCTAAATCTAAATCTAAATCAAAATCAGAATCAAAATCAAAATCAGAATCAAAATCAAAATCAAAAATTAAAAAGGTCTTATATATTCAACTATCTACTAAATGTACTAAACTAAACTAAACTGAAGTAAAATATACTATAATAAGCCATGCTATGCCATGCTATGCTATGCTATGCTATGCTATGCCATGCATGCTACGCTACGCTACTGAACCAAATGCCCAAAGCCAAAATCCCCAGATCCCATTCGCTAGATGAAGAAGGAAAGTAGAAGAAAAGAACAAACCAAAAAACAAACAAACCAAAAAAAAACCAAAAAAAACAAACAAACTGCAATAAACATTCATCCATCCCATCAAGTCATTCATTCTTCGTGTGTGAAATAACTCGTTATCGTCAATCTTGTCAACCCCCGCTTCCGCTATCATCCATTCATTCATTCGTCCATCCATGCATTCATCTATGCCAAAGCATCAACACACATACACACACGGCAACCCAACTAAAAATAAATGTCCGACAGGCAGGCACGCAGCACGCGGCACACACACCATACCATACCATACCATCCCACACCACAACCAAAGAAAAATAAATAGTCACCAAACGTATTAAGTTCAAATAGACAGACGGACAGACAGATAGACATACACCATCCATCCACCCTTCATACATATACTAAGGCAAGACAAGCCCGCACGAATGAACCCCAAGAACGAACCCCCCCGAGCAAAGAGAAGAACCAGAGCCATAAAAAATAAAACAAAAGAGGGTAATCCAGCGATTCCAATCCAATCCAAAGTAACCATCCATCCATCAATCAATCAATCAGAGAAGAAAAAAAATCGAAAAAAAAAATCCAGAGCACGCCTAGAGAAAGATAACACCACCCCGCAGACCATCGTTTGTTGTCAAGTGGGTCCACCCACATCATGCGTATCGTGGGACCCATCATATCATGCCCCGCATTTTCAGACCGAGTACGTTTTCACTAAGATATATACTCAGCCCACTCGATATCTGTGGTCTGCGACTTAGCTTTCCCTCTCTGGCCTCTGCTCTCTCCTCCCTCCTCCTCTCAAGCTTCTCCCCCCTCTCCTCTCCCTTCTCTCCTCACCACACTAAACCCTCAGCTCCCTGACTCTCAACAACTCCCCTAGCACACCCCTAAAATTCCGTCTCCAAACCCTTCTATCCGGATGAATCCTCTCATCCTCCATCTCCCACTTCGCATCGAATCTCTCATTCAAAGAACCAAAAGCTGGACCGGGAAGATTGATCTCCGACATCTGTTCCAAAATGTCCAAATTCACATCATCAATTTCGAGTCGGTGAACTGGAATTTTTGAAAGGTTGATTTCGGACATTGCTTCATTGCCTTCATCGTCTGAATCACCATCATCATGATGAGAGTGTGCGGAGCGTATTTTGGAGATCGAAGAGTGAATATGTGGAGCTAGAGATCCTGTTTCTTCTTGCTCTTTCGTTTCTACTTCTGAAGATCTGGCGGGAGCAGATTCGGAACCAATCTTTGTATCTGGAGCAATGGAGAAACGTTTGGGACGGGGTGGAAGTGTTGGAGGAGTAGCTTGAGCTCTCATTTCCTCTTCAATTTGCTCTTGAATTTCTCGTTCCATTTGTGCTTGCATTTCTCTCTCCATCTCCCTTTCAGCTTCCCTCTCAGCCTCCCGATCCATTTGAGCTTGAATTTGTTCTTGGATCTGTGTATCTGTGAATTCAACGCGGAGACTGGAGCTGGGACTGTGATTTTCCGTCTGGTTTGCAGTTGTGGGGGTAAGTTCAAAGGTCTTGGGATTGGGGAGATTCGTAGAGGGAAGTGCAGCTTCAGGGATAGATTCAGTCTTGAGTGCAGAGGGAGAGAGGATGGGTGAGGTAGGGCGTGAGTTCTCGGTTTGTGGTTGGGGTTGTAGTTGTGGTTGTTGTGTGACAACTGCGTTTGATGCATCAGCTGCAGAGGGGCCAGGGGCAGTTTCCTCACGAGCAATCTTGTCATGTTTAGCTTCAGCTTCAACTGGTGGTGCTCTCCCAGCCCCATTCAAACTTCCCCCACTAACAACTCTCTTTGCCCCCTTCTCTCGCCTTGACATCCTTGACGACGGCACCCACCAATTTCCTAATCTCCCCACTAGCGCCCTTAGCCTGTTCAGCCAAAACTGCCTTTCCAGCCCTAACGTCCCAAATATTCACTGCCCTCTTCCCTTCATGTTTGCGTCTTCTTTCTTCCGTACAATTTAATTCATTCCTCAACTGCTTTTCCAGCTCAGGGAAAGTAAGTGGAACATCATGAATATCTCTCTTCCCTGATCATCCGCATTCCCCAACAACGGAGTTTTGGAATCCGAATCCTTGGAATTTCCCCGCACGTGCGTCGGATATGGTGGTCTCAACCACATATCCATGATATTGGTTGCACTATGCAGTAGCGAGAAACTACTCTGCTCCTCGACTTTCTTGAGTACCCCCCTTCGAATTCCTTCTCTAAATTGATTTCTCTCATTCCTTGCTCTTTCCACACCGCCTCCTCCGCCTCCTCCTGCTCCTCCTAGACCCCATCCCCCAAGTCCCCATTTCGTGGGATTTTGAATCGGCACATTAAAATCCGTTTCATCATGACCAAAGACGACATCAAATTTCGCATTCGGTACGATCCAAAAAACCGTCCGTTGTGTATATCTTGATAAAGGAGAAGATTTCCAATGTAAAGTAAGATCACCACTCATAGTATCAGGATCTTGATCATAATCTCTCCCGCGGATTTCTTCACCAATCCCAAATCCCATACCAATACCAGTACCCGTTCCCATTCCCTCGAGATTGCGTTCCGATTCTTCTGGGAGATCTCCCGGTTCGTCAGAGACGATTTCAGGCTCTTCGGTGAGGATTGTGGGGATATTTGGCATGGGTATCACGGGGTGTGAATTGAGGGCTTCGAAAAGACTGGGTGTCCCTTCTGTTTGGGTTTGTAGTAATTTTGGTCGCTGTGGTGTTCTTGGCGGTGTATCAACGACCATGGCACCAAAAGTCGCTCCAGGTCTGGGAGAAAATGGATTCAAATCCGCATCTGGAAATAATGGACTTGTCAAACTCGATCGAGAGATAGCTTGTGGTGTTGGTTCCAAAAGTGAGAAGATGGGAGGAGCTTGGGAATTAGAAGGGACAAGAGTAGCGGTCGTAGAAGTTCTTCTAGGTGGAATTCTTGGTGCGATTGGTGTATCCGTAGATGTATTCACTGGCGTATCTTCCGAATCCGCATTATCTCTAGCCAAGGGGAAAAAATTCTTCTGGAAAGTGGCTCTGTCCTTGATCTTTGAAGAGGTTTAATCTCGGAAATTGGGGAAGTTTGTGATCTAACCAAATGTTTTGGTTTAAAGGGTATTCTGGGTTTCGAAACGGATTTTGATCTCGGTTTAGCTGGACGATCGGCGTCTGGTCGAAGGCCGAGGGAAAATGCAAATCGTGAGGAAATATAATTGTAATCTAGGGATTCATTGTAGTAGGCTTTGTGTTTCGACTTCGGTGAATTCTTCGATGAGGGAAGTGCTGGTGGTAGATTTAGGTGAGGGCATGATTTTGATGGGGAATGTGTAAGTTGTCTAATGATTTGTTAGTATCATACATTTCAAAAGATTCAAATAGGTGAAATGGTTGATAACTCGATTGTTTGAAAATAAAATAAAAGACACTCAAGAATTGAGAGATGATAAAACTTACTTTTCTCCTATCATTTTTAGGTCTTTCGACTCGTTCATTGCTACCAGCGACATTTTCAGGCCTATCGGTATCCATGGTACCATAAGCCAAATCTTCGTTCATGATGTTATCAGAATTGGAAAGCTTCGCTTTACCACCTGATTTTCGAAGAACGTTTGGGGGAGAAGGCAAACAGTTGAATATATTGCAACAGGACATGAATGACTTTCCGCCTCTCGGCTTAATTAAAAATAGGTACACGACCAAAAAGCGGTGTTGATAATATGATAGTGGCAAAAGGTACCAAGCAACCAAGTGAGCAACCAAACTGTCCAGCAGCTAGAGCAAAACGAGGGGCGGGGGGGGAGGGAAGGGTGAATGTTGAAAAGTATCGGTAAGTAAATCAAGCAATCAATCGATCGATCCAGTAAATGCAAGAATATAAAGGCGCAGTGCGTGCAGCTCCTTTTTTTCCCTTTTCCTTTTCCAAAAGAGTTGGTTGAATGAACTATTTCTTACTCGGTATGAGGAATGAAAAATTCAAAAAGATATGAATATAAAGCATGAACCATGAACCATCTGCAAAGCACAAGAAGGGGGAGGAAAGATATGCGGTGAAATATCTTCATATATCCATAATATTTCCACTTCACATGTACGGAGTATGTGTGCGTTGACTCACCAGTCACTTACTTGACTTTGACTACTTTAACCTTACTACTTACTACCAATACCAAGTTATGTTTTATCCAAACATATTTCGTATAATTCTAAAGAATTCCATATGAAACTCATTTGAAAGGCATTTGACTCTGGTATTTTTTTAATTTTTTTCCATTTCATATCATTTTGATTTTCATTTTCTGATCGGAAATCCAGGCAAATGATTTAATTCGTGGAAAATGGGGACACTTGGAAGATGTTCCCATTTTCACCTGACGTGGTTCCTATCACCACCTGCAAGAGGGAAGGAGAAAAAAAATAATAATCAAAAGCTGAAGAAACAAGTAAAGCAAGCCCGAAGACGAACGACGCAAAGGAAGAAAGAAGGGAGGGACAGAAAAAAAAGACTTGCCAGCGAAACTTCTCGCCTCATGATGAAACGATGAAACACGAGAGTGTTAAAATCTTATAGTGGAGTCTTTTGCTTCTGCCCTGATTTCTTGAAGGAGAAGAAGAAGGGGAGAAGAAGGAGAAGGAGGAGGAGAGTAATAGTAATCGTAGTAGTTAGTAGTAATAGTATTAATAATGATAGTCGATGGGAATAGATATGGAATTAATACCATTGATGCCGTTGATGCCATTGATGATAATATGTAATATCGTACTGTGTTCTGATGACATATCTCACTCCAATGACTTGTGCTGTGTGCACTTTGAGTCTTTGAGTGATCCCATCCATGACTCGATGAATAATAATGAAAAGGACATTCATTACCGCACTGTATTAACCTGCTTGACAGGTTAAACCGATGAACTCGAGAGGAAAAGTCAAATAAACAAGAAATCCATTCGCCTCATCGTTTCGAGCATAAAGGCCAGACGAGGAACCCGCTGAGGTGCATGAGTTTGCTGTACTTTCTCAATTGGGATACGGAATATGTGAGGTTTGGTTTTAGCTGCAGCTGAAGAATCTTCGCTGCAGCTTGTTGTTGGCTTGGAAGGGTTAAGGGTTGAAAGGATTTGTGGAGATTGGGATTTCGATTTATTCAGAGGGAGATGATAAAGAAGATGATGAAGATGATGACAAAGATGATGGAGGATAAAGAAGGTGATGATGATAATAATGATGATATTTGAATAACGGTGAGAGAGGTTAATCGAAGAATAGATGAGGTTTGATGGAAGTTGATTGGAAGTTGGTCAAGAGTTGATGAGGCCTCGGGAGTTTGATTGAAAGTTAATACAGCTTAGAAGTTGAAGAGAAGATGAATAGAAGTTAATTAGAAGTTAATTAGAAGTTAAAGGAAATTTAAACTTTCATTTTATAATATAAATTAAGTGTATTTTATTTAAAATAATAAATATACTCATATTACAATTTACCTACTCCTTTTATTATTTATAGAGGCTAAATATTTAGAAGTAAGTAGAAGTTAATTAGAAGTTAATAGAAATTTAAACTTTTATTTTATAATATAAATCAAGTGTATTTATTTATAATAATAAATATACTTATATTATAATCTACCTACTCCTTTTATTATTTATATAAGCTAAATATTTAAAAGTGAGTAGACATTAATTAATAAACTAAATAGAGTTATTAAGTAAATAGAAGTATAATATTATACGTATAGAGGATTATATATTATAAATTTATAATACTAATAAGTTTATAGAATTATAAGTATCTAAATTTATAATACTAATAAGTTTATAGAATTATAAGTATCTAAATTGATAAACAAGCATCAAGTCCTAATAATTATACTTAGTAAACTTTCAACTTTCACCTTCAACTCCAAGTCCAAGTCTCCGGGCTAGTCCAACTCGATCCAAATGCAGTAATAATTTCAACCTGGAAGTCTCTAGCCAGCTAAACAATCTCATTACGGCAACAATCAATCCGATGAACAAGCCAACACTCAGATCAACCCTCAACTCCAAAACATCTCCCCAATCTCCAAACTCCAAGTCTCAAAAGACTAACAAACAGATTGATTCATCAACAAACCAACAGACCAACAGACCAACAGACCAACAGACCAACAAACGAACAACAAACTCTCCACCTCAAGTTCCCCTCAATCATGTTGAATCATCTCAACCCAATCCAGCACAGCACCTACAGTAGTCCGTAGAGCACAGTAGTCATGTTTCAACCCCATACATTCATTCATTCACAGCTACTGCTGTACGAGGACTGTACGAGGATTGTACGAGTACATCCATAGTCAGCCAACAGCCAACAGCCAACAGCCAACCCACTGTAAGCTTACATAATCACTACAGCCAACCCTCAAAACTCCATCGATCGGCTCCGAACCTCGGCTTGTTTATTTCTCTTACTTGTGCTCTGTACATGGTAGTTCGATCATCTGATTACCTCCAGACTCCAGAGTAGGTATTTATGTTGATATTCATGGTTATGCTCATACCTAGGTAGGTAGTCATATTCATATTCATACACCTCCAACTACATACGCCTACGCCTACACCTACATATATGGATTGCATACTCATGTTGATATTCATCTTAATCGAACACCCAGGTTACAGGTAAAGTATGACATATAATCTACTCGAATCCAGCTGTGCCATGATATCTACCTAGGTACTCTTTACCTACCTGCCTAACTATCCATCATCTATCTATCATCTATCGTCTACCAACCTATCTAGATATGACATGGCATGGCATGGCATGGCATGAACAGCATATCCATATCCATATCCATATCCATATCCATATCCATATCCAACCATCCCAAACCTCAAACCTCAACCTCAAACCCCAACCTAAGCACACCCTCCACCCATTATCCATCCATCCATCCATCCATCCATCCATTCAAATCCCCAAACAAAACACCACACCACACCCCAACACCCAGAACCCAAAACCCCTCCCCATGAAAACAACGTGGGATAACAAACACAAGCTAACAACACAAGCTAAGCTAAGCTACCAACGCCAAAGCACCACCACGCAAAGCCCACCCACCCAACCATCATCCCGAGTCCGAGTCCGCATCAAACCCTCCATCCACTTCTGTCCGCTTTGGGATCTCTGTACAGTGTACATACATACATACATACATACATACATACTGTACAATGTACATACATACACACACGCCTCTCACAGCACCCATCCATCCATCCATCTGCACATCCATCTACGATACATAGCGTCCCCCGAGCATCGCATCATCCCACGTCACCAGAGCTCCTCGCTCCTCATCGACGGGCATCTCGATGGATATTCACGTCACGTATCTTTGCGTATCGTTTCTATCGTTTCATTTCATTTCATTCTGACCTCTCCCTCATATATACTAACTACTCCAAGATCGATGCTCCAGCTCGAGTATGAGGACCAAATATCAATATCAATATAGTTATATCAATATAAATATCAAGACCAGGCATAAGATATAAGATATAAGATATAAGATATAAGATATAAGATATAAAAAACAAAAAACAAAAGACAAAATAGAAAATACCGAAGACCGAACGAACCCCACCTATTCACTAGTAGATACACACACACACTAGTAACACTACGGACAAGACAAAAGCCACGAGGATGAGAGCGAAGGAGGGGCATACATATTAGAGAGAGAAATGAATGAATAGAGACATTTAGCCAGTTTTTCATTTTCATTTTCATAGTTTACATAATAAGTATAGTCTATGAATATGGATATCCTATTAAAAGGCATTTAACTATTATTTATATTTTTCAAATTAGTGAAATTATAAATGGTATAGTATTCTATACAAGCGGATAGGCTAGATTGATTTAGAATTACTAGTAATTCTAATATAGGTATATATCTTTAAGATTATCGCTCGTTTTGGCTATATTAGATTAATTTGATGGAAATAAAACTTTACTTTGTATTTATCAAAATGAATGAATATAGAGTAAAGCGAGGATTTTATAATTATCTTTTTAGAATTAATTATAATAATAAATCGATTGCTATTATAAATTCTCTTATTCGAAACTTTTAATAGTTATTTAAATATCTTTAATAAATAAATAGATTGATAAAGTACGAACGATAAGTAATTTATTTAATAATTTAATAATTTAATAATTTAATAATTTAATAATTTAATAATTTAATAATTTAATAATTTAATAATTTAATAATTTAATAATTTAATAATTTAATAATTTAACAATTTAATAATTTAATAATTTAATAATTTAATAATTATAATAGAATTTAATTATAATAGAATCTAATTATACCAAACGAAGAATTTCGATTAATCGGATCTAGTATTATTATAATTTCGATATAATTAAGTATATATAAAAAATTATATAGAATTTATATAATATTATATATTTTAATATAGTATTATATAGATTTATATAACTATATATAGATTTAGCTTATAACTTATATAGATTTATAAATTCAAAGAATCAACCTTAGTTTATTAATTTATTATATTATATAATTATTATTATACTTATACTATAGGAGGTTTAAAATATACAAAAACACGAACCTTAAATCCTTAACGGCTTATATGATTGGTTATAAGTATTCCGCGAAAATTCTGATTGGTCGAGCATTAGTAAGCAAAAAACCTTAATTTTTTAATGCCGACTTTCCGTTCTGCTTTCGGAGCTTAATTATTCCGAGCTATTCCATTTCGGCCATTTCGAAGATGATTAATCATTTCAGCCATTCCATTTCGGCCATTCCATTTTAGCTATTATATATTGTCACATATTATTTCGAAATAATAAATAATAAATAATAAATAAATAATAATAAATAATAAATAATAAATAATAAATAATAAATAATAATAAATAATAAATAATAAATAATTAATAATAATAAATAATAAATAATAAATAATAATAATAAATTAATAATAATAAAAATAATAAATAATATAATAAATAATAAATAATAAATAATAAATAATAAATAATAAATAATAAATAATAAATAATAAATAATAAATAATAAATATAATTAATATTTATATAAAATTTGAATTTATTTTCTAATTATAAAATGATAGTAGAAATATTAAAGTATTTTAATATAAAATATAATAGTTTATTATTTATAGAAAAGAATAATTTAAATATTAAAATAAATCATTAAAGATAAATTATAATTAATAAATATAATTAATAAAAATTAGTAATAATAATAAAAGCTTTAATATACATTTCATTTCTAATTCAAAAATATATTAAATAATATATAAGAACTTTAAACCCTTTATATTAAGTACAAATATAAATAGAATAAATAGAATTATTATTAAAAAAAGTATATAAACTAATGATTATTTAAAAATATAATAATATAAAAAGAGATATAGAAATATAATTAATATATTATTATTATTATTCTTATTTCATTCTACATTTCACATTTCAATATAATAAATAATAATAAACAATGATTAATAATTGTTACGAAGGACGAGTCATATGAGAGCATACGGGGATCACTAATAGGAGCAAGTATAAAATATAGAATATAGTATATATAAGTAGATTAATAACTATTTGCTTCTATTATAGAGTAATAGGAGAAGTATATATAATTAAAAAAGTAGTGTATAACCTTTCGATTGAAAAGCATAAAAGTACTTTATATATCCAAGATCGATATTGAAGAATTGGAATAGATCTTTAGTTTATTCTTTACTAATAATATAGTAAAATTATATAATTATTTTTGTATAATATACCTTTTAAATTAAGCTAATCTGCTAAAAAAACTAATGGAATGTAATCTTTTGTTAATATATAAACAAGTGTATATATATTAATTCGATTCTTTATTATATATTGAAAAAGGGTATTATTGTTATTAAGGATTGGATTTAAAAATAAAAGAAAAAGAAATTATAAAAGAAAGTATATTGATTTAAGATTAAAGAAGAGATATTTCAACTTTTAATCTCTAATATAGCTAATAATTGTTGGTAAGTGTAAATGGGCGCTTATATAACTTTTTACATCGGTAGCAAGATATGCATCGAATATATTATAAACAAATAAGAAATACGTTTAAATGTTTAAATATAAAATCTATTAAAGTTTATTAAAGCGTTAACGATGTTTAACTACCTAATCTAACAGATAAATGTTATAGCTTTATAAGTAATAAAAAACATAATTAATAAACAAAATATAACTTTTAAATTTATATAAAAAGCTTTATAAAAGCATATTAAAGTAATTCTTAATATTTTTAATTTAATTATTTTTTTATTTATTTTCAATATGCCTTTAAAACAATCAAAAAGAGCAATTAAGCAATTAAAGCAAAATCGAGCGGTTTAAGCTTAAATAAAAAGTATAAAAGATCGAATTTCGGATTTTTGCTATTTAATAAAGCTATTTGTAATGTTAATTCCTAATATGGATATTAATATTACAATTTAACTTGGTTTTACTTGTAATGCGTTAAAATCTTATAATTTCAGATAAGGATTTTGAAGGATTACAAAGCGAAGGGTTTAACTATAATCCTATAATTATAAAATCTTTTGTTATGAATATATTTCTAATTATTTATTTAAAAAGCATTTTACTAATCTTAACCTTTTTTAAAGTATCTTCCAAGAATATAGGATTTACTACTACTTTAGCAATAACAAAAATAATTTCGAAGTCCTTTAATGAAAGCTTAAAATTATAATTTTAAAGAATATTTAATAAAATGTAAATTGCTTTTCAAAAATATAGAAATATATTGATTAATTAAATTACTCTTATTATAAATTACCTTTTTTATTATATATTTATAAGATTATGAATATAAATAATAATAAGAATATACAAAGCTTATTTATTATAAAGATTAAAAAGATTATTTAAATCAAAAATTACTTTCCGTAATTACATCGTTTTATTACTTTTATTTTTATTCCTAATATTTATTAAAAGTACTTTTTATTTTTCATTGTATTAAATCGTTTTGTTTGGAAAATAATAATAGCAAATATATTAATAATATTAATATTATAAAAAATCGTTGTATACATTATAAAAGTTATTCTTATATTACAATTACTTCTAATTTATATAAAGTTATTAATTATTTATATAATTTAAAGGATTGAAATAAAGCTATTCTTTTATAAGTAAATTTTTTACTCTTTTAATTAAAATAACATTAAACTAATATATATTTGATTATAAAAGCAAATAAAATTATATCGTATATATATAAAGAAAAAAATAAAATAACATTAATAAATCAGGAAAAGGTATAAGGAATATTATATAAAAAATTACTTACTTTTATATATGTAATCCTTCTACTCCTTTTAATCCTTAGGATTATATATATATACTTTCCTTAACACTCTTTCGTTCAATTACAGATTAATATTCTAAACAATCAAAAGAATTTATCCAAAAGCATTTAAAGAATTATAAAATGATTAAATTGGATAATATTACTATTTGCAAAAAAGCTTTTTAAATATTCTATATTAATGCTTTTTATTTAGGTTACCTTAATTTTATTATTGCGAAATCTTTTTCAACATTAACCATTTACAATTTTATTATATAAAGTTTCTACATTTCTCACTTTTTTTAAAGTTCTAAATCCTATTTCTTTTAAAGTTTTACTTTTTGCTTTATTCGTTTATAATGTTCCTATTATTATAAATTTTTTAACTTTTATAATATAAAGCTCTAAAGTTTTTTAGTTTTTCTCCTATTGCTTATAAAAAGCGTTTTATTGTAAGAATACCTTTTTTCCTAAAAAAAAAATCATTTTGCTTTTAGATTTTAATAATAAATCAATAGATTTTAATCCTAAAATTATAAAGCTATAAAAAATTACAAGATTAAAAAGAATAAAAATTAATATTATTTATATATAAGCTAAATTAAATAAAAAGAAAATTATTGAGAAAAAGAAAAAAGAAAAAGAAGGCGAAATTGTTAAAAGAGATTAAAGAATTTTGTAAGATAAGAGTAAAGCTTAAAAGTTTTTAAAAGAGTAAATAGCTTTTAAATTATACGATAATCTTTAATTATTATAATATTATATATTAAAATATATAATATATAAAGCTTTTAAAAAAGGTTCTATATAATTGATTTCTTAATTTTGCTTAATCCTAAATTAAATATCTTGTAAATTGAATAATAATCTAAAATGTTTAAATTTCTAATAAATAAGATTTTTAATTAATTTATCAATAAGCATTTGATCCATTAATAAGTATAATATAATAAAACTACTTTTTGAATACTCTTGCCTTAATTATATATTCTATATATCAATGTATCTAAGCTTAATAAAGATTTTTTTGTTCTTATTAATTATTAAATGAATTATTTAAATATTATTATAATATACAATAGTAAGCTTTTTAATTACAAAATCCATTTTCTTTTAAAAATCTAAAAAGTGACCATAATCTTTTTTAAGGATTATTCTATTTCGAAGAGCTTTACCTCAATAATGAAAAATAATTACAATATCCTATTATATTGTTTTTTATACAATAAAGCCTTTAAAAAGCGATATTATATACTCTTAAGATAATCTTTGTATTTCAGAATTATCCGCAAATAATACATTGAAAAATACTAAAAGCTATAAAATATACTTTACAAAATACTTTATTCCTAGAAATCTTATATTTTCCACAAATATTGAATACAATAATCTACTATGTTCATATAATCTTAAAAAAAGGGTTAGTTAAATAGTAACTAAAGCTAAAAAAGCTGTAAAAGTAATATTTACTCAAACCGTTATTATAGTATATAGAATTAATCTAATTTTCTTTTAATATACTTTTTTAAACATTGTAAAAGCATTCTTTTTATTCTTTTTGAATATTATAATTGGAAAAGGAGTATATATGTTTTTATTAATTAAATTAAACTTTTTAATGATTTTTTTCAATATATATATTATAAACGAGTAAAAAGCTTATTCTAAGATTAATTTTTAAATATACAAATACTAAAAAACCATTCCATATCATTTAATTTTTAAAGCTTATATACTCTTTTAAGTTATTTAATGAATTTTTAAGCGTTCTATTTATGCTTTTTGTAGTATATAATTTGAATATTATCTACAAAAAATAATATTCATAAATTTACGATTTTTGTTAAAGTATATACAAAGCTTTTTTTTATAAACCTTTAATTCTAAATATACAAATATAGATATAAGCTTTTTAAACTATATTATAAATGAATTTTTCAATCTATAAAACACACGATTTAGGATTATAATCTTTCCAAGGATTTTATATTTATTCGATAATTAATAATATACTAGTATTTTATTAGGATTACGAATTATATTAATAAAAACGTATTAATTATATTATATTGTTTAATTTCAAAGTTATATTTTGTAATTATTACTATAATTATTCGAAAAAAGCAGAAAGTAAAAGTAGTAGTATAAATAGTTTTGATTATAGTTTTCTTTTAAAGATTATTATATATTATTAATTTTGATCTTTCCATTTATTTATAAATCTTTGCTTATTATTTTTATAATTAAATATTTATTTGGAAGGGATTGGATGTATTATTATTTAATTCAAATCTACCATTCTCTTATATGTTATTTTTTTTAAAAAAAATTGTTGATCTCTTTTTTACAATTTTGCTTAAATTCTTTTTTCAAAAAAGATATTCCTTTAATTAATTCCAATTTTTAGGTGGTGGAGGAATATTTAAACAATAGGTTAATTTGATGATTAATTGCTTTTTTAGCAATTCTAAAAAGCAATTAGGTTTATTTAAAATCATAGCAATTATTATACTGTAGATTGTTATAAAATCCTTTTTAATTTCCGATTTCTTTATATTAAATTAATTAAACTAAAATATTAAATGGAATTTATTAAATCTTTTAATATTTTTTTTATTTAATTTTTTATATAATTACTATTCTAATATATAATCTTATATTCTTATGATTATTATACCATTAATTATAATATGTACGTTTGCAAATGATTAAAAAAGTATATACTAATGGTTGATTAAATAATTTCGATTTTTTTGTTTATAAATAATTAATATTCCTACGGATTAAGTGTAATTTACAGAAGCTTAATAATTAATATTTAAGATCTTTTTATAATATAATTATTAATTCAATTTAATTATAAAAATACATTTGTTGGATTGTGATGGAATAATCTTTTTTTTACTTGAAAAATATTCCTTAACTAAATATTTTACATTAGAATACTGTATATAATTCTGAATAATATTTAGAGTTATTATTAACTATTATGAATAATACTCTTATTGGATTTTTATACTTTCCAATTAATTTTCCTTTGTATTAAATATAGGATTAAATTAATTTATATGATTAATATTTCATTAAATCAAAATCATTTATACTAGTATTATTAAGTTTATTACAATATTATTCCTTATATTATTTAATAAGAATAATATTTAATCAACTAATAATCCTATTAATAGATCAACATTATTAAACTATTCTTTTAAAACTTTTTCACCTTTTTAATCTTTTAATAAATATATTCGATAAGTTGATATAAGATTCGTTATTCAAAAAATCTTTTTTATCCTTAAGATTAAAATCTATCCCTTTAAAAATAATTTATTAGTGTTACTTTTCTTTTTAATACGCATGATGATTAAGAATTTTGATTTTCGATATTTATTTAAATATTTATTTAATTACCTATAGTATTATTTTTTTTAAGATTAATTTATTAAATTTCTATTTTATTTAATATATTTAATGTAAAGAGCAGTTTTTCTAAGCATTACTTTTTAAATAAAGGTAAATTTATTAATTAATAAAATTATTCTTATATATATAATTTTTGTTAAAAGTTACATTTTCGAATGATAATAATATGGTTAAGTTATAAAAATCCAAATATGGTAAATATTTAAATCCTATAATATATTCTATTAGATATTCTATATAAGCTTAAGGATTAGTTTTATATCATTTTTTATATATATTAGTTTTTTGATTTTTATTTAGAGGGTATGCTTTATAATCATATTCAGAAAATACTATTTTAGTTAGGTTGTAGATTTTTTAAGATTTGAGTAGAAAAAGCAGGATTATTTTTTTAATAATAGTTTCTAAACTATATATTAAGAATTTTGTTAAATAATTTGAAAAATCGATTTTGTAATGGATTAATATTATATAGGTAGGTAATTACAAGAGTAATCTTTATTTACATTTTATTTGATAATCCTAAAGATTAATACATTTTAATTTGTTTTGTAATAATCTTTTATTTCTATACATTCTACTTTTTCATTGGATTGATAGGTATATAATAATGAGAGCTTTAATTTCAATATTTTTAAAAATAATCTATTTTTCAAATTTTATTAATTCTAAAGATTACAATAATGGATATATTATAATTTTGTTTAATTACGTTATTATTAACAATTTATATTTTCTATTAATCTAAGATAAGAAATTCTTGATTATTAAGAATATTTCTACAAATGATTTGTTAAGTAAGCGTGAAAGAGTAGAATGTTTTATTGAATATCTTTTTGATTATTAATAATCAATTTAATTTATTATAATTTTGTGAAAAATCAAAAAGATTTCTATTGTATTTTATAAAAGGGTTAAAAAGGTTATTTTTTAGATATTTTTGATATAATTTGTAAAGTATAAGTGAGAAAGTATTTTATATATTTTTTTTAGAAATATTAATAATTTTATTTTTTGAATTGATATAATTAAATATTTTAATACTTATTTTTTAAGATATTTTATACGTTTATGTTATATTTCTTTTAAATCCAATCTTTCAGGTTAAAAATCTTTTAAGCATTTGAATAAAGCGATATTAATTATTTAAGATTGTAGGATATATCATATAACAATTGTTTATTAAAATAAATGGAAGATTAAAGTAGAAGAATAAGGATTTATATTTTAAAAAATAGAAGATTATCTTTTCTAATTAATTAAGTAAAAACAATGCTTTTTTTTATAATATTTATATAAAAAGTATTATTATAACTATATATTTATACTCTTAACTTTGCAAGAATAATTTTCAAAACAATATTTATTATATAAAAACCTGGAACAAAAACAATATTTAAAAGAATAAAATTTATTAATCAAGGATTATTATTATTATTTAAAATATTAATTATAATATATAATCTTTTGCCGATTATTTGATACGAGATTGTATTAACTTTGATTATATTATTAAGATTAGATAAAATGTATTTAAAATTATTAAATAATAAAATGTTATTAATTAAATAAATTAATTTGTAATTATTAAAAAGGGTAAAATAAGTAAGATAATAAAGATTAATAATTGAAGTAACAGAGTAGATTCCAAAATTAAAGTTATTAAAGAGATTATACAAGTAAAAAATGCTTTCTTACTTCTTTTAATTATTTAATAATTATTCTTTTTTTACAAATCTTAAAATTAAATATTTGAATTATTAATTCGTGTACTTCTTGATTTAATTTTTCTTAATAATTTTTTCAAATAGCTTTTTGTTTAATTGATTAATGTATTTGCTTGTAAAAGCAAATTTAATATTTCTATATTTCTTTAATTTCCTATTTGTAATATAGATAACTTTAATAATTCTTTGGTTAACAAAAGTATTTACGTTTAAATCTATTTTTTATAGAAAGTATTTTAATTAAAATTACTTTTATTATTACTCTCTAAATAGTATATATCCTTATTCTTTGAATTTCTGTATATTCCTATTAAACTTTGAATATACTATATTATACTATAATCATTAAAGTTTAATATAAATAATCCTATATAAAAATTTGTTTTTAATAATATTAAATTATATTTAAATGTATACAAATAAAAACTTTAATTTTATAGCATTAAAAAAATTGATAATTGTTTTAATTTTTTTAATTTTGTTAAAATTATATACAACTACTTTTAAATATATATATAACCATTTTTATATTATTTAAAAAAATCATTTTTATTTAATATTACATTTATAAACGTTTGTTTATATACCAATTCAAACTTATATTATTATAACAATATTAATAAAAAGCAAACCGTTTTCTTAAAATAAAGGATTATAAACGAAAATAATTTATTATTATTTAATAAATAAATAATCTTTATAAAAAATTAAGGGATTAATAATAGTATTAATTCAATTGTACATTTTATATAATATAATATTCGTTTAATAAAGTATATACTTTTGATTACTTTTCCAGGATTGCTTTTTTTAATTATATTCTTTCTTATAAGATCCTTTATTGTTAATATTTTTAGCTTTTGTAGTTTTATAAGTTTAATAACTATAAAAATATTTATACTACTCAAAAGGTAAAGGATATTCAATTATTATACTTTAATCTATATTAATTATTATAATATTATATTCGCTTTTTTTATAATAATATTTCCTTTTAATTGCTTTTGGTTTACTTAATCTGTTAATTTTTCAATTATAACAAAAATAAGTAAGATAGCGTTTAATTCAATTAATCTGTTAAATTCCTATAATATAAAAAGTATTAAAGTTAATTTTATTTTATATATTTTTTGTATTATATTGCTTTTTAAAAGTATAATATTATTTAGCCCATCCATCTTAATTAATAAACTGTAATTTGATGTTAAATAATATAATAATTTTTAAACAAAAGAATAAAGTTCTTTAATAATAATTCTATATAAATGTATTAAAAAAGTAATAAAAGATTAAATATTATACTAGGCTCATAATTGTTACGAAGGATAAGTTATATAAAAGCATACAAGGGATCACCAATAGGAAATAAAGTATAAAATATAAGAATATAATATATATAAATAAGCTAATAATTTTGCTTCTATTATAGAATAATAAGAAAAGTATATATAACTAAAAAAGCGGTGTATAATCTTTGATCAAGGAGCACGAAATGCTCCACGTATCCAAGATCGGTATTAAGAGGATCGGAATAGACCTTCGGTCTATTCCCCACCAATGATATGGTAGGATCACATGATCACTTTTGCGTAACAATAATTAAATTAAAAAAAACGAGAAAAGATAAAGATAAATTATATATTAAAGTAAACTTGGTGTTGTTTTGGGTCCATGCCAGGGTAAAAATCTACAAAATAGTATATCTTTTAAATCCTTTCTTATATATTATAAAACTTCCATTTTGAAGAATTTAGATATACTAAACGTTTACTTTTTAATTTAATAATATAACAAAGCATTCTTTTTAATTTTTGATAGATTCGTTGATTTAATATAATTTTTTAAAATAAATTCCGTTTTCAGTTAAGTTTTAGCCCGGCATTGACCCAAAACAACGCCAAGTACATCACACATTACACGTGGGTTGAGTTGACTGTGTCGAGTATGACATTAATGTAGTAGTATAGTATATCCATGGCATATACTACCTTCCCATCTAATAGACATACTCTGTATCTATGTTAACCTTGGAACAGAGAACCTTGGGAGTGAGAGATGATATCGAGTAATGTGGCTAATCTTTGTGGATAGAAGAGAATAATATCTTATTAAAGTGTAGACATGGCGATGTCTCCCCATCACCCCTCAATCTACCATATGGATATAACCTTGAATGCTTTTATGCTTTTATCCTTCCATGCATACCCAAAACCGTCGAAGTTGTATTGTTCCATCCGTCCCTCCTTACCATTGTACAATGTGTAAAGCCTAGGCTCCAGGTATGCTATCTTACCAACCCTGCCATGTCCATAAACGCCGCGATCTTTATTATACAACCATCCGTAGAACTACCTCCATTGACACCACCCATTGATAAATTCCTCGTATGATATACCCATGATGTCCCCTTGATGTCCCCTTGATCCCATTTCAATATAAATCCATTAACTCTTCGTAGGTTTCTTGCCCATCTTATTGGCCGTCATTAATTTAATCGAAATAGGAAATGTTCCATTTTTAGGAAATCTGCGACCTGGCACACTGGCAACTACTGTTCGACAAACAGGACAAGTCTTTCTACCAGTATTTCCTGCGTGTAGGGCTGAGTGAAGACATTCAGCACAGAAAAGATGACCTATATCGAGTTAATGAATGCGAGGAGGCAAAATGTTATAAATCACATACCACAATGTGTAATCGTCAAATCTGTAGGGTTATCCATACAGATAATACACTGAAATTCCACCAACTTGACAGGTTTTGTAGCTTCATCTTGATTTTGTTGTTTGATCAAATCCTCCTGTTCCTTAGCCTTGGCAGCTTCATATTCTTGTAGATTTGAATTCTCTGCTAGGTCGACTACTTCAACATCTTCATCAGAGTCAATCTTGGGTGGTGTGAAATCTTGCGGCGTTTGGAGGATTTTGAGCTTGATCTGGCAAACGACCTCTTTCGTTTTGGTGACTTTGGTCGTGTGAGGGAAGCTGGACGTAAACTGGTACCAGATAGGGCTCGGCGCCTCTCTGGTGGAGGAACCATGGTTGATGAATTATCGGTGAGATCAACCACACTATAATTATCAAATGTTTGACTTGCTCCTACCTGTGGTGGAGATACGAATGGATCGTCGATAGTTTCGTTATTTTGTGAAAGAAAGGAATCCAAGTCAAAGTTTGCTAAAATATCCGCGTCTTCGTCGTAAAAAGAGGAGCCCCTTGGTCGGTCTGAATTTTGTTGTGCTGATTGATTTAAATGTGATTGAGGTGGAGGAGGTGATCGAAAATGACTGCTTTCGTCATAAGCATCAAAAGAAAGAAAAGCGCGGGGAGATGCACTCCGAGGGCGTTTTATACGACTGGATTCTGGATTTGGATTTGAATTTGAATTTGAATTCGGTGCCAAGGTTGATGCAGTTGTATTTGCAGTTGTTGAATTTATATTTGTGTTTGTACTTGATGTTGAAGCTGATGTTGATGTTGATGGTGACGCATATGAAGATAAGTCTGGTTGAATTGGTCGTGTGTGAGTTTCTGGTATAAAGAGTGGTGATGAAGATAGACCTGGTAACTCTAGTCCATTTCTGGAATTTATTGCCTGACTAATTGGTGGTAGGGTTAAAAATTCATTTCCCCCTCTACCACTACCGCCAAAAGATCCGTTGTTCCATGGTGAACGTGTATTATTGTTGAGAGTCGAAGCTGTGTTTGAATTTCTGTTGTTGTGAGGAGGCAAATATGAATGTGAATGTGAATGTGAATGTGAATGTGAATGTGAATGTGAATGTGAATGTGAATGTGAATGTGAATGTGAATGTGAATCTGGGTTTGAATAGTCGGAGGTCATTTTGCTATGTGAAGTTAAAGGTAAAGGCAAATAAAGAGTGATAACATTGGTTGAATTCTTTTAACTTCAACAAACAATACAAGTCCGTAGATTAAGACAAACAATGAAATCCAATGTGTAGCTGGTCGCATATGCCAACTTTTGTGTGGTTGATATGAAAAGGAGTAAAGAAGGTTGAGAGTCAAAGGATGTTTGGGAGTTGGAGTACAAGCACTGTATCGTCGGTGATTGAACGTCCTTGATTGAACGTCCTTGACTTGAACGTCCTTGATTGAACGTCCTTGACTGAACGTCCTTGATTGAACGTCCTTGGCTGATCGTCCTTGATCGAATTGTAGATTTTAGAGTAATTGGTATCACATCAAATTGCAATGAACTGTCAACAATATGAAGAGAACGAGGAGAGAGAGATGAGGTGAGGTTGAGAAGAGATTGAGGTAAAGTGAGTCGAGGTGAGGTGAGGTGAGGTGAGGTGAGGTGGTGAAGTAAGGTGGTAAGGTGAGGTGAAGCGACGTGAAGTGAAGTGAAATGAAGTGAAATGAAGTGAAATGAAGTGACGAGTTGAAGAGGAGTGAACGAATGAATGACTGGATGGATGGTTGTTTCCTTAAAAGTTATATACTCCGAGAACCCAAAAAATCAAAGGGTCAAGTTCCTCTTTAAAAAGGTGCGGTGGTGCTCCGTGAGTGAGTTAATTTGTTTTTTTGATGATGCTCATAGTCTTCGATCTGTTTGTCACCAGTCTTATCGGCAGTTTGGTTGATTTATGTGTACGATATGATTCAATTAATATAAATGTTGTATTACAGAATGAGAAGCAAACCCCGATGAATTATTAATTGTATATGAATGGATGGCACTTGGAATTTGATTTACAATGGATGGAGGTACTTGATTATTGAATGATAAGATGTAAATAAGAAAGATGGATGTGGCGGTAAATTAAAATAAATAACGAGGGAGGTGATGAAATATTAATAATCTTATTTATTATTTTATTTATATTTAAATATATATATATATATACTTAATTCTATTTATATTTAAATATATATATATTCTTAATTCTATTTATATTTAAATATATATATATTCTTAATTCTATTCCTACTATATTAATCTTTATATAATTCGTAAAAGTTATTATTAGTCTTAATACTTAGTTTTTTATTCTATATCGAAATATTTATCTATTAATTTTATTTAATACTATAATTAAAAGCTAGGTATATAGAAATAATTAGAAACTATATAGAAATAAGTACTATATTTATTATTTATTAATATAATAAACTCTTAAAGATATATATACATATCTATTTAAGATATTTAATAGGAGATTACCTTTCTTTATTTTTGTTCTTATTTTTATTCTTATTTTTATTCTTATTTTTCTTATTTTTATTCTTATTTTTATATTTAATCTCATCTTATTTATATATTACTTGTTTATTTACCTATTTATTCGTTTTATAAATTAATAACAAATATAAAATTAGAAATGATAAGACCGGAACCTTATCATAAGCATAAATTTCTATTCGTATCTTCAGCCTCGTGTGACGCTCACTCAGCCTTGCATAGCCTCGTCCACACCGTTGAACACCCCGCAGAAAAATTTGAATACTAATTAGCAAACTGCTCCAACAGTTCTCGCTCTTCCTGCTTACTGTACCCGTGGACTTCTTTTCAATTCATTCTGGCGAATGAAATCTAATCCTACAATTTTTAAAGCCTTTTGAAAACGTCACTACAAGTATCAATTTCACATTTCACAAGATCCCCAGTTGTGTTGACGTCCCGTTTCAATATTATCTCTAGGTAACATGATCAAGACAATGATTTAATCCAAATTTTCTTTCATTTATATTATGCTTCTTTCATCCCGCGCTGGTCGTGCAAGTAGACCAAGCGCAAGCTTTATTCGTCTTGCAAAATATCAAACCCAGAAGCTGCGAGACATACCCATATCTTATACACGATGGCGAACATATACCACGGAAGCAAATATATCATCAGGACAGGAGTCCGCGAGCACTATCGACCAAGTCGGTATGTTGAGAGACCTTCGACAATTCAGTTGAGCAACAGCTAAGCAAATTTAGATGCTTCGATCCCTAGATTTAATGACATAGGCATTCAACACATAAGCCATCACATCTACAATCAAATATTCCCAAAGAATCAATCTCCTCCTTCTCCAGAACTTGTAGCGCTCTCAAAAGATCACCTGCAGAGGCATGAATTACTTGGGAAGAATACAGATAACACTCCTCCAATATCCTTCGACTTACCAGCATTACAAGGTGACACATTGGATGAACATTTTTACAAATTGGGTATCGACGCTTCCGAACCATACTTGACGCTTGCAAAGAATTTTACTAAAATTGAGACTCCTGCTCGACCGCGAAAATGGTCACATGAAAGTGGATGGACGAAATATAATGGTGATGGTTCCATGGAAACCATCGAAGCACCAGATGAAGAAATGTTGTGCTTTGATACCGAAGTTATGTGGAAAGAGAGTTCGTTTGCTGTGATGGCTTGCGCTGTCAGTCCGACACATTGGTATTCCTGGATATCCCCATGGTTGTTGGGCGAAACCGAAAATGACCGTCAATTGATACCCCTCGGAGATCCAAATAAACCACGAATCATTGTCGGGCATAATATCGGTTATGATCGGGCAAGAATAGCTGAAGAATATGACATAGTTCAATCGAAGAACAACTTCTTGGATACCATGTCGTTGCATGTTGCCGTCAATGGAATGTGTTCACGTCAAAGGCCGACGTGGATGAAACATCGAAAAGATCGAGAATTACGGGAGAAGATCGCTACGGAGACGGATAATGCAGACTTAGCCTCATTGCTGGGACATAAGGCTCTTTCCGAAGAAGAAGAAGCAGAATTATGGATAGGCAGAAGTTCTGTCAATTCGTTGAGGGATGTCGCGAAATTTCATTTGAATGTCACGATCGATAAAGCGGCTAGAGATGCATTCGGTGAATGTGATCGAGAAGGGATCAGGGCTAAGCTCGAGGAACTTCTTGACTATTGTGCTGCAGATGTGGACATTACTCATCGAGTTTATAAAAGAGTATTTCCAAATTTTGTCGATACGTGCCCACATCCAGTTAGCTTTGCAGCATTACGACACCTCTCATCTGTGATCCTTCCAGTTGATAAGTCATGGGAAAAGTATGTCGCCAATGCCGAAGCTATATACTTGAAGTTGTCAGATGCAGTACAAGAACGACTTCTTGCATTGAAAGATAAAGCGTTGGAGATCAAGGATGATAAGGAAACGTGGAGCAAAGATCCTTGGTTAAGACAACTTGATTGGTCCGGTCAAGAAATCAAAAGAATAAAATCAAAGAAGGAAGGTGAAGAAGGGAGACCAGTTGCTAGACAAAAGATGCCTGGTATGCCGAAATGGTATAAAGATCTTTACCCCAAAGCTTCAGGCCCTATCAATCTCTCCGTCCGTACACGAGTGGCTCCCTTACTTCTACGCCTTGCTTGGGATGGTTATCCATTAGTATGGTCCGACAAATATGGTTGGACTTTCCGAGTACCAATTGAAGAAGCTCACAAGTATACAGAAAAACAAATGCAAGAGTGTAATGCATTTGAGGCACCTGATATGCACTTACGGGATGATACGTCCGCCGCTTACTTCAAGATACCGCACAAGGATGGTCCGTTGGCAAAATGTGGTAATCCAATGGCAAAAAGCTACATGCAATACTTTGAAAAGGGTATCCTTTCATCCGAGTACCCCTATGCAAAAGAAGCACTTGAGATGAATGCTTCTTGCTCTTATTGGATAAGTGCACGAAATCGCATACAGTCTCAGATACCCGTCTATGAGAGTGATGGAGCGAAAGGACCGTCATCCTCAGGATCAGAATCGGAAACAGGCTATATCTTACCACAAGTCATTCCCATGGGAACTGTGACTCGAAGAGCTGTGGAAAATACTTGGCTTACAGCCAGCAACGCCAAAAAAAATCGTGTTGGCTCAGAACTGAAGTCAATGATTAAAGCACCACCTGGCTATTGTTTTGTCGGCGCGGATGTGGATTCTGAAGAATTATGGATTGCTAGTCTTGTTGGTGATGCCCAGTTCAAATTACATGGAGGAAATGCTGTTGGTTTCATGACTTTGGCGGGTACTAAAGCCGCTGGAACAGATCTCCATTCTCGGACGGCTGATATTCTTGGTATCACACGGAATGCTGCGAAAGTTTTCAACTATGGTCGAATTTATGGGGCTGGTTTGAAATTCGCCTCACTGTTACTTCGACAATTCAATCCCAGTCTTTCGGAATCTGAAACCTCAAAAACGGCTGGCAATTTATACAAAGCTACTAAAGGTGTCAAGACCATCAGAAAGGCTCTTTATCCTGGAGCTTTTTGGCGCGGAGGAACCGAAAGTTTTGTCTTTAACAAATTGGAAGAATTTGCAGAACAGGAAAAGCCAAGAACTCCAGTTCTTGGTGCTGGGATAACAGAAGCCCTAATGGCACGTTTTGTTTCCAAGGGTGGCTTCATGACATCACGTATCAACTGGGCGATTCAATCTTCCGGTGTCGATTATCTACACCTCCTCATTATATCCATGGATTACCTCATCCGTCGTTATAATATTAATGCCCGTCTGTCCCTGACGGTTCACGACGAAATCAGATATCTAGTCAAAGATTCTGATAAATATCGTGCGGCGTTGGCATTGCAAGTATCCAACCTCTGGACTCGAGCTATGTTTTCCCAGCAGATGGGAATCAACGATCTACCACAATCTTGTGCTTATTTCTCCGCGGTGGATATCGATCATGTTCTGAGAAAAGAAGTGGACATGGATTGTATAACTCCTTCAAATTCTACCCCAATCCCTCACGGTGAATCTATAGATATCGAACAACTTCTCCTCCAACCCTCCGCCCAACTTGACCCAAATATCGTACCCACCAACCCCCCAAATCTTTCCAATATCCCCTACAAACCCCGTATTCCTGTCATGGAATCCATTCAGAAATCCACAGACTTGATGTTTTTAAAAGCACAAATTTCATCAAGTGATCAAGAACTCAAGGATATACTGAAGGAGAAGAAGAAGTTGGAAGATTCGAACGCACCAAAGGAACTGAAACCTAGAAAAAATAAGGTCGTGCCTTATCATACATATGCACATTTAATGGAAGAACCTATCATGGTTAGTGATGCATTAAAAGTAGGCAAAGCATTTGATGCGGCCAAGGGTAAAAATTGGGCCTGGGATGTGAAAGGAAAATCTGGTACGAGGAGTGGTGCAGGAGCTCGATGGTAAATTACGAGGGGTATTTTGGATGTGTATTATTGAAGATTCTGTTGATGCTTCTTTTCTTTGCACGGAGTCATCTGGAGTGTTGATTTTTGATTTTGCTGGCGACAAGGTGAACGCGCATTAGGAAGGAGTAGATCTTTGGCGTCTTGATTATTTAGTAGGTCACTCTGTATTGTAAAGTTACAAGCCCATCGCGGAATCGAAGGAAATCACAGCGCATGTTCGATAACGCAAAGGGAATGTATATCATCTGATCAATATCTATATATCTATCTACCCATGGATCGATCGATCGATCATTCATTCATTCATCGACACAACAAAACATGAACATGCACCACTCCCAAATAAATTCTTCTTCACATCCCCATCTCCAAATATCGATTCCCCTCGAGGAACTCGTCTCTTCGTCCCCTTCCTTGTCTTTACAGCGGCTACTTTGGTTCGTTCGTTTGATGACTTGGGGTTTTTATCGAGGTTTGGAGGGGATGGGGATGGGGATGGGGATGGGGATGGGGATGGGGATGGGGATGGGGATGGGGATGGGGATGGGTGAATGGGGTAGATTTTTAGATATGTAGATTTATAGATGGATATATATCATACGAATTGGGATTTTGCTTTAGGTAATTGGGTTTATTGTCGATGGGATGGATGGATGGATGGATGGATGGATGGATGGATGGATCGGTGCATCGCCACGTATTGTTTCGCACCAAGCTACCAAGCTACAATCAATAAAATATACCGTGTTGTGAAATGACATGAGTGTGAGGGACGTCGTGGGGGATGAGCACGAGGGGATGAGAGGTGGATCGGGTTTACCGGTATGCAAATCGAGATTTGGCTCTGAATGGATGGGGTGGGAGGGGGGATGCTATATGCATGAGAGATAGGTGTTGAGGGGGGTGTTAGAATTAGCGAGTTGGTATCTCCTCCACGATGTGTGATGGGCTTCCAGGATGGAAGCGGGTGGGAGTTTGATGCTGGGTGGAAAGGTGAATTTGCGCAGGAGTGGAAAGGGCGGGTGTGGCTGGGAGATTTCACGTTGCATAGATATCCTGATTGTCTTGAAGTGTCGTTAATCATTATCATCTAATATAGCCAGTCGCTTTGAGACAATTGGTTCGGAGCTCAATGGGTAAAGTTAACACTTGCCAAAATATCCGAACTGCTTATTCAAGTATTATTCCTCTATTGAACCCCAAACACCTTATACTGGACCACATACGTCTACCATAAGAACTTTGTATATCCCAGTAACATGACTGTTGCAGCAACGATTAGCACGATTCACCTTCCCACTCAAAGGTTTTCAAAAACATACCAAAAGCATAAGTCCCGGCTACGCTTGGCAAAACCCACGCACTCTGAGCAAAATAAAAGCCACCCTCGGTTTTAGATATACCTGCCAGACTCACCAGTGTGAAAGAGAGTACAAAGTTAATGGCTATGCGTATTCTATCTGCGCGGGTCATTGTGGGACGACTCAGGGCGTTAAGAATGTTCATTAGGATGAGGGTTATGCCGGAAGCGAGAAAGAAGTATGTAAACTATAGGGGTATTAGTATGAGTCAAGATTTATCATTGCCAGGGAGAAAACAGAAAAGATGAGCGAGGGTGAAGTAATAGGATGAGATGAGACGAGTGATAGAAGAAGAGAAGAGATAAAAAAAGGTTTGCCATACCACAAGCGCAAGAACCTCAAGGTTTTCATTCCATTCTTCATTAGGATCAGTAATAGGTATCTCACTTTCTGGAGGATCGATCCCAAAATTGTCAAATAAAGAGTCCTGGACTGTAGAAAACAGTGTCGTCATATTGCCCAATTGTTCAGTTGATTTAAAGGTGGTGTTGCCGATATTCCACAAGGCCATTTGGGTATCCGAGATCGTCTGCGTGAATTGAGGTGGGAATTTCTTAAAAATTGTTCTTGTAACTTGTGCTAATCGTTTTTTAAGATCGAGACTATCAGTGGCGGGGACTTCCTTGAATTCATTCATGTATTTTTTGCCGACCTCACTAGGAGTACGTTAACATCATAAGGGACTCAACAAGTCTGGAAAACTTACTGGATGATTTCAACTACTTTCCGCCATCGGATGAATTGAGCAACCCCTTCAACAAGGAAGACGAGTGCTAGATGAAAAGGAAAGTGTAGGAATGCCCATATCTGTTGACGTACAGATCCGAATTGGGATCGGTTCAACCAATCAAAATAGAGCATGTAGAGGAAGTACTTGGAAAATGTCAGCGATTGTGATGAGAATAGGAGAATCCAGACGTACAATTATTCCAACAGCCGAGACGACAGTCAGTATGAGTGATATGTTATAGGATCCCTCTTCTTCAGTGATCTATCGGACGTTAATACGATTTTACCATCGTAGATGGATAATATCAGGAGACCTACATCCGCAATACTTTTACTCACTCCAATTATACCTTCTCCCACTACCAGAAAGATTAGCGGTTTTTATCTTCAAGCTTTTAGACAGTTTACTTACGGATAATCAACGTAAGCAATGTCATCCTTTGAACAAGATGCGATCCTCTGAAGCTAAGAACTTTCCATTTCGATGATATAAGGATATTGACGGCGGTTTCTATAATAGCTGTGATATACCAAACAACGAAGACTCTCCCAGTCTTGGATGTTTCTTTAGTGAATCCACTTATAAATTGTTAGTATGAAAAGGTGTCTGGATGAGGTAATACGTACAAGAAAGTGGTGAAATATATGAGTGCAGCAACGACATTTGCCATAACGACAAGAAAAAGAGGCGTTTTGGAATTCTTGTAATACCAAACGTGGTACTACAATAGTTGTTAGCAAATACATATCTCATTAGAATGTTAGAGCAATTTACCAGTATAGCAGAATATTGAAGACTCAAAACAAGTCTCGAAGCCATCAATATTATTGCCACGGAACGAAAAGCACCTGGCTTTTGATTCGATGAATTGAAATCTGGTCCTATAATTGCTAAACCAATCATAACACCAAATTGAAATGCTTTTGCAATCCTTTCCAATACACTATCCGTGACAAATCGAACATCAAAAAGGCTGACTTGTAACCATAAGAACCAAAGAATGCAGAAGAAACCTGCATATGACTTGAGTGCATCGATCTCGTTGACATCATGAACATCATTGAACGTGGTTAAAATTAGCAACGAAGAAGAGATCGTAGAAGAGTTCCATGTTTGTCGTCTCTTCATATCTTCGGAATTCAGGTGTCTCGAACATTTCCTCCTCTGCATCATCCTTCGCAAACGGATCATCCTTTCTATCATCATATTCATTCTCTATGAATTCATTGTATGATTGCTTTCGAGCAATATCGATAGGCCCGGATATTTCATGTATAGGGCTCTGAACTGGAGCAGCTACAGGATAATTTTCTTCTGCCATGGGCGAGAGGGCTTTCGAATAGCTTTAACTTTGGCTGTGACCCTTCATCTGATTGATATGAGGATGCATGACTGATGTTCTTCTTTAGGGGAGTTAGACTAGAGACTGAGTCCGATGATGAATGTCTACTTGAATTTTGTGATTAGTAAAAGACGACGAGGTTCTTAATCTACTACTTTGTGCCGTAGAAAGCAAGGTTCCACTCACCCTCCATTTGATGACATTGTAATTGATCAAGGAATGACAAGACTAGGAATCAAACTTGAAATATTCGAACGCAAACCAGAGAAAACAGCTTCCAGCAAGTGACAAGAACTTAATAGACAATACTTATATGATTTCTCTCCATGGGTAACAGTTTAGAGAAAGCTTAACCCAGAAAACATCCACGGCACGTACCGCACAGACGATGAGAACTTGACGCTTCATGCGAAGATCCGTGCGATTTGGAGACGCCGTTGAGTTTACCCTGATTCTGGAGCCACTGTAGATCTAAGGCATTAAGCTTAAGCCAAAAGAAAGTCTTCAACGAAAGCAAATATTTGACTCTGTAATATGTTTCGTAGATCCATATGCACGGAACAGATTATATTGCGTATGCAAATGCCGAGCCCGTCTCCCCTTTGCGTTGCGAGAATCTTCAAACCCTTTTGTGGACAGGATGAATGACTCTCATCAACCTGGATATCTTTCATGTTCCATCTTATTCAGTATCCAGAATCTTTTGCATCTTGGCATCTTAATTTCATCTCGACTTCATCTCTTCCATCACTCGGTCGTCGTGCAATACCATCGCCAAGAGAAAGCTTAAGTTAATGGATTTGGAATTTTGCATCAACTTGATCTACTATTCGATACACCATTGTTTCAAGACCCATCATAGATCCCCACGGATACTATCGAAAAGGTTAACATGCAGCTTGAAACAATTGAAAAGGGGCTAGATCAGAGAAGTAAATTCCTTTTGGAACGTGGCTTGGACGTTTTGGCCATGATGGAATCCGAACGTATGTTGGTATGTAGATAGATAGATTATCTCTGGACTTGGCGAGTTCCGGTTTCAAAATATCAAGCTCGCATGTAGATTTAGTTTAGGATAGACATCACATACTTCCGTAAACTTCAAATGTGGTTTGAAATTGAAAGACGAGATGATTGGATTTTGGGTCTGTGTGGTTGATTTGGGTCAAGTCAAGATTATGTAAGCACCTCCACCACCATCACCACCATGTAAGCTAATTAGACCCCTATTTCGCTCACCTACATCCATGGATTCTTTAGATCTTTATACTTTTGCCTTGGAACTGAAGGCAATATGAAGAACTACTGGAGCCATCTCGTGCCCAGAATCCGTCTTCAAGTAGAACTGTCCAAAATGTATTTAGTCTACGTCAACTTTGCTTCGAACATTGAACAAATGATACAAGCAAGGTTCGAGAATCCTACCCATAGAACTATTAGCTAGCATCTTAAGATCTTAACCTAGCCATGGCGATCCAGCAGGGTAGACATTTTTGCTAATTAACGTATTAAGATTTGAAGATCAACCATCACTGAATGCTCAAAGATTGAATACATATATGTAAGGTTATATATATAGAAATATATGGATCTTCTCGTCCAATGTCAATCTTATGCACGATGAAATAAGCCGGACTTTAAGAACTTTTGTTGCATATCTGAATATGCTGAAAGATAGGCTATAGGAACCTAAATCTATTTATTCCAAGTGCCAGTGTCAAAGTTTGAACATTCAAGAATTGCGCAATGGCAAAAGCTTCACTAGTGGAACGCCAAGTGAAATACTACTGCTGCAAAATTCAGAAAGCATTTGTATCCTACTTGAGGAGCATTTGGACCCTGATCCTCAACCTTTGTCCATTTACCTACAGGTTTCTGTCAGAGTAGTCTGGATCCGGATGTCCCAGCTACTTTGAAGGGAACATCAGAGGCGTAATACTTTCAAATGGCTATGAGGGGAGATAGGCAATCTGTCTTTTTCACAGAATGGCAGTATGAACATATATTGGGCAGTAATACCAGTGTACCTTTCTGCACTCTACAATCAAAGAGTAAGGTTAGTGAAGTCATTTGATATAAATGATCCTTCTGCTAAATCTCTTTTCAATCAGCATTTCACCAAGGAGTCGTCAGATATACCGCGTCTCGGTGCAAAGTTTCCGACAATTATCCTCCCAACAGAGCCGTGACATGCGGTTCAGATTGCCCGAAGTCTCGATTTCGATTTCATATATATCGATTCTCTGTCCATCCAGCAAGGAGGCAACAGGGAAGATTTGACGCACGAGTATAAGATATGCACAGAGTATACGAATGTGCTATCTTGACTCTGGGAACTCCGTATTTCAAGGGCTATATATAGGTTCTGGATGTCTCTATCATCGTCTGGTTCAACGAGTGATATCTGAATACAGAGGAATCCAAGTGGGGACTTTGTTACAAGCTCTAAGTAATTTTACCTCAGAGTAATTTCACTTGGTAATTGTGTTAAGACTTTATAACCAGACGGCTTGTTGGTAGCCAAAAGGAACGTAAAACATTTCTATGCCGCATCCCTGCCCCGTAAAAAGTAATTCCACGACACTATCAATCAAAGTATTGATGATAGGCATGTTAGTATAGTAGTCTACAGCTGCATGTTATATTATAGAGATAAATACGAATCTCAGTGTCATTGGGGAGAACATACGGTGCTCTTCATTCATAATGGAACACGCTCTAATCTTGACGGCTAAACGAGTGACTCTGGAACGTCAAAAAGGAGAAGTCGATCGGGTGATTCAAATGCAATTTCCGAATCGAGTAGAAATCTCGTGAAAGTATGCGTCAATAAAATGGACTCAAGAAATGATCACGCCCCAAAATACATTATGGAATCTGAACAAGAACGGTGTTTACAATTCGAGACTTTCTCCCAGAGGGCTATCTTCGTCACTTCGACCAAATAGTTACATCCATAACTGGTGCTTAAAGATTTAGGAGTTGGAATGGAGATGGAGCAGTGATGCACTCTCCCATGGCGTCTTCCAATATGTATCACGAGACCGGACCTCGTCCATTAACCTTCGTCCAACAGCGCCTTATCAAATCATATTCCCGCCGTAATGAGCTTACAACCTTTGATACGTGCAATAGGGGCTAATAGTTCGCAGACCAAAATCCAGTTCCAGATATGGTCACAACAACACCATCAAACATTCATCTCACTTGAGATTGAACCGAGACAATGACTGGAGAAGGGAAAAATAGCTATCAACAAACGCAGAGATGAAAAACTGGTATTAAAATAAATCAGTAACAAAGATTTACGAGCCGCGGATGATAGGAGATATGCTACTTTGACAGACAGCTAGAGGGAAAGAGATGGAGATGCGCCAGATTCAATTTCAGACTCTAATCAGATGGTGATTGCGCATCTAACACGATTTTAATTCATGAAGAATCACTCGATTTTTCTACATCAATTTCAATGAGCTCGCTTCTTGGAGTTGCTCATGATCTTTTGCTTAGGTGATCATTGTTTGTATGTCGGATTGTCACGGTATCGTGCGCCAATTATCAGTCGGTAGATGATTTTGCCAAAATGGGGTGGTGATATCTATTTTGATTACGATATACGTCTTATGGCGGCTTTCTTCAATTTTCAAAGTGTAGGTGACATTACGCCAACTGCTTTACGAGCCTGACTCTCTCGTAGCGTCTTTCAAAGTCCCAGCCACGGTTTCCGAACTCTTCCTCGACAACTTTCTCTTCGATATTGATTAATTTCCTCGGTTTTAGCCAGCCAATGAACTTCCCCCATTTTCCATCCCTTCTTTATGCAGTCTTGTTGGGTATCGATATATTCCTACGGATCAACTGATTAATAGGCCTGCTAATAGAGATATAGGGCACTCTTTGGTCCTGGAAGATGCTGAGACCTTTCTGTAGCTGCCATAAGCTTCTTTGTCTTTGGTAGATTCAATCTGCGTGGTATTGATGATAGATCTTGTGAGTCTAGGTATAATTTTACATCTCTTTAAGTAGGTAAAGTATATCAGATACGATATAGCTAATCCATATCTCAGTTATCATATATATTAGCCCTTTGTATCTACCTCTGATATTCACTTCTTATATACCACATATACCATATATACCGCATATCACAATCACCCCAAACACTCTGCACCTCGTATCTTCAACCCTTCCTTATCCCAATTCTCAAATCCATTGTTGCATATCTGCGATAGGGTGTCATGCCTATAAACTTCTTCAACTGCCTAAAGAACCGCTATAACTCAAGACCTCTCCTCCAATGTTGAACCCTCATAGTCAACCCCCATACATTCATATGCATCATCTAGTAACCACCAACCCGACGCCCATACATACATAACCTCTCTTCATACCATTAAAGTTTCATGACTCCAAAGATAATAGCACACGTTGATATCTGGTTTTCGGAAGATTAAGAGACTTGATTAGTCCTATGATTTATACCGTAACCTTATTAACCTGATAACCTTACCATCTGGCGAACTACGTCAAGTGATTTTACCCCTATATGATACGCTACCAGCGTATAAAATCAACAACCACACCCGCACCCCAAATCGCCTAGATTTTCATAGCATAAGCCTAAGGGCGTGTTTGAATCGAGTGTTGGATTACATCAAACCTAACATTAGCTCTAATGTGATTGATTCGAACGTAATATTATAACGAATATATAATTGATCAAATAAACGAGTAATCTCGACTTGGTATCAAGCTTGATTGGGATATTAGCTTTAATATATATTTATAGAAACACGTTTTGAAAAAGTTTATATAGTAATTAAAAATAGCTTTTGAATGCTATTTAGAAATATATATAGATTCTAATATTGTTTAAGATATTTATAAATAAGGTTATTTATAAAATGATTATTTTTAAATTTTAACATGCTCTAAATACATTAGCTATACTTAAATATATGGATACTCGATTTACAATATTCCTAACATTTTGATTTAGCCTAATATTATCAAAATCGATCTGAACGCGTCCTAAATGATAATTATAACTAATTGCATCCAATATAAAAAATGACGTCTACCTAATCTTCATTGCTTATATAATCACATGCTATACCTTGTCTTGGTAGCCTTACTGCAAACAATGTAACCTTAATGGTCAAAGCTCAAGCTCAAGCTATCTCTCTCTACCTCTCCCTCTCCCTCTCTCTCTTGAGAAAGCTCCCAAACTTCTTTCGACATTTTATTTATTCTTCACGATTCTTCATCAACTTTTCATCTCATTAGGATCCTTTCAGTGCTTCCTTCCGATCAAATCATACAAACTCTGAGAGTATTTTTGAAACTTCTTGCTATCATCATACTGACAAAAAGAACGATATATGAAAGCGAGACAGTGGTTTCCGACATAGACAAGATATAGTCTGTTCTACTTCTCTAAAGATCTGTGCAACCTGTATTCGGTGCAGCTTCTTAGTAGCTTTGGAAGGAGAATAGGAATAGAGATATCTATCCATCTAATCATACTTGATCTGACGTCGACGATTCATCACATCATCTACGAATATGTCACCAACATCTTATCGCGTTGGTATGTTTTGTATTCTTCCCTTTGCTTCACATGAAATCTTGAAACCTTCTTTCACGTGATAGCGCGTTTTCCCTTTCCCCATCACATTTTCTTCATGTCGACATTTGATATGTGATGACTGATTCAAATCTTAGAGCTCGCTGTTAGTGGACGTGCTGGATGCAATAATAAGGAATGTAAAGATGCTGGTGTCAAGATTTTGAAAGATGAGTTGCGGCTTGGTACTTGGGTGGAAATTAATGAGCGTGGGAGTTGGCAGTGGAAAACATTGGTTTGTTATTACTTATTTCATCGTTGCATGAATTTGATGTTGGGCATTTGCTGGCTCTTGAATTATCAAAATCATGTGTCTTCATTGGACCGTCTGAATCTTGGATTGATACTAACATAATACTAGGGGTTGTGTCACTGGTAAACAACTTCAGAATTTAAGAAATTATCTTGAAGATGAGAGAAAGCCAAATAGTGGTAACTATCTGTGGGATAAGATGGATGGTTATAATGATGGTGGAAAGGGTAGTTTGGATGATCATCCTGAGTTACAGGAAAAGGTTAGAAGAGTTGTTACTCAAGGTTTCATTGATCCCGAGGATTGGAAAGGTGTATGTATTCTCCTTTATCTTGCTAATTTCCTTTTCTCACTGCTACATCAAGTTTCAGATAAAAAATAACTAATGAAAAATCAGGATCCAGAGATGAACACCCTCGGTCAAACAGGAACTCGCACCAATGAGTCAAAGAGAAAGATGAAGGAACAGAAATCAGCAGAAATGGGTGACTTTTCTGAACTTCAAGCCAAGTGGGATGAAGCCGAACAAGAAAAACAAGCATTGATTGATGATGGAAAAGGAAATGGCTTGAAAGTCAAAGCTCTAAACAAAAAGATTGCAGAATTTTCAAAGGAGATGACTGCTCGTCGAAAGGAAGAAGAGAAACACAAGGCTGATAGGGAGAAGGGTGCAATTAAACCAGAGGAGTCTAATACATCGAAGAAGAGAAATAGGGCGAAGAAGGAAGATGTAGATGAAGATGAAGAAGAGAATGAGAAGCCTTCAAAGAAGAAGAGAAATAGAAAGGTTAAGAAGGAACAGGATTCAGAGGATGAAGTTATGCCAGTCAAGAAAGTTCGTGGAAAGAAAGCCCCTGTAAAGAAAGAGGATTCAGAAGATGAAGTTATGCCAGTTAAGAAGGTTCGAGGAAATAAAGCTGCAATCAAGGGAGATGAAGTTGCAGATGAGGAAGAAGTGAAGCAAGAATCGAAGCCAGCTGCCAAGAAATCTCGAGGAAAGACAGCAGCAGTCAAGAAGGAAGGGGATATCGAAAATGACTCAGTCAAGCCTGTTCCTATCAAGAAATCCCGCGCCAAGGCACCGGTCGTCAAGAAGGAAGTTGAGGAAGAGGATGACGAGGATGAAATTCTGACCAAACCAATTCCAGTCGCAAAGGAAGGTCGTAAGGGTTCAAAGAAAGTCAAGAAGGAAGAGGTCAAAGCAAGTACACCAGATTCGGTCTCTGACAATGGTAGTCCAAGAGATACAAAGAATGAAGCTGTTGATGAAGAGATGAAGAATGAGGAATCTGAAGAAGAGGTTAAACCTGTCAAGAGAACTAGAGGGTAAGTCTTTCTCGTCCTACTGTCAGACTTTGTGAATGGGTGAGTTTGAAATTAATAAACAATGTAGAAGACCCTCGAAGAAGACAAGAGTATGAGCGAACGAACGTTCAATCACACGTCGAACCACATTTCCGACTATGAATCAGATGCCAATATTCACCTCAAATCAAACTTCAGTATTCAGATCCTCGTGTCATCAGGCTAGGATCACGGCTATTATGATTGGGAATGGACCAGAAAGACAATCCTTCACACTATGACGGATGGACGGGAGAATTTTCTGTAGTGGCTTTACTAATACTATCATGGAATGGAATGGAAGAATATAAGTCGACCCTAGGAATTGATCTGGAAATTGGGAATCAAAACGCATTTTATTGAATCGAAGTTTATGATATATTCGTTCCAAGGAACAATGTAACAATGTACCCGAGTGGTACATGCATGATACACAATTCACAATAGCGAGCTGCAATATCCTTGGAATACCATGTCCATTTGCTCTTTTGGAAATTCAATTGTGGAGATGAGTTTCTGGTGAATGTATGTATGTATGTATGTATGTATGTATGTATGTATGTATATATATGTATATATGTATATATGTATATATGTATATATGTATATATGTATATATGTATATATGTATATATGTATATATGTATATATGTATATATGTATATATGTATATATATTATATATATTAACAAGTAATAAATTATTAAGTACTTTGATAGTTTTAGGATATGAGGAGTAAGGATTCGTTGAAGTTTGTATTGATTAGGGATATTTCCAAGGTCAATGCTAGTGCTAGTGGGTATCTAATACTTTATAACTACCTAGGTAATTAATATCTCTATCTGAATCATGGATTCATGATTGTCATTCACTATCCCTCCAATCCCATCTCATCTATCATCACACCCGATTAGACCTTTTCCTTTCTCCAGCCTCTTGAACAACATCCCCTATCTTCCTAATAACTTTCTCAAATTCTCCTCCCAAATCATCAACTCCACTATACCATTCATATACTCCTCCCCTTCGCTTAAATCCCTCCTCTCCTTCCATTCCTGTTCAATTCCTGTGGTCCATTCCCATCTCACTGAAATTTTAATCTTTTCCTTTCCATTTTCCCCCACTTTACTTGGTACTTCTGGACCTAAAACTGGAACAGAAAGAACCTCAAAACTCATTTGTTTAACCCCTCCTTCATCAGTCGATCCCGAGAAAGCTTTTCGAAGCATATTACCTTGTGTGGTTGGTTTCCATCCTTCTTCATCTTTCGGAGAAGAGGAAAAAGTGTGAGCTAACCAACATCCCACAAGCCATAATATATATTCTTTCACGTGATGCCATTCTGAAACCATTGGATGTGGTGGACATAATTGAAGTAAAGGGGAAGTATCTGGTGTGATACGTAAATAATATATTGGACGGGAATGATTTTGCGTAGCAGTCATAGTACGAATTTGAAGGATTGATGGCGAAGAGGTGATTGGTGTAGTATGAGAAAAGGAGGACGGGATGGATGAATGAGGTGGTGATGAAAGAGGAAAGGGAAATGTGATGGTGGTTAAAGATTCGAGTTGATTAGTTAAAGTTGTGAGAATTCTTTCTGGGGTTGAGAGGTTCGGAAAGGGAGGAGTAGTACCAGGTGCGACTGTATAGGTTGGCGGAGTCGAAAGAGAAGCCGAGGTAAGAGTTGTGCAGAGAGGTGTGAGTAGCGAGTGAATAGATGAAACAACAGCTTCATGAGAGAAACGGGTCAAAAGAGAGCGTAGAATTGGGAATGGATTATTTTGGGCGAGGTTGATTGGAGATTGGTGGGGGAGGACTAGTCCGAATCCGATGTTGTCGACGATGTGAGAGAGAAAGGAGTAGATGAAGAGTTAGATGAATCCCAGTGGCAAGGTATGAATCTGGTCTTGGACCTAAAACTGGTCGGAAAGGATCGGTGGGTAGTGTTTGAAGCTCGAGTAGAATCTTTTTAGTTGGAGAAAGTGGAATGACAATTACGTTTGTGTTGGTATCCGATTGTAGACCATGGGAAGCAAGGGTCCTGACCTCTCGCGTCATTTCTTGCCAAAGTTCGGATACAAAGATAGTATTTCGTGCTTGAAGAATGAAATCTTGAATTGGTGAATCTTCTGAGACAGCTTTGGGAAGTATAGTTTCTCCAGTTGTAATCCCGTTGGTTTGAATCAAAACTCGCAAACTTTGAGGTTCAGGACTTGTAATCCCTTGGTCCAAATATATTGATCCATCAGGATTTCGACGAAGTGCGGCAAGACTACGATTTCTGAATGTTGGTGAAGCTATAGTATATTAGTCTTAGTTACTGCAATAAAGATCAAATAACTAACCTTCAGCAAATCCAAATCTAACACCCAGTGTATGTTTTTCTTGAGGCAATCGACATACTGCCCATCCGCTTTCACTAACAGCTAATACTTGTTCCCAGTATTTTGTTTCCGCATCAATCTCTTTTTCCAATCGCGTTGCAGATGCCAAAATAGAATCTACCGTTTTACTAAGATTTGATGCTTTCCATCCTTTGGCTATCTTTTTATTTTCTTGCTTTTGTTCTTCAGTAACTCGTGATGCTTGTGTTTTTTCGGCACCCAAAGTACCCATTCCTGCCAATTCCCGAAGTGATGGGGATATTGATGTACTAGCTTGGACGGGCGCATCTTTAGAAAGGAGGAGAGATATAAAAATCAAGAGATATCATAGCAGCATTATGTGCATGTCTATATGTTCTGTTAGTATTTGTGCATTGAGATTTGCAGAATATAACATACTCAATTTGACCAAGAATCTCATCTCTCGCCGTCAAAAGTTCCTTCATACGATCAGGTTCCTCCTCTACTTCTTCTTCACTAGAACTTTCATTCTCCTCTTCATCTCCTCCTAATTCAGCTTCTGCGATTTCTTGTCGTAGACTATCTTCAGAGAGATTGCGGAAACCACCACGTTCGGCATTGATTCTTGCGATTAATTGAGGTAAAGGTATAGAGCTGTTGGAAGTATTTGTTGGTGCTGGGCGTAATGAAAGTGGAATACCACTTGGAAGGGAGGACATGATGGAGTGAACGAGATCTCGGATTGAGCTATGAGAAGCTTGGGATGAAGTTGGATTGAAGTTATTATGATTAATTTGAGAATCTTCATAACATTGGGTAAGTTAAAAAAGGTCTCAAGGTTCTATGGTTCATTGGACGGATGGATTTGAACGTCAACAATGCAATGATCAAAATACAGCCCCGCTTAAAAGTACTTAGCTATTCACCGCTTTTGAATTATTGGCAGAAATGCAAGTTGAAGATGAAGGAAGGTAAAGAAAGGTCTACGGAGACTAGATGCAAGGTAGGTAAGTATATGATCTATAAGGTTACTATATATATAAATACCTAGTTGTTGTATACTATGCATTATGTATTAGGAATTACATACTCCTATATACTAACTAGCATTAGATAGTAGATATTATCTACTAGACACTATCTACTAGACACTAGCTATTGTACATACACCTATATATATATAGTAGAGTCTAAGTATTTAGGACTCCGTATACGTTATACTCGAGTACGGGATTTCGAACTATACGATTAAAATTTTCAATCTCGCTCATTTTTATATAATAGTAGATTATAATAGTATAGGATTTTAAAAATATAAGAAATGACTTTATAAATAGGATTTAGTATTCTTTACTTTTTTATAGTTTTATATAAGATAATCTTTATATTTAAATAATCTAATGAGATTTATAAGCTAAATTTAAATTTAAATTTAAATTTATAATTTAAGCCATATAATATAATCCCTTAATACTAACTTAGTCTAGATATACGAGACTTATTATTTGATTAAATATCTTAATTCTATATAAGTCAATTCTACTATATATAAATATACTCGAGTGGAATTTATTACTTATATTATAAATTATTATTAGTTTAAATTTATTTTAATACTATAATGCCCGTATATATAATTAATTATTCTTCGATATTTAATACACATATATATAATATATATACTCGAGTATATATAGACATATATAATATATATATATTTAAGTACACATACTCATGCATATACCTAGATAGATATATACACACTTTTATTTACCTATCCAATCTTTATTCACATCAAATATCTTCAACCTTTATTCACTCATACATAAGGTTACCATATCGAAGTCTTAATCGTCTCATCGTATCATTGTCTGTCTCATCGTCTCATTGTGTCTCATCGTCTCATCGTCTCATCCTCTCACCATCTCAGCATCTCATCATCTCAGCATCTCATCATCTCAGCATCTCATCATCTTTTCAATCAAAACGATTTACCTTTTTGTGATGTCAGATGTACCCTTATAAGCGTCCGAATTGAGTCCGACACTACATTGTTCAGGTACCAAACGAGAACCAATGATGATCAGAATTGAAGGTATCCGCTTTGAATAAATTGATGAATTGATGGAATTGCCTCAAAACATGCCACAAGGGAAAATAAGTTTTATTGGCATTCGGTGGAATGAAGATAGATGAAGGGTGGGAAGAGGCAGGTGATGAAGAGCAGTAAGTAGAGAGAGAGAGAGAGAGAGAAAGAGGTCGATAGATAATAAATAATCGAATGATAAATAGAATAGAGAGATTTAGAGATGATATAAATATAAAATTCATATCTATATCTATTACCTATCAAGGGATAGAAGTAATCCTTATTAATATAGAGACCTAGCGTTTAGTTACTATAAATTAATCCAAGTTGAATATAATAAAACTATAATACTAAGACTATAATAATAAAATCCTTTTAAAATCTCTTTAAAAGTTAATAAGCTTAATAAAAGATATATAAACCTTTAATAAAGAGTATTATTATTATTATTATTATTATTATTATTATTATTATTATTATTATTATTATTATTATTATTATTATATAATTAATCTTTATATTCATTAATCTATTTTATAAAATAAAGCTATATATTATTAATAATTCTATATAAAAAGATCGATTAGGAATAATACAAACCAAGTAATTAATTATACTTATTATTATTATTTACTATCTAAAATCAAAGCTTTATCGCGATTTTACAAGGTCTCAGCCCACCAAAACATTCAAGGACCCATATTAAAGTCATCAAACGCTCAACTTTTCGTCATTCTTCTTCTTAAATGAGAAAAGAAAAGTCCACTAAGGAAGGAGTAGTAGGTAGAGGTATCTCACTACTTGAAAGACGTACCATCCATATACTACAGCTTGACTCATTAAATACAACTTAACTCTTCCCTTTCTCTTTCTCTTCCTTCTCTTCTCTTATTTCTCTCTTCATACATACATACTACGTACTTGTTGATATCCATTATACCCTTGAATCCGTTCCCCTTCACACCTTACCTCACCTCACCTCAACCCCTCATTCCCTTCACAAAACAACTCAAAAATCACCATGGCTCCTCAACCACCACCGCCCCTCGAGGGGAAGAAGAGACGTATCGCTATCATGACCAGTGGAGGTGATTCTCCAGGTATGAACGGTGTTGTACGAGCTTGCGTTCGAATGGCAATCTAACAAAGGATGTGAACCATACTGTATCTACGAAGGATATGAAGGTCTGGTTCAAGGAGGAAAGTTGATAAAAAAGATGGGCTGGGAAGATGTTCGTGGATGGCAATCAGAAGGAGGTACTCTTATTGGTACTGCCAGATGTATGGCTTTCTATGAACGACCTGGCAGATTGCAAGCTGCCAAAAACATGGTTCTCAATGGGATTGATGCTCTCATCATTTGCGGTGGTGATGGCTCATTGACTGGAGCTGATAAATTCAGAGCTGAATGGCCTGGATTAATCAAGGAATTGATTGAGAAGAAGGAACTATCTGAACAACAAGTTGCTCCATTCAGACATTTGAATATTGTTGGATTTGGTTGGTTCAATTGATAATGACATGTCCGGCACGGATGCCACTATTGGTTGCTTTTCAGCTCTTGGTAAGATCTGCGAAATGGTTGATTATATCGAACAGACTGCATCATCACATTCACGAGCTTTCGTTATTGAGGTCATGGGTCGCCATTGTGGGTTGGTTAGCTTTGATGGCCGGTGTGGCTACTGGTGCAGATTTTGTTTTCATTCCAGAAAAGCCAAGAGCAGATAACTGGAAGGAAGAAATGCACAAGGTCATTCAAAAGGTATGTTTATTGTCTCCGTATAACATCTTATCATACTAACAATTTCATAGCATAGACAATTGGGAAAGAGAAAGACCATTGTCATCGTTGCTGAAGGTGCTCATGATCAAGCAGGAAATAAAAATTTCTCCGGAGATGATCAAGGATCTCCTTGCAGATAAGAATGGTCTTGCTCTTGATACACGTATCTCTACATTAGGTCATGTACAACGTGGTGGTTCTGCATGTGCTTATGATCGATACCTTTCTACTCTACAAGGTATTGAAGCCGTAAATGCTGTCCTTGATGCTACACCTGAAACAGTTACTCCTTTCATCGCCATCAACGAGAACAAGATTACCCGAAAGCCATTGGTCCAGTCCGTCATTGATACTCAAGAAGTAGCAAAAGCTATTGAAGCAAGAGATTTTGATAGAGCTATGGGCTTGAGAGATACAGAATTCTCTGATTTCTATGATTCTTATATGACTACAACAGCTACTGATCTTAACAATGACATGCGTCTTCCCGAAAAGAAGGTGAGTGAGAATGAAATTTCACATTTGTTAATACTAACATCATATAGCACATGAGGATTGCCATTGTGCACGTCGGAGCGCCAGCTGGTGGTGTTAATGCTGCGACACGTGCAGCTGTTGCATACTGCTTAACTCGTGGACATACGCCAATTGCTATTCACAAACGGTTTCGCTGGATTTGCTCGTCACCATCAAGATAACCCAGGATCAGTTCGAGAATTTGATTGGTTGGAAGTTGACGGATGGGCCAGTAAGGGTGGTTCTGAAATTGGTATGAACCGTGAACTCCCATCGGAATCCGGAATGCCATTGATTGCATCACTCTTCGAAAAATTCAAGATTGATGGTCTTCTCATTATTGGAGGTTTTGAGGGTTTTCACGCATTGTCCGAACTTCGTCAAGCAAGAGAAACTTACTCTTCTCTTTGTATTCCTATGACTTTACTCCCAGCAACCATCTCCAACAACGTTCCGGGAACAGAATATTCCATTGGTTCAGATACTTGTCTAAATGAACTGGTTCGATATTGCGATACCATTAAGCAATCTGCTTCTGCCTCTCGTCGCCGTGTCTTCGTCATCGAAACCCAAGGTGGTCGATCCGGTTATGTTGCTACAATGGCTGGTCTTGCTGTTGGTGCATCGGCAGTTTATACACCTGAAGAAGGTGTTAGTATTGCTATGCTCGCAGCAGATATTGCACATCTCAAGAAAATCTTCGAAAAAGACAGTGGCCAATCAAGAGCTGGTCGTCTTATCCTCATCAACGAAAAGGCATCAAAGGTTTACCACGCTAAACTCATCGCCGATATGATCCGTGAGGAAGCTCGTGATCGTTTTGAATCTCGAGATAGTATCCCAGGTCACGTCCAACAAGGTGGTACCCCATCCCCTATGGATCGTACTCGTGCCGTTCGTTTAGCCATCAAGTGTATTGAACACCTCGAGAAATTTGGACATCAAACAGATAAAGAAATTCTTGCAGATAAACAAAGTTCGACGGTTATTGGTATCAAGGGTGCCCAGGTTGTCTTCTCTAGCATGGTGGATGTAGAGGAAAACGAAACAGATTGGCCAAATAGAAGACCAAAGGATGAATTTTGGTTGGGGTTGAAGGATACGGTGGATATCCTTGCAGGTAGACCTGACGTTCCTAGACCCGAGGGAAAATTAACTGGCTGGAAGGCCAAGGATAGTAAGAGGGGATTGATTTGAAGGGGCCAAGAATCATTGTTTAGAGGATGGAGATATTTTTATATGGGATGGATACCGGTATTCGGTGATTACCCATGGTTGATTGACTTGAGCGCGAAAAAAGTACCCCAGATGAGATGACATGAGATGAGATGAAAAGAACAGGAATGATAAATGAGAGATGAAGAAGGATATTGATGGGATTGAAATATTTTGATGGGGATGAATGGATGAAGAAATGAACGAATGAATGAAAAATGAAGATAGCATGAATAGCAATGAATGGTATCCGTATCACAAATCAAATCAACCCAACAGATGCATCGCAAGAGAATAAATCCATTTACTCGTATACGAGTCCATATCCCGATATCTCTTTCATCAAATTACTAAACTTATCTATTTACCGCTTGTTATCGCCAGAGGGTAGGTAATTTGATATCATGGTCACCCCTCAAGCAGTGCTACCCAGCTCCCAACTCCCTAGCTCCCTAACTACCTCTCCCGCCACCTATCCATCCAATTGCTGGCTCATCTAGCCCTCGAGACGTGGGCGTCAGGGTCACGGTTTGGGTTTGATGTAGCTGGGGGTAGAATATCGTGAGTGAGTTGATAGGCGAGGGATTATAGATTTTTAATTTTTAGCTCTTAATTCTTAGCTCTTGGCTCTTAACTCTTGACTTTTAGCTTTTAGCTTTTGGTGGTGGGATCATTTTTGGTGGTGATGGTGGGTGGGTGTGGCTTGATTTGATTTGGTTTGGTTTGGTCTTGTGGTTACAATTTTACGGTTAGTTAAGGGAGGGTATGTGGCTTGAGATGGGGGGTATTTATCGTAGCGACAGAAGTAAGGTTATCAGGATTTAATTTGAATTTTGATTGATTAATCGCGGTTGGCGCTTTGCGCTAGAAGTCTATTGGTCTGGGTATCTATCTATCTATCTATCTATCTATCTATCTATTTATCTATCTATCTATCTATCTATCCATCGATCCATCACCACACTCCTTCGCCTACCTATTCCTCCCCCAAAAGTCGCCCGCCCTCCGAACCGACTCCTCCGCCTCCCTCCCAAACCCCATCTTATCCCCAACCAGAATGATATCATGGACCGCCCCCTCCTCAACCGACAGCTCCGCGGTCGTCCCCACGGCCACAAACTCCTCATACGCCCTCACGTCATCATCGAACAGGACCTCGCACTCCCCCGTGCTGAAAAACATGGGCGTGGCGCTCGGGAAGGCGCGGCCCCGAAACGAGATGTACGCATCCTGCAACGAGACGCCCGTGCTCTCCAGCGGCCTGAGCGACTCGGCGCCCCACGCCCCGAAATCCCCCGTGAGGAAATCCGTGGCCGCGCGGGGAGATGCCGCGTATGCTCCGGGGCTCAACGCGTCGCCGGGATTGACCCATGGCGACCAGAGCCAGGCGCAGCTGGGGTGGGGCAGTCCGCTGGAGGGGTTATCGTGGATGTATCTCAGGAGGGCGAGGACGAGGTTGCCTCCTGCGCTGTCGCCTGAGACGGCGATGTTTTTTGCGGGGATTTGCAGAGTTGAGGTGAGGTAGTGGAGGCTTGTGATGGCGTCTTGGAGCGCGGCGGGAAAGCGGGTGGTGGCGGTGGTGGAGAGTCGGTATTGCGGGGTGAAGATGTATGTTGCGGTGGTGTTGTTGAGGAAGGTTTGTGCGGCGAATCCGGTGTCGTGGGAGCGGCCGTCGCCGATCACAAAGGCGCCGCCGTGGAAGTGGAGGATGATGTCTTCGTTTGAGGGGTTGGGGGGTGGGGGGTGAGGATACCAGGTTCCTCCGATGGTGGAGGGAGTGATGGAGGGGTTGGATGTCGTGATGCCTTGGTAATGGGTTGAGGGGGCGGGGTTAAGGATTGCGAAGCGGGAGCCTTCTTTGCCAGGGAGTAGAGTGAGTTTTGTTGCGGATCGGGTGGTGGAGATGATTTGCATGAGTGACTTTAGGACGCGTACGCGGAGGGCTTGCTTGTAGGTCCATTTTGGACTGGGTCGATTGGAGGCCGGGATGTAGTATGTGAGCCAGAAGGGGAGACGGATGAGGGTTAGGGTGAAGGAGGTGAGCATATAAAGATGTCTTCCGGGGAAGGAGGTGAAGACACTTGAGGCCATAGTGACGGGATGGGCACCCAATTGAGTGATGGTCTTCAGAATCCTGGAAGGCTTGATGAGGCTTTAGAAGGAATCTCAATGATGACTGTATTGAGAAAACTTCACACCGCTTATATATAAAAATGAAGTATCCGAATATGGTGGGTACTGGTGGTACGAACAGCCAAGCGAAAGACGTGGACGTGTCGAGTGGATAATCCTGCCAAGATTTCTTGTACGGGATCGAAGCGCGGCAAAGTTTTTGACGCTATTCCCGCCAAATTTTGGTGGAAGATGGAAGATGGAAGAAACATGAAAGTGCCACGAGGGCATGCATTTCCAAATGTGGTACTGAGATGTATCATTGTCATACATATTTAGGATGCGTTTGGACAAACATCCTCTTTCCGTCTGGACGGCCTACTTCCCAAATTATCGAAGATATTGTAAATCCTAGAGTACTAAAAATAAGTATCAATAGCGTTTACGTACTAGAATACAGATTGCCATTACAAGTACTAAAAAGAACAGCTAGTCTACAACCCAATGCATAACAAATATCCAATATCTTGGATCAGAATATAAATTGTTGTTTTAATCCACAGGTAGGTTCTCAACATAAAGTCATGTGATCCAAGTGTAACGTTTGGATTCCTGATAATTAGACCTTTGAAGCTTCAATTGACGGATAGTATCACAACATCATGAGACGTTAGATCAGAGCTACGCCTGCGAGGGTTTTAGAGCCATTTGATGCAACATGTGAACCACGTGACATTAAAGTCATGTGGAGTGTTGAAATGCACAACAAGAAACATAATACAAAAACGCAAACATGTTCAAGGATAATTCTCTCGCGAGCTCTAGGAGATGTCATGCAGTTCGTTTGAATACACTAATCAATCTCCTCTCTCGGCCTAAAAACCACCGGTGATGAATGATAAATATCTCCATTAACCCACAATAGATCGGAACCAAAATTGTTCATTCAAGAATAATACACCAACTGTACTTTCTCTCGCAAGGGAACAACCAATAAGAGAGTATTAAAAACCAGCTAAGAAAATAAAGTATGTCTCCGTCAGAAAAGATAGTTTGCACAAGAAAATCATTCTTCTCTTGCCATGTACCTTCCCTCAGTCATTTTAAAACTGCCAGACGCCTTCCCATCCTATCCTATCCGTGCTATCCAATCCATTAATCATCTAAAGTTCGAATTCTTTATTTGAGGATCCGCAATCTACAAGACGATCATTAGTCCAAAAATACCGCCTACAACACCAATCATCATGGCAACATTGGCGTTGGCGAGACGAGCTGCTGCGCCAGTGAATGGTACATAGGTAGAATAACCCAAGACTGAAGAAGTTCCAGCTGGTCCTGCAGGAGTACTTGATGGTACCGGTTCGCATCCACCAGGTGGACAGACTGGAACTGTGGTTGCAGCATATGTTGGAGGCGGTGAAGGGGCAACATATGTAATGATTGTAGTTGGGCCAGCACCTTCAACATATGAAACGATCGCGGTGGCGCTAGGACCAGCGGGATAAGTGACATAAGTTGTGACGCCGATTCCATAGATCGAGGTTGTGTATGTGACTGGGGATGGTGCAGGTACATAAATGGAAGTTTCAGGGACACGACCGATGGGCTCAGAGTGAGTTCCGAGTGTTGGAGCTGGGACGATATAGATGGATGACTCAGGAAGTGTACTGTATACAGGGCAAGTAGGCATGGTGTATGGGAGACAGGTTTTGCATGGAAGAATAGTAGGTGGAATTGGTGTCCAGGTGTATGATGTTGGAACTGCTGTTTCATGGCAGGATGTTGTAGTAGCCGTGATGAAACCTCCGTTGGACATGGAATATCGGCACTAGATAAAGCACATGCGTAGCAAGGATATCCGATAGTTGATGTACTCCAAATTGGCTTGTTTTCTGTGGAGCATTCACTTGTGATGTAGGAAGTAACTGATTTGTTTGTTAGTGGCAGCATCAGAGCATGGAATGAATTAGCAAACCAGTCTTGTCTCCAATTGTGTGGCATGACTCAATGATGGATACATAAACAATAATCTCAACCCCGACGATCTTGTCTCCGGTTGGGCATGCAGGAGTTACATATGGAGGTGGGATGAAAGTTCTAAAGCTAAGTTAATACCAGACTATTAATGAGCAACTGGTTTTACTTACGTTGTAACAGTTGAAATATCGTGAATCGTCTTGGTATCATGATCAGTAACAGTATCGTGAATAGTAGCTGTAACAGTTCGATTGTGATCAATCGTTGAAATGATGGTTTTGTTGCCATATGGACCAGGGAGCCCACCAGATCCTGATGGATGATATGGAAGACTGGTAGATGCGGATGGAGTATAGCCTGGAGTTGTGGTGTTGGTAAGAGCTGGAAGACAATGGCCATCCCCGGTTGGACGACCTGATTCACATTTGCAGCTTGCTGAACATCCATCACCGGAAACTGTGTTGCCATCATCACATTCTTCATTTAGTGACGCGTCCCATTTTCCATCACCACAGGCAGCCGGTGTTGCACCACGACTGATGATGTATGGTAATCCGATTGTCTTGTCACCGAAAGTTTGCGACCCATCACCAATGACATCTTGAGCTATAGCAAGAGCTTGGAATCCATTGGTTCCTACAGATGGATAACTAGAGAATGCTTCATGTACACTGCAAGACCAATCAGATAGAGCGGCATCGTTAAGAGTTCCAAGCGCTGGTGAAGATGCCACAATGTGAGCTTTGTTGTAACAAGCGAGGTTTCCTCGAACCGTAAAATCCCCGAAATATGAGAGAGATTCCACCTTTGCCGAATCCACATTGTTATAGTAACAAGATAAAGCAAAATAGAGACCGGTCTGTTGAGCACCAGCAAGACTTTTGGCAGCTGCTGCAAAATTGATGGAGTTGTCAATTAAAACCTTTGCACCGGGTTGGGCTGAGAAATGGAAAGTGGGGTCGGTTCCTGATGACTGAGTAAGTAGTCTTATTTTCTAAAAAGCAATAATTCTCTTACCAATAACGACAATATTTCCTTGAACTGCTGGCCCCCAAGTATCTTTGGTATCAGTCAAGAATTGAACATCACTAGGTGAAGTCGAGCAATCGGGGTCGGCAATGATAATGGCCTTGAAAGCCGCGAACTCGGCTGTAGTCATCGTCTTCCATTGTGCCTGACTAACAACCTTCGTGGTAAATCCAAGAGCACTTGTTGCCTCTGCGAACTCTTTGAACTCAAATGTGTCCACAAAAAGGAGGTCTTCGGCAAACACTGAAGCCGCAAAACTGGCCAAGAGACCACCTGTCAAAAATTTCATTGTGATAAGAGTTGTAGAGAATATTGATATGTATTAAGAGAAATTATGTATGATGATATTGGAAAAAAACGAGTGTCTGTTAAAGAGTGACTGAAGGAGAAATGAGTGACGATAGTGAAAGGTTGAGAAGGTATATGGGAAGACTGAAAGGGATATAATATATACGCAAGGAAATCACAATACTTTCTTCCTACTTCTCATTTGTGACTATTGTTTAGTCGACTGAGGTAATAGATAGCAGCATTGTGGAGGGCTGAATTACTGTCAGCGAATTGAATAATGGAACAGTCAATATAGCAGTCATGCTGTCTGAAATCTCTGTGTGACAGGTCGGATATCAACATCGTACCTGCATAAAGTCGGAAAGAGTTTAAGCCTCAAAAAATCCTGCTTCTCATCACTGGAGCGTGTAGTCATGTGTGTGCTTTCAGCTCAACAGCCATATTCTTGGCAATGAATGGAAAGGTTTCACAAAATACTTTTTTGTCAAAATTTTTCCAAATTTAGAGAATGAGGAGATTGGTCAGAATCCATACGGTGTGGAAAAAGCATTAAAATCATTTCCTGTAGCCAGCCGTCTTACTTTCATTGCCTTGGATAATTCGTTTGTCAGGTTTTGGTCGATGCATGCAGGTACAACTAAAGTTATCCTCCCCAGAAAAAGAGAGCGACAAACGGACTGGGATATGCCAAGTAAAGAATTAGATTGATCTCACTCAGGAGATAATTGGAGGCTCAAACTGAATGATGGGAGTAAGCCAGCAAGGCACTTACTTGCCTTTGGGATAACAGCCAACGGTGCCACCAAATGAGCAAGGGAACGAACTAGACGCTTGATCTCAAATGTCAATCGCTCGTACGACAAATTCTATGCTGAGGATAGACGAGTACTCCTCACGCATAAGTGTTGGAACAAAAGTATAAAGGAAGAAAGTTGTGATTCGATGCATATGGGACACATGCAAGGTCATTTCCAAAGCAAGCAAGACTGACTCGAGAGATGTTTACTTGTAGGTTATCCTATGATGACTAAGAACTGATTAAGGTTGATCCTGCCTACTCTTAAATTTGTATTTCTTTGCTCCTTGTCCATATGCATATATATCCATGCATGCATCTTCTATCAAATAAATTACCTAGTAAAATCCATCCATATATCAAACCTCAAGCTTCCAAGGTTGTCAAGAGACATCCAATTTTAGATTAATTTGCCAAAGCTTTATTTATAAATATCACCAAGGCAATAAGTCACACTTGTCTTCCTCTCAAGACCATCGCATCGACATCATCAGCATCGTACCGCGCGCTTGCGTCCAATCCTTTCCATCTTACTGGGAACAATACCGCAGTGCATTGTCCATCATCACCGAGTAATCCTCATTGTCGCACTTAGGTAGCTTTTCTACGTGGAGATGTTCTCCGCAACATATAAATTGCTTCGTGGTTTAATAAAGTTTAATCATTACATGCAGTGACCATGTCGCGAGAGCTTCAACAATGGGGCTCCGGACACCGAGACTTATATTTAGGTGGACGTTATTTCTCTTATAATCACCAATGTCTTCTGATATGTGTATTACCAAAGTACATCTTTTTTGATTTTACATTGAATTTGGGTTCCTTTCATTCTTCTCGCACATACGTTGAAAATGAACACCTCAAATCAAGTCATTCATTTCCCAGTTCCTTCGAATTTCCCTTCCAAAACATGTCAAATCCCATACTTTCCAATCACTCAACTTCCATCCGATATCATTATTTCTTTCCTACGTCTCATTCCTTCCCCTAAAACTCTTGCCGCTCTCTCTCTTTGCTCAAAACGGTTACATCAATACGCTCAACCATACCTCTACTCACAATTCATCCACCTAGGTGATACCTGCACCTCTCTTTCCTACTTCCTGCGTACCATTCTTAGAGAACCTAGCTTGGCACAGTATACCGTAAACTTCACTGCCAATGCACTTCTAGGTTATTGCACCGATATCGATATGAGTATGTTCACTTTGTCTGATTGGGGACTTCTCAAATCGAGTCTTGAACGAGTACATACTCTAGATACTGGGGAAAGAGACCCATACTTCAACCCTCATACTTCGTCCCAATGGTTTTCATTCGTTACACACGGGAATTGGGATGCACTCGTCGCATTCATAATTTGTCTCCTTCCGAACCTTCGATCGCTCAATATCGTAAACCATGCAAGTGGCTGCCCTTACGGATATCCATATCTAGAAACGATCTTCAACCGAGCCGCAAGCCTCCAACAACAATCACAGCACCGTGGCTCATCGCCTTGCCTTCATTCCTTCCCCAAACTAACGCATCTGCACCTCGCAAAACACGATTTAATCCACCACCCACGCATGGGCTTTGAAATTCTACGTTTTATACCCTTCCTAAATCTTCCCTCCATTCGCACAGTTTCCGGACACATGATATCCGACTTTCACTTTCCATCCTCCACGGACCCCGAACAAGCCCATTCAAGTCCCTTCACCTTCTCCACGTTTTACGCCCCTCCCCTCCCAAATTTCAACTTCCACACGACATCTCTAACCCTCTCGCATACCGTTCTCGCCACGGCTACTGTACCCAAGTTTTTCTCCTATTTTACCTCCCTCAAATATCTTTCTTGGTCCTGGAATTATGATATTGCTAATGCACGTCGCGATGAATTGGAATATAGTTTTGATGTGGAAGTTTTCTTAAACTCAATATCGCATTTATCTGGATGTCTCGAGGTATTAAAACTGCGCATTTCTCCTGTTTGTGCGGGTCGGTTGTGAGCCGTGATAATTGGATCCCCACACTTTCATCCTTCAAAACCCTCAAATCTCTAGAGATCTCAAACTGTCTACTCGATGGAAGTCATGGTCAAACACTAGATGACTTTCCCAGATCTTTAATCTTATCCGAATCCGAAAAGTCAACTTTGCAGCATAGCCTACAAGAGTATTCTGACTTATTTTTTGAAAATTTGCCAGATGGATTGGAACGATTGGTTTGGAGAGAGTGTGATGTGAGAGTATTGGATGGAGTCTTTAGGTTATTTGAAAGCAAAAATGAGGTGCGAATACCCAAACGGCTCAAGGTTTTGGAGATGCATTTCCCAGAGACGAATTATGAAAGATGGGAAGAAAAAAGAAAGGCTATGGGTAAAAAAATGTGGTCCGAATTGATAATTCAAGCTCAATTACGAGGAATCACGATTAGGGTATTCGGAACCCAGGGGAAAAACCAGACATGATCCAAATGACTACCAGCAATCCGCAAGATCAGTTACTGTCCGAAGAAAAGAACAAAAGAGAAGGTTCCTGTGAAGAATGCGAACAACAAGTTACTCAGCGGCGTTTGAGGAAGATGAATGATTGGGTTGTTTATGGTGATAATGGAAATAACGGGAATGAAGATGATGATGAGGTTGAGGTGCTTGTGAATGTGGGACTTTGATGAGCCTCCGACGATACTTCATCTTGAGCTATAGATATGCATAAGGGAGCGGAGATAATGTTAATAATGTGCATTTACTCCAAATATCGCCCAGTTTACAAGCTATCTTTCTCATCCAGCGTCATTGGAGGCCCTATTAGATCGACCTAAAACAGATTGAAAGGAACTCAATAAACCTTAACTTTAGGGAATTTGGTGAGTTTCATAACACCAGGCAACATTGATCTACCAGGCCTTGAGAGAGCCTCAAATGCCTGTATCAAGGAACAGATGCCTCAAAGAAATCGATAGATACGATGCAGACCTGAGTTTGCGAGAGTAGTCTTGTAGGGCTCATCCGGTCATACCATCTTCAGCTTGTGACATGATAGTTTCACAATAACTAACAGCATCATAAATAACTCATATTGGCAGTGATTACAGTTAACTGCATCCGACTTTCTATTTGTCTCTCCGGATAGGAAGTACTTGTAGGTCTACTATGTGTGACACATAGATGAACACTGCAAGATCAACTTTATATATTCCTGATTCGAGACTTCTCTCCAATTGAGCCTCATGTATGTGAAATCGTGCAAACTCTTGCTGCAAGTTTAAACGAGAAACTGATTGTTTAAAGTCGACGAAAGCTAATAAGAATATCTCATTGTCTACCAATGATGAGCAGACCACGATTTCATGGCCCTAAGGGCATAGAACGGTAGACCATGACCGTCCAGTCTATCATTTGCGCATATTAAAAAGCAAGCATTGATCTCAATACCTGCCGCAATAGACCATCAAGGCCTGAAAGTACTGCCGCCAGAGCTGGAAACAATCAAATGAGATAAATGCTGTGGTGTTGCGGAAAGCGTGACTAAGAGCAGAGGTGGGCTATCGCCGCTGAAAGACAGTACTTGGTCTGAGAATGTGGACCTAGAGAAATGATCATGAGAAAAAAAAGAAGTTTCAATGCACAATCGAAGCATGAAACCTGTGTTGTTGACTGCTCGTACTGAAATCGAAAGCCCGTGACGTAGAATTCAATTGTAATTCATATAACGTATCATTCAAGGCCTGATGATTGTATGTTATATGGAATGAAGAGCTCATCCAATACCAATTATGTGTGACCTACTACCTAAGACATCGCCTCGTAAATTCTAACGACGCCTTTCTTATTTGACCGTAGCTTTATATTCGCTCGTCTCCTCGTCTGAGGTGGTGAAGGATGCTTTTAAGTCCACAAACCCAGAGATTTGAGCCGTAGAATTGCGCAAATGTTCCAGTTCCAATTTCGAGTTCGGAACCCAAATCGGTCTTCACAGACCTCTTGTTCTTTCTTCCCCTCTCATCTCAATTATCTTCTATAATTTACCATCGTGTTCACCAGGAAGTCTCTTGACTCTCTTTTGTTCCCAATCGTCCAAGTCTTTCGCGGCAAGTCTCTGCAATACCAACAGATATCAGCACATTTTCCCCGACAATAAGTCTACAACGGCACACTCACGTAGTATTCTTCCTTCATGTCCACTCGTCGTCCAGCCTTACCAATTCCTAGCTCCTCTTCTTTACTCAGTCTTCGCACACGTTTATCGTGTTTTTCATATCTGATAGCTGTGGCAGGAGTGAGGAAGAAGGATCCCGCAACCATGGTTGCAATAAATGGTAGCCCGAAGAGAGCGAAAGGGTGCTTGGCAAGAGCGCTACGGTATCTGGCGGCGATGGTATTTGATTCTGCTGTACCGCGAAACTTCTTGCTTCCAAAGACTGCCATTTTATGAGTTCTTTAAGGAAATTATATATCAATGATATACAATTGTAAACAGATGACGAGCAAATTGGCTGTTTGTTCCCCAAATGATAATCGTAATGTACGTTGATTGTCGCCAAAGAATAATGCGCCGATGGCTTTGATCGGAAACCTTCTTCCAATCAGGAAGGTTTTCGGTCACGTGTCACCGCGGAGCCGTAATTGGTTTTTGGTGGAAGGAACGCGTCCACAACTTTCTTTTGAATTTAATATATCATCAACCAATCGTCAATCTTCTGTCATAATCATCACTATAACAGATGATCATGAAAGGATGGCACCTCATGAACCGCCAAATGGCACACCAACACGAGGACGTTGGGAAGCACCTCCATCAACTATGGCTGCACAATTGATCAATAATCTCTCTACGAAAAAGCCATCCCGTCAAATCGAGCATGATGATCTACAGTCGCTCATGACTGAAGTCTCTAGTCGAGAAAATGATCCTACCGATTTTACAGATCCCGATGCTATGCTTGAGCACAAGCATAAGCTTCTATATGTTATTGCAAAAGTAGTTTTGGAGAGACTCAACAAAGATGACCCTTTCATGAATGTCGAAAATGTCATTAATCAAGCCTGTGAAGCACTTGAGGTCATTATTTCAACTATCAAGGACGGACCAAGTATACTCAATTATGTATCTTCTCGGGCTCGCCCCCTCAAAAACACGTGGCCCAGAACCCTTTTGGATGTGGCTATTTCCACGCGTTTTGTCATGTCTTGGTCATCGGAATAGCAAAAAGCTCACTGCAAAAATTGAAATATTTTTCTCTACTTCATTCGAGGTTGTTGCAAGATCACCAAAGCTTTGGGGACTCAACTTTAACTTCTTCTGCTATCTTAAAGATAGTGTGTCAAGTAAGTAGCCTCGAAAAAACATGTATTACTTGACAGCCGCTTATATTCTTCAGCTATTCTCCAAATCCTCCAAAATAACAATTTTTTGACGCATGGAGAAACTACTGACTTCGTTCTGCCCTCTGATCAACTAAACTTTTCAGCCTTTGGCGTGGAAGTTGGGGAAGATGTAAATCAATCACTCCTCCCATGCACGTATAAATTGCGCAATGTTGCATGTGCGATTCAACATGCTGTATGTGTCTTATCCATCTTGGTAAAGGTCTCGATCCAAGCTGCGTCTCTTCAAGATGCAACACCTGCCTTCCAAGACTATCTAGCATGGATAATTGACTCGTTGCATTCGTCCTACGAATTGCAAAACGTCTGGAAATCTTCTGTCTCGTTATCTCGAGATCATGAAGCCCCGAATATTGCGCTCTTCTACGCCCTTCATGCTCTTTTGTCATCCATCGGGCCGTCGTTGTCGGAATCTTTAACCCGTAAAGGGTATGGCTATCTTGCAATTTTCTGTGCAGATATTATTACATCTCCTTCAAATGTGGTCAATAAGGATAATAATCTTATTTTATGCCAAGGTCTTCTGAATCTGGCGAATTTTTGTAGAAATTACGACTCGACATGCAGAACCGTTCGACTGATCCTTGTTCCAAAGCTTCGTACTCTTCTTGCTGATGAGGATGCAAGTACGAGAGTGGGAAAAGACTTTCAGGTATGTAGTATTCCATTTCTTGAAACTTGACTCATCTTTTTCTAGAATGCTTCAGCTGCTTTGACTTGGGCTTGCCGACAAACAGAGGATCGCGATCTCGACCTGGTCCTACCCCATCCGCAATTTGATACACATTCCCTCAATGCTGACCTCAATTTACTGGTCCTGAATGATACAAAGGACCGGCCAACCAAACTAGCTCCACCCAGTAAACGCCGAAAACTACATTCTGAAGAAGGCCTTTTACAAGAAATTATAGCCAAGTTATATTCTCTTCTTGGCGATCAGGAAGTAATGGATATGGATGGTTTATGCCACCTGATTGAGTTAGTATGGATGTCGATACCTCTTGTTTCACTCTAACGCCCTTTAGGAAGTGTTTCGCGGACCTGCAAGATCCTGACCGATGTAAAGTTATTGACTATTTATCTATGATACCATGTGCTTCGTATGGGTCCCTAAATGTTACCAGGGACAAGTTTCAGAACATTATCTCGTCCCGATGTTTTATATGCGAGAAGCTGCCTTCTCCGAAGACTGCCATACTGGATGATGATTTATGTCAGAAAACCGGCAGTGAGGCGATCTTGATTCTAAATACTTTGATTAAGTCATCTGCTTTTATGGACTCGCGGAAATCCAGAGTTCTAGCGATGATAGCCGTGAAGGCTTTTGCCATACATTTTCGAGATGAGGGGTTCTTCGATTTAGAGACTTCTGAAATTGGCCAGTGGTGTCTAAAATCCCTTCAGAGTTCCATGCGTGAATTGCGGATCGCGGCGGGGTACATTATTACTCACTTATGGCACTTATTAGGCTCTTACTCACTGTTTCTAGGCGTACGTTACCCGAATTTCTTCACGGGCCTAAAGTTCCACAAGACCTAGTCTTGAAGAACAGAACAAATGTTCTGATAATTCTACGCGAACTGTCCGAAAAGCCCACCTTTCATTGGCAGGAGACATGTGTTCTTGCTTGGGGCCAACTTGCAAGGTTTGACTAGTCTTAAATACATGTCATTATTATGCTTACAATGTTAGGGTTGTGGTCGATGGTGATCTGAATAGGGTACTACTAAAGCTAGTAGAATACTTAGGGCATTCTAATTCAATCGTATCAAACGCAGCGTACAACGAGGTGAGCGAATTTGGTCCGTCTACTCAAAGGTTATTAAATATTATTTAGATATTGAAATTAGCTCATTGTAACGGAACCGTCGAAAAACCCGTGGAACGGTTGTTTAGGCCATTTTGGGGAAGTATCGCCATTGCTGCTGTGAAGAACTTACTTAGTCGACCACAAACCACTCAGTTGATGGTCGATCTATTAGAGATTTCTGTCAATGATTTTCTTATTCTCACACAAGCGTACACGCTGCCATGGCTTGTTTTATGGCGTGATGGGAAGACTATCAAAAGAATTGCCCAGGCTCGGAATTTGGAACCTTGGCGTGTCTGTACGGACAATGCTAACATTGTTCATATTATGGCATTACTGCTGGTTCAAGATGTTCGAGATATTGAAAGCCACACTATGTCTGTACTGAAATTCGTGTCTTCAGACTTCGAGAAAGGAAGACTTGATTTTGCGTTTCTTTTGAAAATGGATCCATCAAGCATATATCTTCTCCTTCTCAAGGAAGCCGGGTTTGCCGATGATACCAAAAAATCAAGAGTAGGTGAATTTCATTTTATTTGGCTTACTGGAAGCTGACTTTTCAGATTCGCCTTGCTTTGCAATATCTCGTTGAGAACGTTCAAAAGACAGACCAAGATCGAAAGAGAAACAGCCCAATGGCAGCGTTTCTAGAGCAGCACAATCTTGGGTTGGTTACTCGTATATCGGAGGTCGTTAATGATAATAGGGATGAACAGTCTAGTTTCGAGAAAAAGCGAAACGTGAAAGCCATCGAGGAGATGGTTACGATTGGCAAAACCTACACAGGGGCAGCTCGACCACAAGTAAGTAGAGTCCGGATTGTTTGATCATCTATCTTAGCTAACTACGTCCAGATATGCGCTTGTCTACAGTCTGCATTGGCTCAAAAGGACCTTCAAACCTCAGCCTTTTCAGCATGGTCAGCGATGCTCAGATATCTTGGCGATGAAGATGTAGAATGGATGCTTGAAAGTACCTTTGTCACCATCATACAATATTGGGAATCGTTTGATGATTTCACGAAGAAGGCAGCGGAGGACATATTGCAATACCTCTTAAAAGACCGAGCTCGTCTTATTCGAAACAAAATAGTCAACTTGCCATCCCTCTCCAAATTCTCACAGCTAGCTGATATAGAGTTCAAACTCAACATGTTAAGGGCGCCGACAGATGTCAGTAATGCCTTTCAGATATTTAGCCGTAGGATTCGACATGAAACTGCAGGAGTTGTTGCCCAAGCTTTGTCTGAGCTAAAAAGTTTGCTTAAATTGCATCAATCATATCTACAGGCTTCAGCTGTGAGCGAGCAGCCCGATGTAGTCATCGGCAAGCTTCTGCGTTCAATAATGGATGCATGCGTTAAATTCAACGAATCGCATCACGACATCGCTAAGCTTTCGGGAGAATGTATTGGGTTGATAGGCTGTCTTGACCCTAATAGAGTTGAAGCCATTAGAGACCAACGAGAAATAGTGGTTGTTATGAATTTTCATGACCCTGAAGAGACTACCGACTTTGTATTGTTTATCTTGCAAGAGGTTATCGTCAAGGCATTTTTGTCTGCAACTGATACAACATTACAAGGCTTCCTGTCGTTCGTTATGCAAGAGCTATTGTTGAAAGGTGGGTTTGCAGACGTCTGCGCACCGATTTTGAGAGGTGGCGAAAAGGATTCCAATAATCCACTCTGCAAGAAATGGGATTCTCTTCCAGAGAATGTGCAAGCTACTCTTACCCCTTTTCTTACCTCGATGTTCTCTGTGAAGAAGATGGAAGTCCCGGTCATTACGTACCCTATATTTCGACCCGATAGTACTCAGCCTGACAGAATAAATAAGTATAACAATTGGCTGAAAACTTTTGTACTTGACCTTTTACAAAAGCCAAAGAACCTGAATGCAGAGCTGATCTTTGCCCCACTTTGTCGAGCGATTCGAATAAAGGACCTTTCTGTAGCAAGTTTTCTCCTACCATATTTGATTCTCCACGTAGTTGCAGAAGGGTCAGATCAAGAGAGAGATAACATTGGTGCAGAATTACTCGGAATCTTGGAGTACGACCCGTCATCGACATCCCGTATCAAGCAAGAAGAGTTGAAACTTTGTAGTGAGGTAAGAATCAGAGTTCTGCTAGAAAGATTTCATGGCTGATATCAAGTACATAGGCAGTATTTCGCGTCCTTGATTACCTTTCTCGTTGGATGCAGGCGAAGCAAATCGTGATTGTACGAGATGCTCGAGCTGGCAGGGTACCGGCAGTCAATGAAGCTGTGGAGCAAGTCAAAAGGGTCACGAAACTTGTCGAGAGTATCCCTGCCGAGATTGTTTCAGCTCGGGCTATACAGTGCAAATCGTACTCCAGAGCGTTATTCAATTGGGAACAGCACATTCGACATGTTCGAGCTAAGAAGAAGGATTCTGCGAGAGATATTTCAGATCTCGAGCGGTTGCAGGAGATATATACCCAAATAGATGAACCGGATGGTATTGAGGGAATCTCCGCCCACCTTCATGTGTTAGATATCGATCAGATAGTACTTGGGCACCGTAAGGCGGGGCGCTGGACAGCTGCCCAAGGGTGGTATGAAATAAAACTTGCAGAAGATCCTGAAGATGTTGATGTTCAACTCAATCTTCTTACCTGCTTGAAGGAGTCTGGACAACATGGTGAGTGTACGAATTGTTCATTTTTCAACTATGGTCTAACGATTTACAGATGTTTTACTTAACTATGTCGAAGGTATGCATACTGCGACCAAAACAATAGGTAAACTGTTGCCATTTGCTACAGAAGCTTCGTGGGCAACAGGCAGATGGGCTACCTTGGAGAAATATACATCCATTGCTGGTCGTAATGTAGAGGAAGATTTCAATGTCAGTGTTGGAAAGGCACTACTTGCTTTACATCAAAACAAGTCGACCACGTTCGTTTCAACCATTGAAGAACTTAGAGAACAAATTACTTGCTCTTTGTCAAAAGCTACCACTTCATCGATTGGATCTTGTCACGATCCTATGTTGAAGCTTCACGTACTCACAGAGCTGGAAATGATTGCTGGCGTGGATCGCGCTGAATCTATACCAAGAGAAGAGCTCCTTGAGTCACTTGACCGGAGGCTCGAAACAATCGGCGGTTATCTGAATGACAAGCAGTACTTGTTGGGTATAAGAAGAGCTGCCATGCAATTATCGAGGTATTTTGTGTTGTAAATCCTCTGCATAAATATTACTAACATCAACGCAGTCTCGGATTTACCAAGGGCGACCTTGCTACGGCATGGTTGACTAGTGCGCGTCTTGCCAGGAAGGGTAATGCGATACATCAATCTTTCAATGCTGTGCTTCACGCATCACAACTCGGCGACGATTCGGCAAAAATAGAGCATGCACGACTCTTATGGAAGGAGGAGCAACACCGGAAAGCAATTCAGAGTCTTCAGGGAGCAATCGACAGCAACGCGTTCATATCTCACAATGAGATAAGCAAGGCATCTATAACAAGTGCTGATGATACACATCGAAAGCAACAGCAAAATCTCCTTGAAGCAAGGGCTCATCTTTTACTTGCAAAATGGCTTGACCGTGCTGGTCAAACCAACTCAGCCGCTCTGAGAGCCCAGTACCAACTCGCTGCAAAGACACATAATGCTTGGGAAAAGGGTCACTATTATTTGGGACGTCACTACAACAAATTGTTGGAATCAGCAAAGAGTCTGCCGTTGGAGCGACAAGACGAAAATTATCTTTCTGGAGAAACCGCTTCTCTGGTTATTTCAAACTACCTTCGCTCCTTAGGTCATGGTACCAAATATGTTTATCAAACCCTACCTCGTATTTTGACACTTTGGTTGGATCTGGGTACCCAGCTCAGCCAAAGAATCAATCCAAAGCTTCACTCCCAAGAGTTTGTCAGCAAGATGACTCAGTTGCGAAATAAAACTCTGGACGCCCTTCATGTTAGGTTCAAGAAGTATATTTCCAAAATGCCAGCTTACATATTCTATACGGCTCTGCCACAGATTGTGTCACGAATAACTCATCCACATAGGGAAGTCAATCAATTCCTACAACTGATCATGTTGAAAGTTGTATCCGCGCATCCTCAACAATCTCTTTGGAGTTTACTAGCTGTGAGCACTTCAACGCAGTCTGATCGCCGAGGTAAAGGAATAGATCTACTTACAAAGCTGGCAAATGCGTCCGGAAGAACCGATAACAGTATCATAGATATAAGGGCACTGATCAGAAGTGGACAAGCTCTTACCAGCGAAATTTTGCGGATATGCGAAGCTGGAGATTTCTCGGCATCAAAAGCATATAAAGCAAGTCTAACCAAGGATCTCCAATTCAAACACAAAGTGGTACCGAGTCTGCTTGCTTGCCCGGTTGAGGCTGCATTAACAGCAACTCTGCCGACTCTCACCGACAAAGTATCAACACATAAAGCCTTTTCACGTGATGTTATAACCATCAATGCTTTTGAAGACGATGTTTTGGTCCTGAATTCTTTGGCAAAACCTCGAAGGTTGAAAGCTCTAGCCTCAAACGGGCAGCATTACGGTCTTCTTTGCAAACCCAAAGATGACCTTCGAAAGGATCAGCGTCTTATGGAGTTTAATGGTATGATCAATAGATCGCTCAAGCGCGATGCGGAATCAAGTAGACGTCAACTTTACATCAGAACATATGCGGTCACTCCTCTTAACGAGGAATGTGGAATCATAGAATGGATAGATGGACTCCAGACATTTCGCAATATTCTTTTGACACTTTATAGACCTATGGGTATACAACCCGATTATAAAGAGATAGGTCTCTATTGTGACGAAGCCATGAAAAGCGAAGAAAAGCTCCCATTTTTCACGGAAAAGGTTCTTGGTGGGTTCCCACCTGTCTTTTATTTATGGTTTATACAACAATTTCCCGAGCCTTCAGCCTGGTTTGCTGCCAGGCTTCGTTATACTCGATCTTGTGCAGTCATGTCCATGGTTGGTACAATATTGGGTCTGGGAGATCGGCATACAGAAAACATGCTTTTCGAGGAAGGAAATGGAGGAACTTTTCACGTCGATTTCAACTGTCTCTTCGACAAAGGCTTAACGTTTTCGAGGCCCGAAAAAGTGCCTTTCCGATTAACCCACAATATGGTTGACGCAATGGGGATGTATGGCTACGAGGGACCCTTCCGCAAATCTTCGGAACTTACATTAAAACTATTACGTCAACATGAAGAAACATTAATGACCATCCTCGAAGCATTCATCTACGATCCGACTCTAGATCTAATGAAGAAAGAAGATAAGAAGAAGAGGGAGAGGGAAAATGAGGGTAAGCAGAATGCGCAGGTGGTATTGGATGTTATACAAAGGAAGGTGAAAGGTCTCTTGCCTGAAGAGAGCGTACCACTTAGCGTTGAGGGCCATGTAGATGAGTTGATAAAACAAGCAACGAATCCGAGGAACTTGACGGCCATGTATATTGGGTGGTGTTCGTTTTTCTAGGTAGGGTCAAGGGGAGTAAATGAGAGATAATTCTTGTGGATATGTAGGGTATAAGGCTAATAGCTTTTGTAATGAATTAATGATCGACTAACAAAGTTAGTAAATTAAAAGTCTTTATTCTTGAAAGCTCACTTAAATTAAAATAAAACTTCTTAATAATAGAATACTGGCTACTGCATCCGTAATATTCTCGTGTTTCTTAGCACTCAACTTCATAATTAACAAGCGAGCAGATATCCAAGGTGGAGAAATGTGCTCATGAGTGTCAAGAAGGCATCGTCCTGCTTAAGATTGATTTTCATCTTAAATACGATTAATCCAAAATGCACAATATTTCTTACAGCAATCTATCAATGTCTACAAGTCAAGAGAACGATATACCAACCGGCATTACCACCCATACAAAGCATCAGTCCACAACATCTTAGTCAATCCTAGAACTCAACCCAACTTCCACCCAAGAAATCACCTTCTTTTTACCGACAGCTCCGCAACTTCTCTCCCGCCCAATGACTCCGAACGCGGCACACCTTTTCTCCTCCGTGACACGGTACCTCAGTCCACCTATCAGAAAAAGAACACGCACCCTTTCCAACATGCGTAATTCTTGAATCCAACTTCGTTGCAGAAACCGCGTTACTCTCCTCATCTCCTTTCACGAGCCAGCTTTCCGTATTCCCACCTCTCAGCCTCGCCTCTCCTACCCATCATGTCCGCTCCAAGATATATCTCACTCGCACTTTGGTCATCGCAGCGTGGATTAGGGCGAGCTGTCAGATGTCCGATATATCTCAAGACCGGAGGGTGCGCAGCTTTGATCCCAATAAGAGTATTGACGATGGGGAGCGATCTGGCTCGGACGGGGATTGTGAGGTTGACTTGCTCAGCTAGCTAGCTGGGTTTATATTTGGAGTATTGTTGTGTGGCCGAATTGGGGATTTGAATTGAGATGGTGAGGTTCAAATTTTGAAGTGGATTTGGCTTGATATCTCGATGTGGGCATTGTGTTTGAGTTGGCATGGTAGAGCTTGAATATTTGCATCGGTTTGGAGTATTGAAGTTAATATTCTGTTGAAAGTTAGATAATGAAGTTTGATGATTAAGGTAAGAAAGTTAGTTGGTTGTGAACAAGGAGGTTAAAATGTTTCAATTAAGCTGATATCCTGATATCTTAATTGTGATGTTGTATTGTAACTGGGTTAATTAACGAGGTTCAAATCCTCAATACAGTTGAGAACGTTAACTTCGAATATTCTACTTAGGATTGTCCGGTTTAGTGATAATATGCACTTGATATCATTAACTAGGTACTCATGAATGTGAAATTTGAGTCCACTTCAAATCCAATCGTCGCACTTCATTAATTCTAAAGTAATATACTACAGATACTTCTTCCTTTCCTTCCTATCCGCAGTCAATGATGCAACAACTCTACTTGGTACTAGACCTATAAGTCATATCTCTGTCAATAAGCGAATCTCCTTGCCCCATCCACCATCTTTCTATTCCTTCGCTCATAATACACTCTTAACCCCACACATCCCACACATACGAAAAACAACAGCCCGGCATTAACCCAATGACCCAACGGAAAGCCCGTCTTTGCCTCATTCGCTTGATATATCCAAACTCCAGCAATTTGTCCTGGTGCCCCGAAGGATATGTTCAAGGCGATTGCAAGACCAATACCAGCTGTTGAGAAAATGTTTGAAGATAGGAAGCCTAGAAGAGGTGGGATGCAGGAGAACGCGCCAGAAGCTGCGATGATTAGACATCCGTAGCGAGAATTGTAAGAGGCGGGTGGGAGGAGAGCGGAAGCAGTGAAACCGATGGCGCCGATTAGGGCCATGGTTGATGAGTGTAGCGCGCGACTATAATTGGGTCAGATGGTTGAGGGAAGAAAGGGAGTGGTTCAAGCTAACGCATTAAAATGGTCGGCGGACCAGGAAACGAGAATTGTTACGACATCTGTGAAAGTGTCAAAACCGGATGGAACTGGTAAGGGTATACTGCACGCACAAGCAACAGCGTATGGTGGAACCGTCATAAGTTGAGCTTCGAGGTCTTTATAGCCAAGTCCAGCAGTGATACTTGGTGTGAACAAAGACAAACTTGAGAATGGTGTTGAGATGCCAAAGTAAATCTTAAGCTTCTACTTAGCATTTTGTCAAAGTTATCATCAAGAAATAGGTACTGACTGCATAATGAGCGTATAATCTCCAAGTAGAGAGCATCTCCTTTGCCTCTTGCCACGTCAAAGCTTTGTCATGTCTTTTAGACCCTTCAGTAGCAAGCCTACTCATAGCTAGATCTATTTCATCTTTGGATAACCATTTAACCGTTTCTGGGTAATCTGGCAAGAAAAAAAATACAAGGATTGAGGACAAGCAAGAAGGAATTCCCTCGATAACGAATAGCCATCGCCAAGCTGACATCCCATGAGTCCCATTCATATGCCCAACACCAAAAGCGATAGCACCACCGAAAGCTCCTGCAAGTGTAGCAGAAGCTAGGATGAATGCCACGCGAATGGATCGTTCAGATGTACGGTACCAGAAAGTCAGGTAGTATACCAAGCCTGGAAACAGTCCTATTCTGAATGTCAGACAATGCCAAAGGAAACAAATTCAAAAGATAGTCTACCAGCTTCAAACATTCCCAAGAAAAATCTCACCGCTGTTACACCAGCAAAGTTATGAGTGAACCCAAGCCCAATAGTCATAACACCCCATGAAAACATTAAAAACGATATCCATTTGCTTGGACTCAGCCTCTTGAGGAAGTAGTTGGATGGAACCTCGAAGATTGCATAGGCGATCAAAAAGACCATTAATGCGATTCTGCAAATTCTTAGCAATATACACAGTGAAAGCGAAACATCCCACATACATATACTGAAAACCAGTCATATGTGTATCGGAAAGCAAATCATCACGAGTAGAATAATTGAGTGTTTTGGCGTTGCCTATTTCATATCAGCTTCACTTACATATGTGACACATCGTGTAGTAAGTAATATTACTAACCAATATTTGAACGATCAAGGTAACATAACAAGTAGATGCCAGCGCAGATAGGCACAATCCTCAGATCTTGCTTCCAAACCAATGCTTTAGTGTTTGCCAGACTTTCATCCGTTGTCGCATATTCTGTTTCCTGGAATGTCTACACAACTTGTCAGATCTATATCATGGAACGTAACACAGAGCCTCTGCTTGCCTCTTTTCCTGCTTCAACATCAGACATAACCCCCATGGTTCAAGAATATCGACGAAAGTAAAGAATGTGTTGAATCAAGTACATTCCAGAACTAGGAGAGATATATATACACAATGGAAAAGAAAGACTACATGAACAACACCACACCCCTTTACTAGCAGTAGCACTACTACAAAATGAATGGATTCCCCACGAGACACAGCAAGAGTGGAGTGCATAGAGCGGGGTTAGCTCAAATCATAATTATTGGTCATTCCCATAAGCGGTTATAAGGGTCTGGGGTAAAAGTCAAAAGGAGAATTAGCTCAGAACTTGTGTAGGTTATATATTTTTAGCCTTGCATGAATTGTGGCTGAGTGCTGCAAGAAACGTAAAGATTGGCATCAGCCTCGTTATGTAGCAATGTTAAAATGCTTTGCTTTCCATAATTTAGATGCCTAGTACTTACTTGAGACATAGATACCCCAAAGATTGTGCGAACGAGAGAACCCAAGGAAATCTTCAGTTGGTACCGTCTAGCTCGCCAGATACAGAGTCTTGGAAAGAGAGTCAGCAATATGTCCAGCCAAGACAGTCCTCTCTCCATTACATCCAGCGTCGCTGGAATTTTAACATTTGTGGCTGCCGTTTCAGCGGCAATATACGTTAGATTCACATACTTACGGAATGCAGACGATGAATATTTCCAAGTCAAAGCATCCCTCTCGTGGCACAAAATGGAATCACAATGGCTTCATGATTTGGTATATGCGTCCGATGGCCCGAAAGACCGATTTGGACACGAGAAAGAGTACCAGATGTATGTATCCGTGATGGAAGAACTTGGAAAGCTCGAAGATCGATTGCTAGAATTGGTAACAGAAGCCGAACTGAAAGCTAGTACGGAAGATGATCAGGGGAGGAAATGGGCTTTGGTACCGAAGAGTATGGCATTTAGAACGAGCGTCGCCATGTCTTGGCTACATGTAAGAACAAAGGCTTTGGACTTGGTTAGGCAAAGGGATGCATTGGGCGCGAGAGTCTTGTTCGCTCAAATGAGTATGATGTCTTCGTAAGTTCGATTTCCAGATGACAAATCCTCAAATTTGACCAAAGTAGGCGAGTTCGAGATCAAGAAACACGTGCAAGAAACCAAAAGAAGTTAGACTACGAAAGACTTGACCGTCTCGAGAGTACAGTTCATTCCCAACACGAGAAGCTAGATCGATTAGAGTCTCTAGTATACCGATTGATGCGTCGAGATCGAATTGAATCTGAAGGCATCCAGCGATGGGGAGCTCAAATTAATGGATCCTTGGGCATGTATGATTCTCAATCACAAAGTCCAGCTGGGACTGGAAGTGCTACCCCATTATCCGCGTCTGAGGCCTATGACCTTGAGCATGCTCGGAACTCAAAATCAAAGACCCACCAGTATCCAATAGACGATGTTTCCGATGAGATTCCTGATGATTAAAGGAAGGCATAACCTTTGACCTTAAGATATACAGCACAAAGTGCAACACTAGGTACTGCCCATAAAATGTTGAGTTCAATTACCGACCAGATCCAGATACACCCTACTGTTGGAGCCTGCTTCATGATGGCAAAACTACCATATTCATTTGTAATATGTATAAGGTAGCATCCAGCGATTATACTGGTTGCAGAAAAGAAGATCTCATGTAAATAGGGCTGAGCTTTGGCAGGCAGTCGAGGAAACAAATGCGAAGGTTCCGGGTGTGGATGAAAAGCGTAAAAGAGAAGCCAGATGACTATTTGAATCAGCAACCCTTCTCGTATACTTCAATAAAATGTAAAATTTACCAGGTGATGCCTGCGACGTCCTCAATATGATATTTTTCCAGACGATTTCTTCGGCATATTGATGTGTAACTAATACATCCAAAGTGAAATGTAACGTCACAAGACTGATTGTCCATAATAACGATTCTCCTAGCCTTCCAATGAGGATCTCTGCATTTTCTCCATCTAGTTCAGCTTGACGCTGTCGTTGGGCTTCGCTCAGATTACGTTTCTCTGCGATCTGGAGGAGTGTTTCCATGGATGGATCAGGGCCAGATCTATCAGGTTGCTTTAGCTTATATTTTTGTTTTTTGCCGGCCATGATGAATTATCTCTGGTGATGAATTGTTGTATATTCTATTCGCTCTCATATAGAAGAAACAGACACGCCGTACAGATACCCCTTAATATATCGGGAGCCTTGCCGTCTCAAGGTAGTTGTAAGAATGAAGGAAGATACCGAGGAACCAAGGCTGATAAATATGACTGATAAAGCAAACTGAACACAAGACGGAAGGCTGCAGGACATGTACAGCCTTACATAAGCTCTTACATAAGATCTTACATAATCGAATCTGAAGTTCATGCACACGAAATTGATTTCATCCCATACATATTTAAGCCTTGTCAAGGTTAGTGGATCTGATTGGTCATTGATCGGTCATTGATTGATCCGATCCTCCGATCATCCGATCCCTTGCAGTAAACCTTGATATTTATCCTTAGCGCAAGGCTTGAGGACCCATTTATTTCTTGACCGACAACTCGTTCACGTCGTTCTTATCCACAAAACCCCTCATATTTCTAAACTTACTCAATCATTTACTCATACCCGCCATTTTATGCTCACTGTCGCTCCATTTAATTATATTTTCATCTTTCCCCAAATAAAGGTCCCTCCCCCCAATAAAACACCTTTGAAATGCCCAAAATGCAGTGGACCTACTTTCTCACCCTTCCTATCATCACTTTCGTTGCATGGCAATATACTGTCACAGTTGTTAATTCGAGATTCCCAAAACTTCGTAATAAGAAGATATGTTTACTGATCGCGCATCCTGATGATGAGGCCATGTTTTTTGCGCCTGCAATGCAAGCGCTAACAGATCCGGAACTCGGTAACCATGTTAAAATTCTCTGCCTGAGCAGTGGTGAGTAGTGAAGCGCACAAACTGGAGTTCAGCATATATTGATGTGCAGTAGGTGATGCAGATGGTCTAGGTGAAGTTCGTAAGAAGGAACTCGTTAAAAGTGGAATGCAGTTGGGTTTGCGACAAGAGAATGATGTTTTTGTTTTTACAAGCCCGTATGTTCTCCTCAAACCTTGTTGCATAAGTTCTGTTTTTATGCTAATTATTCTTCTCAGAGACTTCCCTGATAGCATGACAAAGACTTGGGATAAAGAAAAGATAGCCAACCTTCTCGCTTCCGCCTTTTGCCCTCCTCATACAAGAAAGACGAACCTTACGGTCGCGCCAACAGCAACCATTGATGTTATTTTGACTTTTGATGGGCAGGGCATCTCCTCACACCCAAATCATATTTCCTTATACCACGGATCTCGAACCTTGATCGCCTCTATGATGCGAGATCGCCCAGGATGGCAGTGCCCTATTGATCTTTATACCCTCACCAGTGTCTCAGTTTTGCGAAAATACTCATCCATATTAGACACCTTTAATACCATGGTGGTCGCCGCATTTTCGAAGAGAGAAACGGGTGACCACCCAAGTCCATTGTTAATGATGAACGGTGTGCGACAACTGAGAACTGCGCAAAAAGCCATGACAACAGCACATAAGAGTCAAATGAGGTGGTTCAGATGGGGGTGGATTGGAATGTCACGATATATGGTTATTAATGACTTGAAGTTGGAGAAGGTCGTTGCGTAGAGGATTGTTAAGTCTCTAGAGGTAGGCAAGGAATAAAGACAGGCGGATGTATATTCTGTGCAGTGCATACTACAAACGACCTTTTATAAATATCCTCTCTTACGCATAAAAGAGTACGGATGGATGAGAGATGAGAAATGCGTATACGAAGTCGGCAACATTTTTTGATCTCAATTTTTATTGTTTGCTATTTTTTTGTTCCCTTCCGCAAGATGCCTACATACCTGGCTAAAAGTTACCAGTCTTTCATCAAACTTGCATATTGTATTTAAACAGATCCTCCTTTGCTTTATTAATTTTAAATTTACGAAACGTGAATCATCTTGATTGTTTGCTTCTATGTAGTACAGCTGGTGTTCAGAAATTTCTAGTTAAACATGATCATCTCTTCTGGGCCGGATTATGGTATACATTTGGGCTTTTTTGTTTATTGTTACCTGAGAAGCCTTGAATCAAAGACAACCCAAGGTTCTCAGCTATCCTCACCTTTACATGTTTTGACTATAAGCACCAGTCAACATCAAGGGATAAACTCTGAAGAAATAATAAATCAAGGTGGGCAAGTGCAAGAACAGAAAAGATAGTTTTGCAGGGTATTGCACCATATCAGCACAATATGGTTTCAAGGAAAGGTGGAAAAGTGGTAAGAAGCTTCTCTTCCTTCTTGACCCACATGTCAAGTTCCTAAGACGATGCATGAATGACTTGGGTTTGAGCATTCATGAATCGTTTTCAAATTTCCCTTACAATCTCCATCTAGATGGAAGAATTGTTTCTTCTTAAAATCACACACCATATCGGTTACTAATTCCCTCCCTCCTATAGTCTTTGAAAACTGCACGTGTGGCGAAACGTGCAAGTTCTCCAAAATCAAAGTCAAACTCAACGTTCAAGACGCGATTACCACCACCGCCGACACAGCACACACAAAGCTTGAGCGAAAGTTTGAATCTGAATTCCGAGGAGCGAGAACGAGAACGAGAAAAGGAATTGGATACAGTAGGCAATCTGACACTCGAAAACGCAAAACTTGAAGATAGGATTTTGGACTTGAAGAGGGAGGCGAGGGTATTAGAGGAAAGGGTGGAAGAGTTGGAGAGGCGAGGAGAGATTGATGCTTGGACGTTGGTTTGTTTGAGGGTAGAGGTTGCTAGGTGGGGTCAGTGGTGGTGGCGGTGGTGGTGGTGGTGGGGAAATGGAGGGGCTGGAGAGCAGAAATTGAACTTGAATGGGATGATAACTGATGGAAAAGAGGGGAGGGCTGTTGCGAACTAAAGACGAGGAAGTTATCGATGTGGGAAAACTATAAGATGTCATGAAGCGGAAATCAGTCATTGAAGCGGTATTCCTATACATCCTTGCCCGAGTACTCACGCTGTGACGGAAGAACCAGGCAATGTAACTCGAGAGAAAGTCGATAGCAGATCTTTGACCGTGAGAACCTCCACGCAAAGTTTGCCCCACCACTTGGAAGCTGCATCATACGGGTTTGAGTTCAGGCCAACTGGACAGAGAAACTATTCAGAGCAACATTTGCATTTTATGGGGAATGCACTGTTTTGCCTAAGACAAAACTCATCAATTCTCTCCATGAATTTCACACCCTCTTCCCACAACGCACCCACAGCCCACGAATCTCATATACCCTTCTCCCACCACCAATTAACTTCATTCTCGCCTCACCCTACCCCGAACGACCACCCCCCCCTCCCCTCAGCTTATATCCCGTCTGCCTCCATCTCTCATCAACACTCACGGCTGCAAGTCCTGCAGCCTCAAATTTACCCTATTTTTCCGCCTCTCCATCGCATCTCTCTCGGTGATCAACTCCATGATCAGAGTACTCAATGCCTTGATATCAGTCACCAATTCCGCTCTCTGTTTCTCGAGACTCGCAACGGTGTCTGGGATTTGCGGGGCTTGCGGGTGAGTTGTCTCGGTGAAGTTGGTAGTTTGGGTGTGGGTTATTTGGAAGGTGCGGTGGGTTAAAGTAGTGGGAGGTGGTCGCGAGGGTTGGGGATCGGGGTCGGAATCGCTTGACGATTCGGTTTTGATGGGTGGGGTTTGACTTTGGGATTCAGGGTTGGCTTCGGGGTCGGGTTTGATGTTTCGGTGGCGTGGCATCGTGGGATGTGGGTGCAGAGTTTCAACGATGGGTCTTGGGTGCTTGTTGAGAAGATATGAGGATTCGAAGAGGGATGCGTGTTGGGGTTTGATGTGAAGCTGTACTGTGAGTGTAGAGTTTGAGTTACTCCAACCTTGCAAATGCAATGCTATAAATGGAATGCTCGGGGTATATGTAAGTTTGTCTAGTAAAACTTCCATTATCCCATCAACAATTATGAAGAACGAAATGCACAGATGTCAAAGGTAATCATGGAACATGAGATGAAAGACATTTAACAAAAGGCTCCTCAATACAAGATTTCCAGCCCTGAAGAATGAGAGAATAGCCACTCAATCCAAACAAGTTACCATTATTTCTTTGTGATTTACAGATATGTCTCTACTCAAAAAGAAAATGACTTTTCTTCTCTCAAAACTGGAATCCATCCCAGCTAGATAGTGGTTTTCTTCATATGCTCTTGGCCAATTCAAAACATCACCTTCCGAACCATTGCCAAAGAATTGAAATTCCCTTCATATACCTTCTTGAAACACTTGAATGCAGATTACATCTCCCTTCCCAATGCACAAAATTTCAAGAGAAGCTGGTTGCCCTAAGCTATCACCCATTCTTTGGGCTATATATGCAGCAAGACCGCTTACCTTTTTTCTCCTTCATTGTGTTTTGCGGATCAATCATAATGTCTCAACTCTGCTTGTTTGATCAGAGGTTGGTGGTCGGCCTGTCTGTATGTAGAGCTTCAGGGCTTGAGGGTTGGTTACAGAGGCTTTTAGGCCCAAGCCCCTATAACAGACGTGCAACAAAAGATTTGCAATCCAGAAACTAACGGTGTTTGCTTATGTAATCTTGCGTGGAATGGTTTGGGGGGCTGGATATCGAGTAGGTATGCTGGAGCTTTGTCATTCATTATTCTTGACTGGGTTAACAATTCAGCCTTATGATTTCTGATCGACTTTAATTCTAACCTGAAATAGAATGGAGAAAATGTAAGGTTATACAAACCTCGTTATCGCGGCACAAATGATAGACTCCGTATGCGCACTGCAAGTTGCCATGTTCTACTTTGAATAGGACATCTAGTAAACCTCAGTGTTCCTGACGAACTCGTACTCATATATCTTGAAAATTCATGTTGAGACGGGGATTTTGGGTTGATATGTAAAGTTAAAGCTTTGCAGGTGTAGACACTCCAGACGCTGCGAAAGATCCGAGTAGAATAATAGCATCTAATACAGCCAGCGCCTTTCCAAATTAAGACAGAAGTCTCAATATCAACACATATCTGATAACACATGACGCCACTTATGACTTTTTTTCATCTACGAAAGATCCTCCTGGATCAATACCAATTCCAAATTTCCCCGCTGCAAAATAAGAAAAGAGATAGCGGTCCAAACTTCCCCTCAGCATCACATGACCAGTACTCACGTGTCCGTCACGATATCATCGGCTGCCATCTGCACACAAGAATATTTCCCCTCCTCCACCTTCGATGATACAGCGCCCAAGATCCCAATACAAAAGCTCCGCTCTCACCCAACGCCTGCACTTGGGACTGCGTTCCAGCGCATGATAACTCTTTCGCTTGATACTCGAATTCTTCCACACGGGTACCCCGAGCACGTGTACATCATCGCGATCCGTTCTGCGCCGCGCGCCCCACCATCCACAGAGCGCACCGCCTACTCCAGCAAACCTCCCACCCCCTCTCCACGCACCAAAACGACAAACCGGAAAACGCCACGATCATCCCCACACTCCGCCGGGGACCCTCCCCCCCACCGTCGCGAGAATTTTTTTCCCCGACAAGCGTGAGATGAATACGACGCATGCGCAGGGCTCCCGAGGGCGCGGTCGCGGTGCGTCGGGTCGCCCGCCTCGCCCGGGTTGTTCGTCTCGTTCTCCGGCTCGCGGTGCCTCGGAAGCAAGCGCGGGCGTCCCGCGGATATCGCTTCTGCGGCCCGGAACCCCGGTTTCCATTGTGTTGAAGTGTGATCAGGGGAGTGGGAGGGAGGTGCAGGGGTTTGTGGGGGAGCTTTTGACGAGGGGGGATCATCCGAGGGGGGTGAAGGTGAGGTTGGGGGATGGACGGGTGGGGTACGTGTGTTGATTTTCTTTTTGGTTCTCTTTTGTTTTGTGTTTTGTTTTTTTTTTTCTTTTTTTTTTTGGGTAACTTGAGGTTCGGGTTTTGCATGGTGTGTCGGTGGGTGGTGGCTAACGAATTATCTTTGGATGTCAGGAGGGTTCAGAGAATTGTTAGTGAAGCGGAGGCGGGGGATGCGTCGCGGGGATTGCAGGGATTGGGGGAAAATGGGGAGGTGCGTGGTGGAGGTGTTGGCGGAGGGGGAAGAGGGAGGGGAAGAGGGAGAGGAGGTAGTTTTCTAGACAGAAGATACACGGATTTTAGAAATGATGGGTATGACGAAAGTGCCGCTGCAAACAATGGTGTAGGAGCTAGCTTGGAAGACTACATTGTCGTGAAGGATAAACGGAAAGGGAGAGGGAAGGGGGGTGCGAGGGTAGGGGATAGCGTGGGGAATCAGGATGAGGTCTGTGATGGTGATGATGCGGGGGAATTGTCACAGATGGGGGGAAGAGAGGAGGCTTTCACATCGGAGATGAGTGTCTGTCCTGTCTGCGGAGAATTTGAGGGTGATGAAATGGCGGTCGCGCATCATGTTAATGGGCATTTTGAATGAGTTCGTTGGAAACGACATTTTTGAGGCATAATGTGGAAATGGATTTATGGTCGAAGTCACAAGAATGAGTGAGCTGTGTAGGATTGAAGATGAGATGTTGGTTGGATCTAAAAAAGTCCTGAGACTTGAATATGCATGAAAAAAATGGCTAGAAGGAAATGAGAAGACACTTCATAGTTGCCAGTGCGCTAAAATAGTCTGTTATTCTCATCTCATGTCATTAAATCTCATAAATCATAAAGAAAACACCCAGCACCTAATTCCAATAAGCCCATGCGTTATTCCTTCATCCTCATCGATCGTTCTCTCCTATGCACATTTAACTCACAACCACCTAATGCTTATGCAACTTCTCCTTAATCTTCTCCTTCAAATGCGTCAACTTCCCCTCCTTCTTCCCATCCCCATGTTCATCCTCAAGCTCACTCCCAACACTCTTCCTCGGCTCTCCAAATCCCCCATCACCACCAACCTCCGTCTTCTCAACCTTCCCCTCCCGCCCCAACAACCTATCCGCCTCTCTTCCCGCACCCGGCCTTGTGGCATCAAAGTCTCCGCCCTCAGCCACCACCCCGAGCTCTTAACATATTTCTCTCCCAACCCCGCTTCCTCCACCCCCTCCTCGATCGTCTCACTCTTATTCTTCTCACCCAAAGGTTTCAAATCCGTCTTCACACCCTGGATATTAGCCGTGCTGCTCGGCTTACTGGTGCCCGTTGAAGCGCTCGATACGGTTCCCCCATTCTCCCTGGCGATTTCTTCGAGAGTCCTGGGTCCTGGCCCGCTGACATCAACGCCCTTTCCTTTGTCAGTGTTTGATACAGCGGCGCTGTGATCAATCGGCGCGGAAGGTTTGATATCCTTGGTCTGTGTAGTGAGCGATGGATTATGTGGATCTGTAACACCAATCTTCTCATTTCGACGCTCGGAACGGATGGGGAGGGAAGTAGGAGTTTCTGAATTCCACTCTTTCTTTGCCTTAGCATCCTCTGGGGTATCAGTAGCAGATGGGAGGTTTGGGTTGATCCGCTCTGAGATTAGGGGTTTCTCGGAAGTCGTTTCGAAATCACTCGATGAGGAGAGCGGGTCGATATGTGTATCTGCAATTGTCTTTGCAGGGAGACCAGTGGAAGAGGTCGTTGTGGATGTTGATGGATCGAGGGATTTAGCACCAAGACCGTTGGGAGAAGCGGTGATTGTGGGATCCAAATTGGTGGAGGTGTTTGCGTTTGTGAGGTCTGTTGATGTAGAATCTATGATATGCAACATCCATTAGCCATTTCCCTTGGCCATGGTCTCATTTCACCATATCGTTTTTCTTGAGATCCCCGACTTGAACCTCATTCTTAAGAAAACCTTCAGTGCATAGAACACGTGAAACAACAACAATATCAACCGCCAATGAAGATAAAGGAGGAAGTAAGCACGCACCAAGGTTTCCTTTATCATAAGGTTCTCCCTTGTTCGTATCCCCCAACTCTCCACTCAAGGGTTCCGCTCCCTTGGTCTCTGGTACGACAGTTGCATTGGCAGCATCGACCGTTTCCTGAGGTTCACCCCAGATGGCTTTCGAGGCTGCAGCTGCGATATTATTTACTGTTTCCATTTTGTTTAGTTTTCTTTCTCGACGTTAAAATCCCAGAATTCAATATTCACGGTTGATTTACGATAGGGTGGAAGCAATAAGTATCAAGAACCCTGTGTATGTAGTATTATTTGTATCGAGTATTGCCAATGTAGGTAGAATTTAAGTATGTATGTAAAAGCAAGTGAGCAAGAAGTGGATGGAACAGGACAAGAATAAAGATATTAACAAGCTTTATTCCTTTCAATGACCCAGACCAGAATCCGCCAACCGGGGACCATGGACAAAAAGCAAGAAGTGAACCCTTCCTAGCACCACATCTTCGGCTCATACCTAATTGACGTAGTTAGCACTACCTAGGTACCTACCACAGACCACCAATGGACATGAGCGCAATTCTCCCCTCGAGCCCCTTCACCGGCTCATTGGATAATACGGGATGCCAACAAAGAACTTCAGGTCAAAAATCCTTGTTTCTGCCCTGATTTACGGACTTCACAATTTTATCCCTCCCTCCTATAAAGAAAAACAGGGATATGAGAGAATATCCTCCAATCAAAAATCCAATCAATTGTGATAACTCAACATCAGGATCAATGTTTGATATCAATCAAATATCTTGATATAAATTGATGAGCCAGCCATTCGCCTGCTCTTGAAGCAGATCAGGTCTTTGATATCAAAACAGGTGTGGCGTTCGTTGATGACGTCCACACTCCACTTATGTACCCCGGATTCTTCGACGTCATAGTCACGTGCGTCACCGCACAAGCTTGGGAGAGATTTCGTGGCTTCAATCATTATGAATTTCTCCTTGCTAAGCGGGTTAATGTTTATTATTATCGCTGTGTAATCGTTCGTTGGTGAGTGAGTATGAGCTACATAATTTAATTCTATCCAACCTATGATAATGATTTACTATGGTAAAGCGTATAATTGACCTGTGATTAAAGTTAACGCTGGCGCCGCATGAAGAAAGTTTTACGCCGAATTGTATTGATGAACTCATAAACTGATAACCCAATCATGAACAACCAATATATCTATCTCATCTCTCATGAACGCACATTCTTATCTTTCCCGTAATCGTGATACAACTCCCCATGATGCAATGAAACATTAGAACCTAACCCATACGTCCCATCAAAACCTTCAAGCAGCTTTCGGGGTCTCTGCTGAAGCTTCCGTCTGAAGAGCCTCTGTTTCATCGCCTCCAGGTTTGACGCCACCCAAGGGTTTCGCAGGATCATAACCAACACTCTTCACGATTCCCAATCCTTTCGTCCTACCCTCTCTGAACAACAATCGATCACCCGGAGCTAAATATTCCGGTCTTTGCACAAATTGGAATGCGACTGTTGCCCTATCGCCAGTCCGAATGTAACTTCGGTCAATATCAATTATGGCACATGTTTGACTGACCGGTCCCACATGTAGCATAGCCTGGTATTTTGTCTTGATAGTGGTAGCATGAGAAAGAATCAAAACTTCCGCAACGAACTCTCGGTAGACTTTGGGGGCGTTATGTTCGGATTTGGGAAGAACAACCATTCCTTTTCGTACATCCTTTCTTTTGACACGTTTTAGTGCAAAAGAAGCAGATTGGCCAGCAGAAGTAGCTGGAACGGGTATTCTTTTGCGTTCAATGGAACGAATGGTTGTAGTTGTGAATTGTCCTAGAGAGTCTGGTCCAACGAGTACGGTATCACCTGCATGGACAACACCAGACTTGACGATCCCCGATACTACGGTTCCAACGAATGGAACGGAGAACGTATCGTTAATATGGAACTCGAAGGGCGCATCGGCATCGTAATGGCCATGATGAGGGAGAATGTTCAAGAAAGCCCGAACAAGATCCAAAGATTCTCCGGTGACATTTGATACTTGGAAGATTGGACAAATACGTTGACTGACGAATTGAGTGGCCGTATTAATACACTCTTCTCGATTTTTGATGAAGATTGGAATTTTTCTTGCTCCAGGACTTTTCAATATTCCAGTAATTTGCTTTATGGTTTGTTCGAGAATTTGAGGAGGGCAGATATCGATTTTGGTGATAACAACCATTACTGGTACATTTAATGCAAGGGCGATACCAAGATGTTCTTTACTCATACCAATGAGGCCGTTATTCGCAGCGACCATCAGCAAACAATAATTTGGAGATGAAGACAAGAGTCCGAAGACGGTAGTTCGTAAGTATCTTTCATGGCCAGCCAAATCCGTGAATGAGATAACTTTCGCGGATCGTTTGCCAATTTCTTCCCATGACAATTTTCTCCCTGGGACATCAGATGCAACAACTTTGCCCATGGTATCAAAACCCATGATTTCCATACCAACAGAACTAGTTCTTCCGCTTTCGATCTCGTGTTTATGGCGAAAGAGGTTGATTCTTGCTTTTCCTCTTCCGTCATCCAATCCACCCTTGACCAGAACACCCAGCATGGTACTTTTCCCTGCGTCAACATTTCCCACTACAGCAATTCTCGTCTCAATGACTTCTTCCACACTCGCAGGGTGCTGTCGTATTAGAACTTTGCCTGTACAATCTTTCTCTTTTGAATCTCCACTCCCTCCCTCTACCTCGCCACCCACTCCTTTTGTCAGTAGTACTTGACAATCGCTGTTGCATTTTGCAGCAGCTTCTTTTAATCTTTTCAGAGCAACATCCCATTCCTCTTTCTTCAATCCCATTACGTCGCCATTGTTCTCGAATCCAATCTCAAAAATGGTCTCTCCATGCCCCTCCTCCAACCGCATCTCCAAAACATTTTTAAGAACTGTCAATTCGTCTTCATCGGCTGACAATAGGAGATCTCTTATTCGTACTTGAGGACTGGTATCTGCAATGTCAAGAGAGTTCAAGATATCCGTAAGCTCGGCATGATCTTCGACACAAGTGGTAGATGTTGCGGCAGTTGAGGGACCAGCTGTAGCTGAACTAGCCGTGGAGTAGGAAGGATATCGAATTGCTTGTTGCTGTTCAACATATTCTGCGAATGCGCTGAGAGCCTAGTAGTCGTTAGAAGAAGCGAAATGAGCTTGGGCAATGGGTATATTACAGATTCGCCTTTTCGCCGCTCATGAGGAAGCTGCTTGCCTTTTGAAGTCATATTTCTGGTGGCTTGTTTATGTAGAGAGTGGCGTAGCAATGAGTCGATTTACTTCTTGTGTATCCCTTAGGTTCATGAGGAAGTGATATCCAAAAAGAATACCAGAAGGATATGTTTCTTAGGAACAATGAATCGAAAAATGATGTGTCAAGGGAAGAGGGAAGAGGAGATAGGAGATGAATTCTTGAATGTATTTATTAATTGTAGCTGATGACTGTTCGGTGTATGAGGTCTGGGGGAGGGGTTGAGCTTTATCGATAAGGATCATAAGGTTACAACTACAGAAGATGCTTGAGTCATGCATCCGAGGCTGATTTTGTATGTCTTATGTCTTATGTCATACATCAATCACACTAGCATATCATATCATATCAAAATTTCAATATACATTTCCTTCAAATCAACAATCAATCTTCTGTTCTGAAATAGCAAAACAAAGATACAGTCCCATTCAGAAGATCGTAGTATACAATTCCAGAATACACAATCTCTCGTGGACAATGACAGATACAAATGTTGAGCATTGTACAGAGTGACGCAAAAGTTAAGGGGGTCTGACGGGTTTCTAAGTATTCATCTGAAGATTCTTGAAGATTCTTGTTTTCAGAATGAAACAAATGTACTTATTCAAAAGAATGTGTTGTATAATGCCCAGATGGTCATTGGAATGATCGCTGTTCCCAATAGAATCGATGATAACACCAGTGCCTAGCACAGGTCACAATCCCAATCAACACCAGGTAGAGTGAAAAGATGCAAATGATATACCAGTGAAGACAAATCCTAAAACACAAAGCCAACATCAACGAAGATTTGGAATGCTGTGAGATCCAATCATTCCTACTACAAGCTATATTAATTATAGTTTGGCATCATGTCCCTCCTCTAGGGAATGCTTGATTCGCTCCTTCACGTATCCGCATACAATGCCCATTTGCCAGAGAGTTGACGAGTTGGATCTCATTGACCCTAGGTGCGAAACGACCATCGAGTAACCTAGTCACCTCAAAAACATATATCACAAGTCTTTTGATGAAAGCGCTGTGAGGGTACCAATGCAACTATGCACCAACAACATGAACCTGGTGGCAACAAGTCACAACGTTTCAAGTCGGCCGATGACGAGAGTCCGTAAGAACCAAATATAGTTATCCAAATCTCCTATAACACCACATAATCTCATAGATCCACGCGTATCCAGATATCTTGGCTCAAGTCAAGTAGTTTGCATATATTATTCATACTTCCTTCTCGCACCTATCTATATGTTCTTCATGACCTTTGGGTCCTCGAAGTTCGGTAATTGCACCCTTCATGTCCTTCTCGGGGCATCTAGAAATCCATCCCCACCCTTTCCAATGTTTATCGCAGTTTCTCTCTCGGATATGGCAGTATCTCGTTTCAATTGTATGATGGCATATCAGTATGTGATATTATGAAGATCGTGGTGAAATAAGTATAACACTGTCGCCTGTTGGAAAGAATGTTAAATGTAGTCCAATGATCAATTGAAAGCTCAAAAACACTTACCTCTAACGAACAACATTTCAGACTTCTTAACAACGGTCTGCAGAGTGAGTGTTAGTCAAGAGCACTTGTATGATAGAATATAAACAAACCTTTATGATCTCCTCCCCATCATCTTCTTCACTCTCCTCGACAACATATATGGTCTCTACTACATCACCAAGGACCAAGTTGCAATGACTATCATAAGCCTTGTATTAATCAGTATGATCCTGTCCAAAAGTTGCAAGGGTCTATCCCACATGTAGCCTTCCTTTCAACTCCCTATCTCCCCTCAATTTCACATAAACAACCTCATCAAGACAAAGTCGCACCAGATCAAGAGGTTCTGCTGGTGCAGATTGGCTATCATCAATATCTGCCATATTGATTTGATGTGTGCCAAAGGAAGTTGACTGATTTAAATGATTTTCGACGATATTCTGCTTTGAGTACTTGTAAGGCTACTTTTGATTATTCACATAGAGGTGGTTGGGTGCAAAGCGGCAAATCCCGTTCCTCACTAAAAATTCAAACCTTCAACCGAAAATCCACCAAATCCACCAAACCCACCAAAACACAAACTAATTTTTACTTCCCGCCGCCATTAACAACACCAAGTGGACCCTTCTTGAGATTGCCCCAGCTTTCCCCGGATCTTCATTCAATTGATCCCAATTGCTTGCATGGTCAATGCGAGAGAAGAAGAAGAGGAAGGGCGAGAAGGAGATAGAACTACAGTCGGGAGGAGAGAGATGATTTACAATTTCTTGTCTAATGGAATCTTTCTTGCGCGGTATTGAAATGCGCAATTATACAATCGCTACAACACTCTCTAGACGCTCATTCACGAAAGTCGACCAAAAATACAATGGAATAAGATGTTTATACGAATCGAGAGGTCCAGAAAATAGTCAAGATGAGTTTCTGAGAAGGAAAAGGGAATTTCACGAAAATTCCGAGTTTGTTCTGTTTGGGGAAGAAAATGGCGCCACTAATGATGGAGGTGGATTACAAACACCAAAGCAACCATATTGGAAAAGATACGAGATAAAGAATAAACACCGAGATGTAAAAACCTCCTTCAAAACACCGGAATGGATGAAACCACCATGGAGCAAAGAGGAAAAATTAAAAGACTGGTGGGCTGGGAAGAATGCCACAGAAAAATCTCAAAGCCAAGAGGCATATGGAGATATCTATCCGCTCGAAATTCCGACCTCAAACAAGATGGATACCACAGGATCTGATGGTTCTGACATGATGTCTCTTATTCGGAAAGTTGGAGTTGGATTGCCAATCAACAAGTCTCAACGAAGAATTCTTCTCAAGGAAGCAAAAATGGTTCTTGGATACAAAGATGTGCTTAGAGCACTTCAAATACGAGATCCGCACGAACTTCTCAGGGTTTTAGTTAAACTTTCTAAAGTGGATAATTATGGTATTAATTTTTCGCCATTGTTGGATATACCCCAAACACCTTCTCTGAGATTCTGAGGCTGCTTGATCCCAAACATTTCTTTGGGAGATATAAGAAACTACTACAAGAAGTCCACCATAGAGACTTGTTAGAAATGAGGATCGATACACTTGATTATGATGGAACTCATCGTGCCTACACTGTCTATCTCTGGCATTTGCATAGGATTCTTATGAAACGCCAGATAAAGTATCCACTGCATCTTTCCGATTATAAAAATGCTCCTCAAAGCTGCGAAATTTACAGGCCATCAAGGAGTGGCAGATTTGACATGGAAAACTTTGCTATCTAATCGGTATCAAGTCATGGAAAGTAGAAAGATTCTCCCGGATGTGGAATGCTTCAATTATTATATGGCTACTATGTGTTGGTCTGATATTCTAAGCCCTTTTCATTCTGACCGATTGAGAGTCGTGTCTCACTATAAAGACCTTCGTCAATGGGACGAAAGACCTCACGCACTCAATCGTCATAGGATAGGTTCCGATGGAGTCAGAATTTCAGTCTCTGGATTGTTTCGACACATGGTCACAGCTGGCTTAGTAGGGGACGAGGAGACCTTTCGCATGTTGATGGTTTCGGCTAGTCGAGAGGGCGATCTCGAAACTGCTAGAACAATTCTCAAGAAGGTATGGCAAATTGACATCGACGCCCTCAAGAACAGTGGGAGCCCGGAACTCAATAAAATTGTTCCAGACTCTCCATTGTATCCATCTGAGAAGCTAATTCGTACCATCGCGCATATCTATTGCATAAACAACAATTTGCCCATGGCAATGAGAGTAATCGACCAAATCTCACGACAATATTCCATTACAATCTCCACAGAGACTTGGGAAGACCTTTTGAAGTGGACTGCAGTCTTTGCTAGAAAACGAGGAAGCGCCTCACATCGCGAGAAAGGATTAGACGAAGGAATACTACCTCCAACTGGCATGACGGATGTTTGGGTGAACATGATTTCGGAGCCTTATAGCGTTAAACCTACCCTTCCTATGTACAACATCTTCATTCGCAACCTTATATCTAGGCGTCAAATTGGAGAAGCTCAAGTACAAATTGCCGAAGCCTATCGATTACATCACAAATTGGCCAACAGAGTAAACCACTACAGGATCTTATATGAAAATAGTTTGACGCGTCGAAAACTCGACTCTGCAGTAACAGCGATTCGCCAAAAAGACTTTATCTTTCATCGTCTCAAATTGAGGATCAGCAGATTGTATATGCGACAATGGGTCAATTTTCTGATATATCATCCGAGTGAATACCTGACCAAATATCACGCTAACTGGGCATTTCAAGAGATTCCCAATATAGTCAAAAACTACAAGTCGTTCTTACGAGGGGAAATAAGTTATCAAACCTACACAGGTCATATCCGACTTCAGACTGGAAAGCCACAAGATACAAAGTTGAGGATTTGGAGGAGGCGATATGGAGATCCGGGACCAAAAAGGAGACGGTTGAGGAGGTCTCTGGGGAAACTTTTAAAAAGAAAAGAGTATAGGCAGACTCAAGATAGAAGTGCCGCGGGTGGAAGTAATGAGTTGGCAGCCAAGGTTGTACAGGATCATAGAATGTATGGTCTGCACTGAAAGATTCTGGGATATGTCTGATACATAATGATAAATGATCAAAGGTTTGGCATCAAAATGTGAGATTAATTGGCTTTTTCTCTTTTCTAATTCTCTTTACCTACCCATTCATTGGTATCTGATAGTTCCAAGGTTATGGATTTCACATTACATAAAATGACGGGGCATTCACCCAATAAGGAAACCCCGAAGTCTAGTACTATATGCAGGTGACTACTCGCATATGCATGAATGGGAGTCATATTGAGAATCAGTGATCATCTATTACTCATGACTCAAACTCTCAAATCCCGATTCCATCTCTTAAGTATCTTCTCACGGATTGTTCTTAGTCACCCAGATCATAATTGATTGATATTAGACATCACCCAGCAACAAATCCTCGTTTTCGTCTAAGAATATTGGGAGAACAGATCTTCCGTAACAGTTCACAATATGGCGGAAATAGTCATTCCCCCGGAGATAATCTCAACATATTTCCCTTTAACGGGTGATTTTTCTACTGAACATATTGGACATGGCGGGGATATGAATGACGAAACGTTACTTGGGCAGATCAAGCATCGGATCGAACTTGTTTGGTTTTTCGTTTTCTCCCTTCTTCTCGTTTATCCCCTTCCTCTCTCATCCGTCCTCCCTAAATTATATACCCTCCCATCCTCCACTCACATCCAAACCTAACCACAGCCCACTTCTAATCTCTCTCTCACAAAAGGTTAATTTCTGGTCCATCCCCCCTGGTTCAAAAAGTCCTCGAGATCGGCTGTGGTCAAGGCGATACCACATTGGTTCTTGCCGCGCAGGTTGGAGACGAAGGTCACGTTGATGCGGTGGACCCTGGCGATCCCAATTACGGTATTTGATTCTCCACTCCCAGTTACCCATCTCATTCTCTCACTCCTCTCTTCTCGTTCGCAACTCTGCTCAAACTTTCTCATTCTCAATCACGATTTTGGCTCCCGGGTCTAATAAGAAACAGGCGCACCCTGGACCCTTTCTCAAGCCCAATCTCTGCTAAAAGCCGGTCCCCTAGGTCATCGCATGACCTTCCATAACGCATTTCCCATTCCATTCCTGGAATCTCTCCTTACTGCTTCCTCTTCTCCTTCTTCTCCCTTCCCCAACTCTCCCCATCAACAAGCCCCCAAGGACCGGGCTTCCATCCCGTATACCCACATCATACTCTCCCACAGCACATTCTACTTCTCCTCTCCATCTCATCTCCCAGAACTAATCACCCACATCACAACCCTCGTCTCCCCCTCCCCTTCCCCAAACCAAATCCTCACAAAATCCACAAAGATCTGCATCGCGGAATGGGATATCCTCCCCACCTCCCTCCCCCAAGTCCCACATCTCCTCGCCATCCTCCTCCAAGCGGTCCAAGAAAGCTGGAGAAAAGAAGGGGAGGAGGGAGCGGGAAACGTGAGGTGTGCGAGGAGTGTACGCGGGATCAAACGGGTCCTGGAAGAAGGGGGATGGGCTGTGGAGAGGCAGGAGAAGAAAAGTGTTGGGGGATCGGTCGGCGACGAACGGAAATGGAGGGTTGATGATGGCGTGTGGGAAGTGGGGAATGTGCGGAGGGGGCAAGAGGGGGAGTTGCAGAGGGCGAGAGAGGAGGAGGGTAGTTATAGCGCGGTGCTGGGCGCGCACAAGAGGCGGAATGTTTTGGAGTTGATGTATGACGCGTTGGATTTGAGCTTGGAGAATGTGAAGGGGGGCGCGAAGGGCGTGGGGACCCTGGACGTTTGGGTCTCGGTTCTGCGGTGGCGAGGAGAGGGCTTTGAGGATGTGGACAGAACAGGTATGGAGAATTGCTAGGCATTATTTCCCGGTTCACGCATACGCTATATATTGGTTTGATTCGAGATTTGGATCTAGATCCACTGCATGGCACGTTCCATCTCCCTCATTGAGCAACGAAATGAAAATCTTCACATGCATCTTGATGCCAAGAATATCCCTCCTTCCATCCACCCACCATATTCATCAACCCGTCAATTTCTCAACGAACCATCCACCCTCCAAATCCCACCCTCCCTTCACCCTCCAACTCCCAATCCTGATATTCAACCTGCGGGGAGTCATCAGAAAACAACCCGCAGTATTCACACCAACAACAGTCCTAAGTCTCTAAATACCTCTCCTCTCATGATCAAGTGCCACCAGGGTACGTCTCAACAACCCCACTTGCGACAACAGGATATGGGCTCATGATCAGATATTCGAAAGTGCTATCCAAAAGCCCGACATACCATCCATACCCTTGCCCAAATCACCAATCCTAACCATCACATTGAAAAAACAAGATAATCACCCAAGAAGAGGTCAGAAGTGCGCTTGCATCGCAGCGTGCACGATAGACTCTCTCGTGACCATGGGCAGGCACATGATCGGCAAACCAGGGACAAGTGGGTAGGGCAAAATCATACGGATACCATACCATACCATACCATACCACACCATGCCACGGCGAAAGCAAAGTGGAAATCTTCCCTGGTTGCTCGCGCTTGCCGCTGCCCACCACCACCACCTCGACCTCGGATCTCAAAATGCGCATCCTCTCCTTCTCGCTTGCCATCCCACGCATTCCGAGCGGCCGGCTGCGTTTCAATGCTCGCCTGCTCGTTGGGGACGCATGATGTGCTGGTGAAAATTGGTTTTGGTATTTTGATATTGTTCGTTCGTTCACTAGGGATGCCACTACTATAGAAGCCTCACGTGCATTCCAACGCCAACCCCAGCCCGTAAAACGCCAAATCCCACGCGGACAAAATGGTATCCCTGGGTTCGTTCGTTCGTTTGTTTGCTTGTTTGTTTGTTCGTTCGTTCGTTCGTTCCTACAATCTTGTGCGCAACCGCGCATGAAACTGGAAATATGGCGCTGGGTTGTTGAACCCAGCACTGGTGATCTGGCATTCGTGTCCACCTGGTCGATTGACGCCAAGAGGCTAGTTCCCAGTGTAAGCTTCGTGATCGTCGATATGGGATCGCTGATGGTGGAGGCCAAAGTAGATGTCGATGGCGACCGGGTGGATGGCTGGCCTCTTGAGCTCCGAGGCAGAGACGGAGGAATACTCTTTAGACTCCCCTCTAGGGAGGAAGAGATGGTTGTCTTCTCCCCTGAGGGCCAAGAGGCCGGCCAGCCTTCTTGTCGAGCTGTTCAATGTTCTTAGTAATCTGGTTGCTGGCGTACTGATACTCGATACATCAGAATGACTTCTTGCTTTCAAGTAGATTGTTGGTGCATCGTGATTTACGAGATCTTCTCGCTTAGGGATATCAGCACCGGTACCAGCGGGCTTCTTGTGTGGTTCCTCGTACGATGGATCGTGTCTACTGTTTGAAACCACTATGGGCTTGGTGTGTTCAACTTCACGGTCGATCTCGGTATCTTTTTTGTGTTGTTGTGTAGGGTAAGAGGTATTGACGTGGATAGCAGCTGGGAGCTTGTAGTAAAATGTCGATCAGCTGGTTACCTACTTCTAAGATGTAAGTATGTGATACTTCCAAGACCGATGGGAAGTACTTACTGTAATAAGGAGGTTGAATGCTGATCCTCTTATTGTCGTTGAAGCTTGGTAGTAAAGTCGATGCTGGGGATGATAAAAAGGATAGAAAAATGATATCATGGCAGTCTCCTATTAATGATAAGTGTCAGATAAGTCAGATACTTCTAGCTCAGGTGGACTTACCTTTCTCAAAAGTGTTGTGTAGACTGCTCATCTCATTCCATCAAACAGCAAGAATAAGAACCTTTGATTGCACTTGGGAATGATGTCAACTCGGAAGTTTAATCATTGATGATGAACAGCTGGTGTTCTATCTCTCAACACAGGCTTGAGTGATAAGTCTAAGATGCGAACTAGACTGCCTGCAGCCTAATTCACGCTCCTCTGTTCACATCTCATTGATCGATCTAGCTATATACCAGGCAAACACAATCAGCAAAGCAACACACAACCAAGATAGTATTGTCTGGACTTACATGTGACCAGCCCAAGGTATTACTTGTTTCTCGACGTCAAGATCGGTAACTACCCAACAGAGAGGAGAAGAAACCCAGACAAGACGTGACAATTGCCTTTGTATCATCAATAAAGAAGTCAGCAAACCAACACAACAATCACCATGGTGTAAGCTCACCAAAACTCTGAAACCCAACAGATCAACGCCCAACAAGAACCCCCAGATCAACAAGCTACAATCTACAATCACGATCAATGACTGCAACACAACAAAGAAGACACGATTCCCAACGCCAAAGCATGAAGCAACCGATAGAAAGATGCCAAAAAAAAAGGTGGATGTCAAAGAAAACGTCGATGGAAAATCATCAAGCTGCGCATGTTTTAACTCCAGATTTGAACCGTAACTCGCCAGTCCAATCCAAAACCCTAAGTGCGCAATTCCCCCAGCCCAGCCCTAATCTCGGTAGACGGCGTCTTTCGCATCCGAGGACGCACCATCAGCCGTCTTCCCGCTCGCTGCTATAGTCCATCGAGGAGGGTGCTGAGATGGGAGCCATAGATGTATGCTTTCTACGTGTTGACGTTCTATGACTGTAGCTATGGCGATGGCGATAGTGATGGCTGTTATAATCAATTGCTAAGCTTTATCTTTCCTTGATCTCCAAGTAAGACCACCTAGTTCCCTTCACCTCACTTGAGTCACCTAGTCCCTACAGATAACACCTAGCTATCCATGGATATGCCTCCCTACCTATCTATATCAAGCCACTCTCCCCCCAGCCTCTACCAAGCAAACACTGCACCCAAGCACAAAACTCGAACTCTACCTACCTACCTACCTACTTACTTACCTACCATAACCAACCAAGCCCAAAACTCACGCCGCTCCAGTGAAATTCACAACCTAGATGAATCTAAACGACAGGTAGGTAGGTACCTCGGCATTAAAAACCACGAAAAAGACCAGCCAATCTACAGCCCCCTCTCCTTCAAAAAATCCAATCTCCCGCTTCCAGTGAATCAAATCAAATCAAGTCAAGCCAAGAAAAACCCCAACCCCAACCCCAACCCCTCTAACTATCCCTTCCCCCCTCCCTCGCTCCATCCACCCATCCACCCATCCACCCACCTCCCTCCACAAATCACCCACCCCTCGAATCCGCAATTCCACAACCCACAGTCCCACTCCCACTCCCACTCCAACTCCCACTCCCACTCCCACTCCCACTCCTTCAACGACGCAACATATCACATCAAACCACATCAAACCACATCAAACCAAAATACACCAAGCACATCGAATCTCGACAGAAAATACCGTACCCAGGGTGATCGTAAGTGCCGACGAAGCCAGCTCGTAGATGATTCCAATTTCCATCACTCCCTTTCCAACTTTCTCAATCCATCCGATGAAGTGAAGCGATCGCTTTGGAGTTTTGCGTACATCTAGTTTACTTTTACGAAGGAGACCATGCTCAGAATGGTATTGGTGGTTTCTGAGTGATTTGCCGAATGCCTCCTGCATCTCCCTTCGATTGTAATTATCACGAAAGAAAGTTTTCACAGTTGATCCACGACAGTGTTCATTTATAGGTAATATCATTTACTAGCTACTTAAGGTACACAGGATGTTCAATATGATGAACGTGAAGCACAAATTTCGGATATCGAGTGGGCTGGCTCCAAGTAGAACTGGGAGTCACCATATATGCTGTGAAGGCTTGAATGCCGAATGTTGAATGGTCTGAAAGAATCCAGAACGATGCAAAGTGCACACAGGCAAGGGAGAAAGTCTGCAGCAAAAAGCCGAAAGTTTACATCCAGATACTACCAAGTAGCTTTAAAAACCCGCCAAGAAGTCGAGATCGTCTTTGCTCAGATTAAGAATTCCACTGCCTACGCCTGTTGTAACGGCCATATCGTCACGGATCGGATCTGTCAAAGTAGCCACCTCATTACTGTTTGAAACTACGACAGGTTCAAAATACGTTGCCGAAACTGCCGGATATAACCTGTCGTGTTCGGGGGCCGATGATTCTCTTTCCATCAACAAGTTGAACGGGCTTGTGAGTCTCTTTGTACAACAAATCGTCCGATGTTGGTTTGATCTCGGTCTCCACAGTCTCCGCCTCAAAATGGTCTTGAAATATACCCTGGTCTAAGTCAGTTGGATGCCAGGAATTCCAAGCTTGAAGAGACTTTTGTGACGATAACTCTCCCGTTTTCGTTTGGGGAAGAGACAAAGGTATAACGATAGATCTCCCTCATCAGCTTGATCTAAATCTTCCGAAGGTAGTTGTGTAAAGGACGTGCTCCGACCAAATGGTCCAGTTGACTTCTTTGGTGAATTTTGCCTCGAACTCATGGCGGAACTGGAAGACTCGAAAAAGAACTTTTGTGGTGAGCTTTGTTTTTGCCTAGGAGTACCTTTCCATGCACCTTGTCCATTGTTGTCTTCACCGTCGACTTTTTGTGGTGAGGATCCTAGCTCAAGATTTTGTAAACGAGCTAATGAACGGCATTCATCGCATCGGCAAAGCTCTCCACAATCCTTACTGCAACCGTGACCACAGGCTAAGGTATTGCCGCAGGGTTCTTTGCATACAACCTGGTCATGTTGTGTCGGGTGGCACCTGTACGGACACAAATGCCCACATGGCAGCATGCCACCACAATAATCATGACAGCCACCACTCAATTCCTCCCAATGCTCAGGCTCAGAGACATGCGTGAGATTTTGATGCTTGGAGCATAGAATAGGAAGCTTAGATCCATATCTTTTTCCATCCAGTAGATGTAAGAGGATTGGCAGCCATAGGTTTTCGCGAGAGCCACCATCGCCTTCTTGACCGGCTACAGTAAGTGCATTTCCAAAGAGGTAAAGACCACGTTGGGCACGAGACAAAGCAACTACCACCCGATTCTTGCTGCGTAAGAATCCAATCTGGCTATCCGGATTACCTCTCACCAATGATAGCAAGATAACTTCATTCTCCTCACCTTGATATGCATCTACAGTGTAGACCTTGAAGTATGGTGTTGCGACACTTGTGACGCGTCGACTGAGCTCTTTGAGGAGTAATTTTCGTTGCCCGTTGTAATACTGTAGATCTATCAGTGATCTTCATAGATGAGAGAATCAGAACCAATGCATACCGTCAATACAGTGATGTTATCTGGCTGGACACCATTGATAACTAGGTGATTGAAGAAACCAGCAACCATTTCAGCCTCTGGTGCATTATAACAACTCATATTGGTATCTCTATGCTCCTGCCAGTTGTGGGAGAAAAAGTATGAATCAACAGCCATGCCAGGAACTGGAGGGCGATGGACGACTCGGTCAAGCACACTAGAATGATCGTGAAGATCGACATAGAATGGATTCGGTTGAATGCAGAGAAGCTCTCGAACTTCCGGGATCATCCGGCGTTGCTTGTTCAACATCGTATAGCTCATGCCGTTATTGACAAGTCGCTCAAACAAGGAGATGGACATATGATAGGGGTGAGACATGAAACGGTCCAGCGTGGTGTTTGCCGTCAGTTGCCGGTGATCTCCCACAAGTATCACTTGTTCAAGCGATGGTACAATACTTGCTGTGACATTTGCCTCCAGAGTTTCAGCCGCTTCCTCAATGAGAAGTACACTAGGATGCAAAGCGGAAAGCAAACCCCTGTATTTGGAGAGACCAGTTGTTGTGCATCCAATAACTCTTGTGTCTAGATGGTCGATGAACTCAACATCGCGTGCCCACTGCTTTCATTAGTATCAGACTGGACCATATAAGAGAGAATTTTGCACCTTTGTCATCTTTAAATTATTCATAGACTTTTGGTAGTCAGCCAATTTTCCAATGAGCTTGCGAGTTAGTTGATCATAGTAAAGCTTCTCCCAGTGACGATAAATAGCACCGCGATATTTGACTGGTATGTCAAATAGACTTCCAGTCTTGGCTAGAATATTTCCAGGATCATTTTTGCCTGTAACTCGACGGTTAGTGATTTTGCCTGTAAGACCACGTCTCAACGGAATCCATGTTCCACTGAGTGCTTCTTCATCATCTTTTGATCGAAATTCAAGTTCAAGCTCTTGTAATTGTTCAAATTCCTGATCGGGATTTTCTATCTCGAGATTTTTGTTGATTACCGGAGTCCTCGGCATGCGTGTCATCTGTTCATTCCCGAGCCCTAGAGTTCTAGTGAGTAAAGTTCAGTAGCTCGAAATCAGGGCACTTGGATACTTACAATGTGGAAGGGGGTCCATTTTCTCCTCATCGTCCGCATTACCCGAACCTGACCACCCAGATTCGAAGAAGGAATCGTAATGTTCCTGGCTCAAGATGCCACATTCCAATAGAATCTTTGCTGTTAAGAGATCTTCATGTGAGGGAGTTCTATGCATAACTTGTGTCACTGGGAAAAGCAGTTCTTGAATTGATTCAATCACAGCGTCGTGTACTTTGTAAGCGGATCTAACTGTTGAGAAATGAGTGGCCTTCATGTCATTCGTAGTCAGACGAAGTTCATATAATGTTCGTGCTAGGATTGTCGCGTTTTCCCTTGTCGCATCTGCCTCCAAGTCTAACAAACTTGTCTTCGAAATCGGCAATATGAGTAAGCAATTGGTCAAGAGCGTGATTAGTTTGAGCAGCCACAATGATAGGTCCATCTCTTCTGTTACTCAACATGACTTTGAGGGCTTGGACAGAAGTAAAGGTCTTACCAGTACCCGGTGGACCCTGTAAGTGGAGGAGGAAGTCAGTTCAGAGCCAATGTAATTTCATGCGCAATCAAAATGCGCGACAATGATGGAAAAAATGAATTAATTCTTTTACTCACCTGTACGATTGCTAAGCTTTGGGTGAGCATGCGTTGACAAGCAGCAAGTTGAGAATCATCCATTCCTGATTTTGGAAGATTTGGAAACCCTTTCAAGAGATCTACATGGCACAGATTTTCATCCTCTTCATCGGTGAGACCATCAAGACGCTCATCTCTTGACAGAGCAATCGAACGGAGGTCAAAACAGGGTCTTTCCTTGAGATGATCGGGTGGTGAAATATTTTTGTCCATCTGAATCAGATATTTTTCAATGTAAGGCCTATCATTATCAGCATTCAGCCTTCTAGTCATCTTCCCATTTTTGTTGTACATACGATTCTTCAGTGGTCAGCTTTTGAAGCGCGACCAGCACATGACGGTACGCTTCGAAAAATCCGAGACGAGATTGGATCATTATGTATGCTACCAAGAAGTTTAGTACTTAGTGCACCCATGCGCTTGATGCAACTCACATTCAGCTGGGTTTAGGATGATATCTTCATGATCCCCAAAAAAGATGTCAACCTGTGGAGGGTCACGGTCTAGGCCACCTTCAATAGGGCGAGCTGCAACCGTGCCAACTTTACAAACAGATCGAAACATATCACTTGATGGACTTAAGCAAACAAGGCTCCCAGGTGTAAGGCGACTTGACTGCTCCCACCGAATGCGTTTTCCCGCCCTGTCACTCGAGAATTCGATGCGGAACGCTGGACCGAGAGGACTCAATTGTATACCTATGAGGTGGATCTATGATAACATTAGTAAGCACGCAAACGTTCACTAGAAGGTCACATAGCATACATCGGTGTATACAGTGGTATCATGTGTACCGCTCATCTCGCGATATCTCTTGAATTCCGCAACAGCTTGGCGAAGAGGGGCGACTGCATCTTCACGAAGGATCCTGTAATGAAAACCAAGGTATTGTTCCTTAGAGTCCCAAGCTCCGTCAATATTGTTATGAGGCAAACGAGGATCAAACTCTTTTGGTTCTGCCAGCTTTTGATAATCTAAAGGCTGCTCCAGAGCGTAATTGTTTTGCCATGATACATCCTGAAGGATTTCTTGACTAGTTGGAATTTCAGGAAGGTTTCTCCAAGGTTCAAGAAAATTGATCCCTGCATAAGACTTCTGTACATGCTCTCGCAACACTCGAGTAGCAAGAGACTTGTTGTACACCATGGCAGCTGAGGTTACTATATGGTCAGAAGTCAGTCCATTTCTTTGATTCTCTTGATTTTTGAGGAACTTGATCGCACCAACCTTGACGACAAGAATGCGAAATTACCTCTTGAATTGCTCGAGCATACTCTAATGCAAGCGGATAAAGTTTATGGCAGATGCGAGAAGGAAGGATATTCGTAGAAGTTTGTATCTTGAGATGATAGCTGCTGCTAGGCTAAGGAAGAGTGACCAACTGTTCATATATCCCAGAAAAAACTTGGAGGCATGCAAATATGGAAGGTTATGGAGGAGAGAAAGGTTGATCTCAGCTTAAAATACCAATTGACATGAACAACCACTTTATTACTTGACCGAATCGAGATTTTTTGTATGGTGAAGTGAACCTTGAAAGGGATAAATCTGAAATTTGCCTATGAATTAGCAACTCCTCCAAGAACAGACCATGAAGAGTTGATGCCTCTTACCTCAATTGTTTGGATTTTCAAAGTTCTTCCAATTGTTTCCACAACAACAAGAAGTGCCAAAGCCCTGGAGCTCTTGGGATGCGTTCTTTGGACTTTTGATGACAACTGGAGGTGATTCAGGAACAATAGGGCAGCTCTAATGGATGTAGTCAGTTACTCGCAAGTGCTCACTGCATCCACAAAAATATTTGATTGAACTCACAAGAACCTTAGTAGTAGTTGTTACAATCAATGTTGTTGTTTGGATTCCTATTCCATGATTAGTGATAGATTGACCGAGTAGTATTCTTGAATATTTACTTTCAGGTCAGAAGGGAAGAAGGAAGAGGTCGGAAGGGAAGAGGTCGGAAGGGAAGAGGAAAGGAAAGTAAGAAGGGAAGAAGAATAGATTCACTTGATTGAGAGCCTTGCAAAAAGAAATTAATTCAAATTTACAAGCGAAGGTAATGTGAAGTGAAGAAAAGAAAGAAAAGGAAGAAAGAAAGAAAGGAGAAAAGGAACGACCCATGGACAGCTTTGATCTATTTATTATTGTAAGATTACTACTTAGGTAGGTATCTTATTACTTTATGTTCTCTCGTTTGTATCAATCAAAGAAAATGTTGAACAAGCATCTGGGCATGTTGTGATGTGATTATGAAGAAACAAGGCAAAGGAGAGTCAACGTGAATTGCTGAGGTAGAGATGCATTGTTGCGTTCACAAAGATAGAAAACTTCCACTTCCACTTCAATTTCAATTTCCATTTCCATTTCCACTTCCATTATCACTTCCACTTACTTATAGATTGGTTCGGCATCTTGCATATCCATGGATCCATGGGTCACCTACCTCGAGCTATCTAGCTGCCATACCATACCATACCATACCATACCATACCATACCATACCATACCAGCCTACATACATACCTACTCAGTCCCTTGACATACATATAAATGCTTTACTTTCATCATTGGATCACATTCTGCTATTGCTTGTTAGCAAACAAAGTTCAACCCGCTCGTTTGCTTGCATACCAGATGTTTTGCCAATCAGTCTAACCATTGTCCAAATCAATTCCCAGTCATGTTATGCAGCCAGCCTGGGACCTGGGAAGTTACCCTTTCCCTTGCAGACACATGGATGTATTAGTAGGGAGGTATTGGGTATTCTTGCTGTATAGATATCCTCTCTGCAAACTGCCAAATAACCATGTTCTACCATAACAAGTACAACAAAACAGAAAGTACAGAACGTATGCAGAAGGAAGAAAACATGATCAAACCCACCCAAGAAAAGATCCACCATCAGCGACAGGTGTTGAGAATGTTGGGAATGGTCAGGTCATACAAATAACTTCGGCTGACACATATACATACAGGTTATGGTATGATTACCAAGAACTCCCTTTGAAGCCTTTGGTGCATGCCCTTGAATTTGAGCTAGAGTTAAAAGGTTTCAACTCTTCCTACAGTTTCTCCTGGTCAAACTCCAGTTGTGAGAATGAGCATAACCATTTAAGAATTGAAAAAACCCAGCTGTGAGGATCAGAATAGTCATTCCAGACTTGAGAGCTTCAACTGCGAGAACGAGGACTGCCATTGCAGATCCTTGAGACTCCCAGCTGTCATATAAAATGTACATCGAAAGCCAGTGGTTACCGCATGTACACGAGAGGATTTGAGTTAATAATTCCAAAGTTATCCCAACACTTCTTAAAGGGCCAATGACATCTTGCATGCCTTGACATGGAAATGGGAATCGCTATGATGCTTCTTGAAAAGTGCTATACACAGATTACATTGCATTCGAAATCTTGATCTTCCAGCATAGTCAGTCGTCTTTCTGTTCCTGATCCATGGTAGCGAAGGAAGGGAAGTTATCAAAATCCATACACGTGACAATACCATCTTACTCATCCAGAGGTTAGAACCACCGGTGAACTACCCAGTATCTTACATAATGTGTGCTGATGCGGCCGCTAGTATCAAAGCATTCCTCACCAGAACCCTCCCTGCTTCCACGCTTTACGCTTGCACGCTTTCACTCAAGTACCTAGTACCTACTAGGTACACCCGTAGGTAGTTTAAAGACTACTTGGTATCGTTTTGGGTCTATGTTGGGATGAAAATTAATTAAAAATAGAATTTATTTTAAAAGATTATAATAAATCAACGAATCTATTAAAAATTCTAAGAAATACTTTTGTTACAGAGGACGAGTTTATACGAGAGTATATAAGGATCACCAATAGGAGCAAGTATAAAATATAGTATATAGTATATTGAGTAGGTTGTTAATTTTGCTTTTACTATAAAGTAATAGAAGAAATATATATAATTAAAAGAGCAATATATAATCTTTGATCTAGGAGTATAGAATGCTTTATATATTTAAGATCGGTGTTAAAGGATTAATATAAACCTTTAGCCTATTCCCCACCAATGATATAACAGGATCACATAATCACTTTTGCGTGATAACTTTATAATATTATTAAATTAAAAATAAATAATTAGTACATTTAAATTCTTAAAAATCGAAGTTTTATTATATATAGATAAAAGAATTTAAAAGATATACTATTTTATAAAATTTTTACTCTAATATAGACCTAAAACATCACCTAGTATTAAAAATTATAAATAATACTTTATAATATTATTAAATTAAAAAAATAAACACTTAGTGAATTTAAATTCTTAAAGATCGAAGTTTTATAATATATAAAATACTCGAGTAGTATTTTAAAAGATGTATTGTTTTATAAATTTTCATCTCAACATAGACCCCAAAACAACACCAAGCACTTGTACACCCGCAGGTCGTTCAAAGACTACCTAGGTAATAATTAGATTGTATCATTCCACTCCACATTATAATAATTACCTACCTACCCAGTACTTGGTAGATCGAATTTTCAATTGTACAAAGAACCTCCAGCTTCATCAATTTTTATATAAAGCGAAATTCAAGTATTCCTAATATCTTAGAAGTTGTCAAACTATTGTACTTGTGTTCAAGTTATAATTCTACATCATTCCTATCACCCAGTAGAACTATCTAGTTCTATAAAAAGTCTCAATACCCTTGTGCGCCGCGCCGTGCCCCGCCTTCCCTCAGAACTTACCTTGAGCCAGATAGCTTGCGCCAACGCGAATAAATTGCTGGTCGAACCCGGAGAATTGAGTTGTGGAGGAGGTGCCTGTAGGCAATCAAAATGGTAGATTTTTCGTTAGATGACGATCGAGGTAATTGACGCCTTTACGATACTACTCATATATTGTTAATTTGTACTGACCTGCGCTTCACCAGGTTCCAACGCGAGCTCCGATAATGAACAAGATGATATGATGGAAGATGCTGATGACCTCGACCTTGAAGGAGATGGCGACGGGGATGGCGATGGGGATGGAGATGGGGACGGAGATGGGGATGGGGATGGGGATGGAGACGAAGATGCTGATGATGACGACAACGAGGATGACGATGACCAAGACGACGGGGAGGGTGAAGATGATTCCCCTTCACAGAATCGAAGATCAAGCGGAAATAACACAAGTGAAAGCTCAACTGACAACACAATACTGCCGCAAATGAATGGTGCGGGTCCTACTTCACATCCACATCCGACCTTGACAAGGACTTCAGCCTCGCCGCGGCATCTTTCAGCGCCATTGCAATCACCGAGATTTAGATACGAAGTCAGGCCCGAAGCACTGACTGCTTCCACGTATGATATCGTACCTACAATAGCTGCCCCGCAGAGTACATCGATCAATGCGATTACGGCAACACCTGACATGAGATACTGGTTCACTGGAGGCTCGGATTGTTTTATAAGAAAATATAACGGGGTGGATACAGTGAACGGTAAAACATTACTGACCGTGGCTCAACGTCACCCTTTTGTTGATAGTGTAGTTAAAGGTGGGGTCCTTATGAGCTACTGGGATAATGAGGAAGTGAGCAGAGGCCCTGGAGGGGAGGATCATCAGTTATCTCCCGTCTATTCGTTAGCAGTAGAATCCCAGGCCCTTTGGATGTTGTCGGGACTTGAATCAGGAAGCATAAATTTACAGTCCGTACGACATGATGAAGGGAAGAGAATTGCTACCCTCCAAAAACATACATCTGCGGTCTCGGTGCTTACCCTCGCTCGAGACGAGAAATCAGTCTTATCTGGAAGTTGGGACAAAAAGGTGATTGATTGGGATTTGAATACTGGATTAGTCAAACGTGCATTTGATGGCAGCGGAGGTCAGATTTCAGCGATTGAAGTACGGCCTGCTTCCACATTGCCAGTTCCGGAAGAATCTGGGGAGCCAATGCCTCAAAATGGAACTTTCTCTAGTAATGATGGTGAAAGGAGATTGTTGAATGGGACTTCTGGTGAAATAAATGGGTTTGGTGGGTTGAATGGAGAAACGGAAGGCAACGAAGATGCTCCGGGGTCACCAGCAGATTCTCTATTTGGGGGTGGAGATTCATTGTTCGGAGATACTGATGGGCTAGGAGCTCCTTCAGGAGGAAATTTCGGTGATGATGAAGACGAGTTTTCGAAAGCTCTAGATATAAACACAGATGCACGTCCAGATTCTCAAGGGGATATGGCTATGATGGATGCACCACCACTGATTGAGGAAGAACATGCTCCATCTTTTGAGGCCCAATTTGAAAAGTCACAAACGAAGTCAGACCTCTTATCCAATGGATTGCCTCATTTCGATGATATCGAGGTAAAGGCGGAACCTGAAACTCAAGATGCAGAGGCGACATCTGACTCAACTTTTCTTGCTGCCTCGATTGATGGAACCATTCGTGTCTGGATAGACGTCAACCGAACCCTGTTGCTCGAATTTTGACCAGAACAGGAGTTCCTCCATGGTGTATGGCTGCATGCTGGTCACCTGACGGGAACTTCATTTACGCTGGTCGAAGGAATGGTACAGTTGAGGAATTCAGTTTGCACAAAGGTCTCAAGCAGCCCGAAAGAACATTCAAATTTCCAAATGGAAGTGGTGCAGTCAGTGCCATGAGAGCCATGCCTAATGGGAGACATTTAATATGGTATTCTCATTCAATTTTCCATGCTTGATTTGTTATGCTAATGTTAAACAGTGCATCTCACGACATCTTGCGGCTGTATGATCTTAAGCAACCACAAAGTAAATCACATTCATCGGTTCCTTTCCTTATAGTTCCTGGACCTCCAAGAGCTGGCGTCATATCCGCACTCCATATCGATCCAACTTGTAAATACATGATATCAGCTGCAGGAAATAGAGGCTGGGAAGGTAGCACTACTGAAGTTATGATTGGATATGAAATCCATATACCCTCTTGAATATCTCGACCTTCAAATCCTCATGATCATAATTAATCTAGATTCTTTTTATATGGACATCAATTCGTTCGATAGGGAAAGAGATCGGTATCGCAATGGATTTTCGAGTTCATTATATCAAGATAATAAGGCTTTATCTCATTTTATGTTGTATATACGTGCTATCTTGGTAAGCAGGAAAGTAAACATCTCTCAGAAGTCATGATTCCCTGCCAAAGAGTAACACAATAGAGCAAGCGATTTGGTACATCTCTTTTTCTACTTCCTTTTCTCTTTTCATTGGTGTTTAGTGGAAATGGGGATACCACGGGTTGTTATCGATGGCGTTGATAAGATACTATATGTACATAAACATAGCTTGCTGAGAATAATTGAAGATCCAATTATCGAAAGTACAATGTCAGTTCCCGGTATCACTTCGAACAATCAACTCTCTACCATCTATAGTATTGGTTCAGTATGGACTTTGGTTGAGAAACGACGTTTCACCGTCAAAAGGTTACCCAGGCTAGGTGCGGAGCGCTAGTGTGTTTTGGCAGTCTGCTAGGTAGTTTCCTTGCCGTCAAAATTCTACTTCAATCTTTCACTCATTCTTTTTGTGTAAGAGAAATGAAAGCTATCTATCACAACGGCTTTTTATCTATAGTTATGAGAGCTTCTTTCTTATGTTGATTGTATCTGGGGGTGATTTTGGGATCGCTTGCTTCAATCCATCTTGTCATTCATTTTCTGCAACTCGCCTTCCAATTAACTTTGCTTGAGGATTATGCTGCCATCTCTATGTTTGTCTTGGAGAGCCTCTAACGAATTGATCATGATTCACTCTAGAGGTCGAGGGGTCGAGTCTAGACTCTGGAGACGAAACCATGTTTCCTGCCCCGCCGCTAGAGTACTTTCGGAAAATAACATTCGATGGCTACATGTCAGGCAAGAACACTGCGCCAATTGAGAATGTGGAAGCCAAATACTAACATGAGGAAGAAAGGAGTCTTTCGAGCTGATGCATATGTGCTCAAATAAGGATGCTGTACGTCTGCGGAGAACAATGTGGCTTGCGTTTATTGCGATAGGTCTTCTTTCGATGGCTTATATGACATGGACGTGTTCGAATTGCCTGCGGTGTTTTCAATACTTGAAAATCCATGGACAAGGTTGTGCACACTTTTTACGCGGTGCATGAATGAGGGGTAACTTGCTGTGATCAGGCTCTGACTTGACGGATCACGATGGGTGAAACTTGCACTCCTCCTTTTGGGTTTCTCTACTTCTCAGTCTGATGAGAAATAGGTCCTCTTTGTCGCCCTCTTCTCTCTGTATCATACCTTTTGAGCCAATTACATAAACAACGAGGAACTATGTTTATCACAATCAATGATCGATTGCGGTTTTGTGATACAACGAGGTAGCACAGTAATGTCGGTGCTTCGCTATCTGCATATGCATGAGGCTTAGCTGTCTAGTGGGCTCATTACTTCCCAATTTCCCTTCCTGCTCTCTACTTCTGAAAACCTATTCATGATACAATGGATCCAGTATCAGCTCTCGCTCTCTCAAAGTCGGTTACCACTATTCTGGGCTTCCTCGGAAAACTCATCAAGGAACTCATTGCACTTCAGACGAACTACCGACGTGCTACTGCTAGGGTCAGATCCTTTATTGGACAGCTGTCAACTATCAAACTCGCCTTGATTAAGGTATCGAATTGGATTAATACTGATTTGCAGGCGTCCGCTGACGAAGAACTCGTCAGCGGTCTGAAAATCTCTCTGGATAGCTTCCAGCCCATCATTTGCCTTTTAAATCAACTTTGTTACCGACTTGAATCGGAAATAGCCGTGATGAGTTAACGTTCAAAGGGAAAGCGAAATATCTTTGGAATAGTGATGGAATTGATACTCTTCAAAAATCGTTGGACATGCAGGTCAATGCCCTCAATCTACTACTCACTGCTTTAAATTGGTATGTACCTGGCCCTGGCTCCATATTTGATTCTCTAGCTTGTCAAATTTTATTGACACGGGCAAACCATAGTCCGAGCTCATACGATCGCAATCAGCTTCTACGGCGTCGCGAAAGCAGGACAACCTTTCGGAGTCTCGAGAATAATCGTGATTCATTGATGACAATCGCTACCACGAGGGCGAGCTTGGATTCGACGAGCAATTTGAGCAATGAGTCTGATAACGAACTATCTACGACGGGACATATCATTGTCGAGAAGTCATTTTTGATGACTATAACTGTGGAAACACCAATCCCAGTGTCACAATCTATAGATGATACCTCAAAGTCATCAAAAGCACTGCAGAATGCAAATTCACGAACCGTATGGAGGCCTTGGGAAAAAGACAGGTTATCGGATAAGAATACAAATTCTTTCGTACAATCAAGTCAGGATCATACCGACACGCCACACACTTCCCGTGCAATACTATTTGGGTGTAGCAACAGTGGAAAGACAACACTCAAAAACTCCATTCATATTTTTTCACATGGCGTAAGCGTTGATGAACAGTTGGCTTACAAAGAAACCATCCGATCAAACATAGTAGACTGCATTGCAAATGTTCTGGAAGAGATGAACCGGCACAAAGTGCCTTCTTTCTGGGCCGAAAAGTATGGGTTGTATGACCTTGAAAGTGCGTCGCATACAAACCTTTCTAAAATCAATAGTCAGGTGATCAGATCTTCATGGTGTGATAGGGGCTTTCGAACGGCCTTTGATTCGTGGTCAAGTAATCTTTCATTGAAGGAATCTACACGATAGTCTGTCTTTCTATTGCCTCTCGTGGAATCTCAAAGGCTTATTGTGTATAGTTATTTCCACTCTATGGACAGAATTCTCAGCTCTACCTACATGCCAAATACAGAAGATATTCTACGGTCCTTCACTAAAACCACGGGCATGGATACTACAACCATCATGTGCCACGGTAAGCGGATCGAAGTTCAGGACGTTGGAGGAAGACGAAGCGAACGTAAAAAATGGACGCATTGTCAAAGCGGAAATGGCCCTTCGGTAGTCATCTTCACCGTCTCAATGTCAGACTTCCACCACCCTCTATCCGAGGATGATCGTGCCTTCCAACTCATCGAAGACTTGATGGTATACGGATCGATGCGCAAAGCTCGACACTGGGCAGGATCAAAGCATGTATTGTTATTTACCAAGCTTGACGAGTTTGTCAAAAATATGTGGACCCCAGTATTTCAAGCATCCTTCCGGGAACACTTTCCAGAGTTCCGAGGTGATTATAGGAATATCGAGGAGATTAAATATTGTTTCGAGAGTCGGTTTAGGAAAGTGGTGCAGAAGGAGGGGCAGGAAATAGAGATTGTTGTTTTGTTTGGCGACTTGGTTGACACGAGTGCTACGGCGACCACCACGAAAATGGTCCTGGATGTCATATTCAAACATGTCTTAGGAGATGGCTTCGGGATTGCAATCGGATGATAGCTCTCAGATATCTCGTTGGTCTTCGGTCACTGTTCGGTGGTCTTTCCCAAGAATGAAATGATTACGTTGCTCGTACCTTTTCTTGCTTGCATTCAAGACACGTGCCAGATTAGTACATATTAAAGCCTTCTGTCTGAACCCAAACTGCGTATCCTCTCCTGACGCCGATGGTCTCGCGATTATCCACGACGAAGCACTCCTACTTTGATCTCCTGACTTCTAATTGAATGACCTTAGAGGACTGCCACCAAGACCCGCAAATAGAAGTTGTAAATTACTCAATCTCGCTTCAAGCCAAAATGCAACATCCAACCAATTCATAATAGCAAAATCAGATTGGTACTCCTCCAAAAGATTCTCGATCCTCCCTCTCCGAAACTTGTCTTTCGTAGCTACCCAAGCTGTCGTAAGAACCAATGGCATAGAACTCGATCCTAACGGTCGGTATTGAAGCGCGTCTGTTGCAAGGGCAGTAGTGTCCTCAACAAACACCACAGATTCCGGAAGCAAAACTGTATGATCGTACGACGTCGCTCGCAGGAGACTATTGAGCACATTGGCAAAGGCAAGCACCATGCTATATATTGCCTGAAAGCGAGAATGGAGTGTCTTGGTATGAGCAGCTCGACCCAGGTGATCCAGCGTGTATCGCATGTTTGAGAGATCGATCTTCATTTGTTGATACGTGGATTGGATTGCCGGGAGGTGGCGTTCGGGGTGTCTGAGATATTCTGGGATCTGGGCCATGACGCTGAACTTGAGGCTTTGGATCCCCATGGCGTTGTCGCGTGCTTCGGTTAATTTTTCCAGGCGCGCTGTCCATTGGATCTTAGGGTTTCTGAGGCTTTCCATGATCTGAGGTGGTTCATCAGCGAGGATATCCTAGCGGGGGCTTCCAGTTTACTTTCTTACAAGCGGGACACACAAAGTGACGAGTAGCTCTGTTTCAAAGCTGCCTGTCCATTCTTGAGCTGCTGCTGCATTTAACAAGTATATTAACACTTCTCCGTGATCGGGATTTTCACCCCTTTGGGCCATCCATGTCTGATGATATATCAGCCTTATGATCTCAATTGCGTGGAACTCCACCCACTCACCTGGCAAATCATCATCAAATAAAACGCACATATAGTATTTGCCGAGCTAGCCTCTCTCGGATCATTCAAAGAAACCCTCAAAGCCCTCAAGCCCCGCCCATAACTCTCAAAAGCTTCCACCGATGTCCCCCGCGAGTAAATCGACGAATACGAAGTCGCAACGGCACGAACCGCTGCATCAAGCGCCGCGCTCGTCCCCAGACGCCTCGGGATCCCCTTGAGAAACTCCCCATACACCCCCAGATCGTAGCGCGCATCCTTGACCTCAAGCACGGAGATAAACGCGCCCGCCACTGCAGCAGTCTGGCTCGTCGGCATCCTTGCCAAGGTCCCCTCCTCACCCGCGCTACCCTGGCTTTCACAAGCCTTGCGATTCGTCGCGGTGGGTCCCGTTACGGCCGAGCGAGAGCTGTGATCTTGGATAAATTTGTACCGCTGCACGCCACTGCCTACGCACGGGATTTTCAAGCGTCTACATCTTGCGCATGATGGCTGCGTCTGATCACACTGTTTACCGTTAGGTGTCGGCATGGTTGGTTCATGCCTCGGGCCATCGCACCTTCTTTTTCTGTTTGCGACAGGCGTCGCATCCGCGCCCTGATGGTACGCCGGGCATTGTCCCCCAGCGCTACATACGTCTGCAATGGGAAGTATGGTGATGTTCGAATGTTGCGCTATGCGCTATGCGCTGTTCGATATATGAAGGGATTGGACGCGAAGCTGAATTTGGCGGGCATGGCGTATGTCAGATGGTAAGCGAGGGGGCTGAGCGTGGGGCGCGGTGGAGCCTGATGTCGCCAAGATTGGAGCGGCACGTCGCGCCTGATTGGGAAGTGGTATGACATAATCCAAGATGTGGATCCTTTTTACCATCGATTGATTGAATCATGGGGGAGGTCTAAGTAAGCTTACTTGGATTCATCATGATTAAGATACAGATATCAGGATCGGGAGTTTGGGACACAAAGCGCGACATTGATCTTTTCTTGGTCTAGTCTGTGGAGGTACTCTGCACCGTGGTTTGCTTGGAGGGGTGGGGCTGAATACAGCGTTGTCAGCTTTTGTTTTGGTGGATCGACGTCACGCATGACGTGACACATTTGGTTATATATAAAGAATGGAAAACCTTCAATGATTACTTGAAAGATAAAAGGTAAACTATTGAAAAATATCAATACCCTCAAAGGATCACTAAAAATTCTCGCGATAAGAATTCTACAGCAACGATGACTACAATTAGCACCACTCCCACGTACCATGAGGCACCCTTACAAGGAAACAACAGCCAACCATCCGAGAACCCCCACCAAACACTCACCGTGGATTTTTCGTGGAAAAAATTCAAATCCCTCATCACTACGACCGGGAGCGATTCCCCTTCCAAACCCCTCTACATCGTCTCCTACAAATCCTTCAAACCCAACCTCGTCTTCAAATCCGCCCTCGACGATTCCACCCTCGGCACCGGCACCCTCCACCCCATCTCCATCGACGCCGACTGTTCCGTCCGCGGCCGCCCCATCAAAATCAAAGCCCTCAAACGTTTCAAAACAGAATACACCCACCTCTCGCACACCTTCTCCTCGAGCTCCTCCGATCCGCACACGGACCGCCCGCCCGTCCAGATGACATGGACGAGCAGCAGCGGCTGGAAGACCTGGGACTTCATCTGTCTCGACGAGCAGCAAATGCCCGTGGCAAAGTTCTCGGCCAACACCATGTCGCTGCGGAACGTGGGGCGCGTCGAGTTTCTAGGGCCGACGCTTATGGCGAATGAGGCGTTTAGGGAGGAGATTGTCGTCGTGGGTATGACGTTGATGTACACGATGGTTTTGCGATCGACGAGCATTCTCTCGTTTTTTCGGGGCCATCATTGCGCGACCGGGGAGGAGCGAGGAGGCGAAGCCCCATGTGTTGTAGATGGTGTGGTGTGGTGCGGCTTGGTGATGGTGTGCATGGGAGAGCGAGGAAAAGTACTGTGATGTGATACCAGGATTCATTATCTTATCTTATCTTTATGTTCGATGGCGTTTGGGTGCATGGTTCATATGATCCTTCTCGTAGAGAATTATCTAGCTTGTTTTTCTGTTGTTATCTCAATACCCATCTTGATCCGGCCTTTCGGGATTCTTCATCTGCAGCAGAAGTCTCGTCGCGCTATCATCCACCGAGTTCCGTACTCGTTTTTAATATCCTTCTGCTGACTTCCCTACTTCCTTCACGGTTTCTACCACGTGAGAGTGAGATTATGCTGCTATCGCAGCCATCAACTCAACTTGACCCAATTTATTATTGTGACATCATCTCGATCTCTCGGACCGTGACATGAATGAATTTTTTTGGTCGTATCCAAAGGACCTCTGAAAGCTGGCCACTGTTCGGATTCAAGGATTGGGAGATCCATCGGGAAGGAGATTAGTTGAGTCGCTCCGCTCCCCAATATCTGGGATGGCATTGGATACCTAGCAAGTTTTGAATGACCATTGTATCGGATTGTAGATGAAGCTGCATGGAGCAATACATGACGGTGCGCGAGGATCCCCCTGTCGATTTCGCGAATGCTATTAGGGGCGATAGAGACGAAGTGTTTCGAACAATAGGCTTACGGTCAGCAATTATACTAAGCAATATGTGAAAAACCTTGCGTACGATAATAGCTAGACATTGATTGAGCTTAGGGACGCTTCCCTGTAATTCCAAGCAGGAGGATCGGGTCTCAAGACCACCGCATTGAGATCCTCCGCAAGCCAGTCTTATACATCTGGACGAGCAGCAAGTGGGTTGAGAATAGAGCAGAGGGCATGAGATGTCGTATCATGTTCTGCAAATGAGAGACAAATATACTTGCCAAGATCTCGCGCTCGGATGATACGTATTATCTGCGTCCGAGACTTGAATGGTGAGGGTTTGGGTTTAGAGTTGAACTGAGAGGCACGGATGGGAGAACTAATTGATCACATAGGACTTCGACTGCTTGCCTGCAGCGAGAAGGTCTCTTTCTTCCTGGACCGTCTCGTTCATATTTGCTTTGGGCTTGAGCAATGTCTTGCCATGGCTTGGGTAGATGGCGGTTCCACTCCACGAGAAATTCGATCCATGTATCGGAATTGGGATGGCGTTTCCTGTGATCGAGGTCGGGAAATCTTTATAGCTTATTGGATGGTTTGGATCTTTCTCCATGTTAGATGAAGATCTAAACGGATATGATTTACTGAATCCAGCACCGGCAAGTATGTTCAGTGATAAGGTCTTGGCATCTGCGGCTATGTTCCGCGTGGCACAATCGTTTTGATTATCAAGCAATGTACTATTTCTCGGGGTTTCTAGGTTGGGTTGAAACGAAATAGTCACCAGTCTACAACTGACTTTACTGGTCTCCAAAGCTGGAACTCTCTGTCACCAGTGTTCCTCAAACACTTCTCTCACACGAAATGTAATTCATCTTATGGATCAAATGATGGTGTATAAATGCTGATTATGATATTCGGTTAGATCATGGCACACGCAATTACCACCACTTCCTCTTTATTTCCTCGGCTCATAGAAATGCTGCTGAATAGGCTGTTGGCACCCACTATATTCAACACCATCCAACCCATATAAAGAATATGATCACAAAAATGACATTCACAGTTTGCGTTTCCAATTTCATCGCCATCTCTTGGATCAAATTCAAGTTCATGCACCGTTAATTTTCGTCAATCATGAGGCCCGCGAAATTGCCGGCGCTGAGGCTCGATCAAGGCTTCATCATCAAGGGGAACGAAGAGCATTCTTTCTTTAAAAGTCCCCTCAATCCAGAAAGTGATATGCTATATGTTAAGCCTGGCTATATGTATGACTTTTGTACTGAGCCCTCTTCCCTTCCCGACGCAAATCCTGATTTGATCGAACAATATTCGACAACGTCATTTGTTGAGAAAATCGCCATATCTGAAAAGCCATGGCAGCAGGAGGTAGAAGTTGAACCTGAAAATCAATTGATGGATGAGCCGACCTGGAATTTTCCTCCAAAGATATTCATTATCATTTTCCATGCCTCATCAAAGCTACAGAGTGCAGATGGCAACTTGAAGTTGCGGCAGCATTGGGAACTTGACAGCACACCCGGAGGAGAGTATAGCCTGGATGCCGATGATCGAACGTTTCGATTCCATGGCGGTGAGTATTCTGGTAAAGAAGACTTACATAGGAGTCTCGAGATGGGTATCAAAAAGCTGTTTGAAGCTGATCTCCAAATTATACGCCAAAACATCAAAATCCAACCAGCTTCGGCTAGGACAAGATGAATGAAAAATTTGGGTAGGCGATTATGATTTCCTTGCTCCATTGTATTTTCCAGTAATGCTTCCAGCTCACCCGTCAGTTACCAATAGCACATGTACTCTGAAGATACTTGTTTTATGGCTCACTAATGTAGCTCACTAAAGCCTCATATTGGAACGAGCAAGTTCTTGTTCAGCTTATGGTGATATATTTAAAGAGCTAATGGAGGCCTTCATTGGTATAATTAAATCGATCTTAGGAATATTCGACTGTTTATGGCATGAGAGTAATCTACCGTATTTTATAATACTCTCTTCTTAATTGCTTGTCAAAAGCCATCTTGTCCCACTTCCAAATATATGCTGCGCCTTTACTGTTTGTTCAATTTTTGCCATTCCGACTACGTTAAACGTTCAGTAAGTGGATATGAAAAATCGATCGCATACATACCCATTGGATTGGCTGTACGTGGTGCGAGAACTTCATAGTGATGAACTCTAAACCTGGAGCTTGTCGAGAATCAAGTATAAGGTCCAGGCCGATCTAGTTTGCATCTCAGTGAATTTTCCAGATCAAGTCTGAGAATGAAGTTAACATGAATTGATATTCTACGCTTTTTTCTAAGGAAGAGGTATTGGCTAGTGTGGAGTCGCATCAGCCGGGCTATGTGTCCATTACAAGCTTCTCTAATTTTTCTCTTTCACCACTTTGGTCTAACATGTTACGGAACGCCCCGTCGCGCTTTTGCAACAGCTTCTTTGGTTCGTCAAACTCCACTACTTCTCCATTATCCAATACCAGGATTTTGTCAAAATCTGCAATGGTACTCAATCGATGGGCGATGACAATCAAAGTACTACCATCAAAACGCTCACGAATGCTGCGTTGGATTAAAGCGTCAGTGGCCATATCCACAGCACTCGTGGCCTCGTCAAGAACCATGATCTTCGGTCGAGATACGATCGCACGTGCTAAACAGACGAGTTGTCTTTCACCCTGAGATAAACTCAATCCTCCCTCGGAAATTGCAGAATCTAGACTTTCGAAAGTTGTTTTCCCTGTGCTCTGTTTCTGGTCTTCCTCTGGAGCATGGTGTGGCGTCTGCAGTAGATGGACATGCCGTAGTGCTTGCAAGAGGACAACTTCATCGTAGTTTCCAAATAAGTCAAGATTAGACCTCAAGGTTCCAGAGAATAGTACAGGATCTTGAGGAATGATAGCTAGGCGGCTTCGTAACTCATGGAGTGCAATTTCAGATATATCTACCCCATCAATAAGGATATTACCGGAGCGAGCTGTGATGAAACGGAAAAGGGCCAAGGTAAGTGATGATTTACCACTGCCCGTTCTCCCAATCACCCCTATTCTTTGACCCCCCTTGATTGTTAATGTAATTCCCTTCAATACAGGTGGTAACTCGGGCGCATAAGCTGCTACTAATTTTTTGATTTCGATATTACCTTGCGTTGGCCAATTTCGAGGAGGTGAGTTACCGGATTGGTTCTCTACCGGCATATTTGTGTATTCCACCACTCGCTCGGTAGAGTTCATATCCAACTCAATTGCCGAGTATCTCCGAATCATTTCAACAACTGCCTCGCTGTATTTTAGCGAGAAACTCAACGCAAATCCGGCCAATGCTGCATCAATCTGTGGCCTTGCCGCCACGACCGAAGCTACAGCAAACGCGAACCCAGCGCCAATAGCACTCATACGAAACGACATCCACCGCTGCGTAAGCCATAAGTTCCAAGTCGCGCGAGCATATTCATCCAATCTGTCGTGCATGAGAGTCAAATACTCGTCCGTTTTCCTAAATGCACGAATGGTTATGATTCCTGTTAAGGTAGAACCATAATGTTCGAACACCGGTGATTGTGCTGTTGCTTCAAGTCTCTTGATTTCCCTTGCACCAGGAAGATACTCGGCTACGTAGTATACGGAAATGGCACTCAATACCAGGGATGGGATTAACATATATATCGACACAAATAAACCAGCGGTAACAATTGCAAGGAAAGCAAGTCCTTCCTCCCAGAAGTGACTAATATCTCGGGCTAGTTTAGTGTCGATAGCTGTGAAATCGGAGGAAAATCTATTGAGAACTCTACCCTGTGGTACTTTGTCAAGCCATCTGAGAGGAGCACGCAGTACAGTGAAAGTAAACGCATCAAAGAGTTTGCGTGATGCCTCTATGCAGCCATGGCAAAAGAACGCAAATTTAATCCCTGAAAGTGCCGCGGCTAGAAAAGATATGAAAAGATACCATCCGAGGTAAAAGTAAAGATGACTGTGATGGTCTGATCCTGGGTGAGAATCTTCAGTAGGCTTGACTTTATCGTCAGTTTCGGTCCACATCTTCACAAGCCAAGCTCGACCCAGCAAGGCAGCTTGTGCGAGAATGAAGACGCCTAATGCAGTGAACCAGAAGCGGAATCCTCCAGCAGCACTCATATATACTTTGTATACCGTCCATTTTATGCGCCCGCGCTCACGTACTTCTTCTTCCACAAACTTTGTCGGTTTGGGTGGCTCGTTGATTACTAGATCATCTAAAGATGAGTCTGAGCTATCACTCGAGTCTCTATTCTGTCTCGTCCGAGTACCCGAAGATCCAGCATGAGACTTGGAACGAGGTTTTTGAGTAACTGTCTGAGCAACACTACTGGAATGATCAAGTCCTGATAGTCGAACGATGTAGGATGCGTGTGGTACAACGAGGTCCTCATGGTGTGTTGCTAAGATCCTGGTCCTTTCTTCGGCGAGAGAACCCAGAAGACCATGCTCGAGAATGTGACGGCCAACATGCGCATCAACAGCACTGAAGATATCATCAAGAACTAGAGTTCCAGCGCGTGAATACAACGCTCGCGCGTAAGTTATCCGCCACCTCTGACCACCACTTAAATTGATACCATTTGCCCCCACCTCGGTGAGTTCCCCATCTGGCATTATCTCAATATCTTTTTCGAGTGCACATGCCCAGACCACTTTCTCATAACGCTCACGAACATAGGGAAGACCAAATAAAATGTTGTCGCGGATGGTGGCATTCTCAGTCCATGGTATCTGGGCGACATATGCAACTAATGAGTGGTCAATCCATTCTTCTTCCTCTACCGATTGTGTTCCTGGCAAGTTGATACTACCAGAGACAACGTCTGACTCGCCTAGAATAGAAGCAAGTAGAAGACTCTTGCCTGATCCTGTCTTACCACAAATAACACTATTAGATGTTAGAAACATTCTAGCGCCAAAATGATGGCTTCTTAAAAGTGGAGGGTGTTTATTGACTTACCTAAGCTCGGATTTTGGAAATTCTAGTTCTAGGTCTTTCAGAGAGAATGCAGCACTAGATTCAATGTTGGATGGCCAACGAACTGTCGCATGATTAAAAAGGACAATTTCACCTGTCATTTGGGGCATTGTCTTCTCATCTCTTTCAAGGTGTTTCTCGATTCTTCCCACGCTCACATTAGCATCTATAGCTTCCGTAATGAGGTTAGGTACAACACTCAAAGCATATTCGAGGGTTCCAAATATTGAAAGCGCAGTAAAAGCTACAGCCGGTGACATCCCTCCGTTTTGCCATCCATAGACAGCAAGAGCAACAGTACTAAATAGGAGCGGAGCAGATGCCCAAATACAAAGTAGACCGCTAGTGAGAACATAAACGAGCCATTGTTCTTTGAGCTCTTTGGTTCTGATTACCATGATCATTGCTTGCCAACGTTCTTCGAGGGAAGTGAATTTTATCTGACGAATCCCTTGTAAAGCTTCACCGATCACAGCCATTCTTTGATCTCGAATAGACATGACCGAACCTTGAGCATCTGAATATAACCTTGTAGCTCGAAGATTTAGGGGGGTCAAAAGTATGGGCATGACTAAGCCGGCACAGACACCCTGCCAGCCCAGAAGCCGGAACAAAATGAAGAGTGCTAATGACAAGTTGACAACAGTGCTAAGGAAGAGGTTGTTCTCCGCTGCAAAGTTAGATATACGAACGGCATCGGAGCCAACAAGATTGATGAAGCCTTGGTGTACCCCAGAAATCGTCTCATCATCTTCTTTGCTCATAACGGTGGCTTCTCCGTTATCAGATGACTTATCGGCACTAGATAGATCATCTAGCAAGAGTCGATCTTCCGGTACGTCCCCCTCATCAACAGATTCCACTTCCGCAGGGCTTTGATTAGCTTCCTTCTCATCATTGACCTCAGTTCCTTTGATATCCTTTGTCCGCAGTGACTTCCTAAATATCATTGCGGCGAGCTGTGACCGTACTGGAACGGACAAAAGTGCCCAATTCGTCCACTCTAGCCTATTTCACTATTAAGCGATTGTCAAACGCCCGTTTTATGTAGGATCAACTTACCACGATTCGACAACAACCTGTGCAATCTTTGTAAGACCTAATGCAACAACCCAGAACCAAACGTCCAAAGAATTAAAGTCTGCGTTACTTCGTTGCTCGAGGAGTGTGAGAATTCGGAGCATACATAGCTGCGGTGCGTATAAGGCGAACCCTGAGGCAATGGTTAAGGTCCATTGCAAAAAGAACTTTGCACGGTGCGCTCGAAAGACTGTGAGCCACAGCGATCGATTCCTTTTCCTGGTGAGCTCTGATATTTGAGATAGCAATTCATCGGATCGGACTGTTTGATCCAAGGCTGGCAAGTTCTCATACTCGAGCCTGCCCACAATCTTGGCCTTGGTAAGTAGTGGTTGTATCCAACTAAATGAGTATCTGTTTCATGAATTTTAGTCAACATTCAAAACAGCATCTAAAGCCTCATAGTACTGACCTTTGTATCGCAGATACGGTGTACTGTCCATCTACTGGTCGCCCAAGATAGCTCACACCAGGCCTGCGAGGAAGCGAAAATGCGCAAGTTCCTGCCAGTAAAAGAAATGCCAATTCACCAGTAACTAAAAAGCCAATGCTCCTGGTTGCTGTTGAAGTTCCTCGATACACTCGATACACGTGATAAAGGGATGCAATTATAGAAACAAAGCAAGAAGTTCCCGCGCAGCAACCGATATTGAATCTCTTCACAGGGCTTGCAACACCAAAGAGTAAAGCAAATTGTAGCGCGATGAGAACCTAATGTGTAAAGTCAGCATAGAGTGCCTACAGTATGAATGGACATTCGACGTTGCACAAACTACTTACACGTGATAAAACCTGGGGAAGGGGAAGTGGAGCCACCTCAAATGGTAGCATTCGCATCAGCACAAAGATTAAATCAATGACAATAAAAAGCAACGACAGAGTTTTTGGTAGTCTATCAGAAAAGCTTTCCAGAATCTCAGGGTCTGCATCTCCATCGTTGTCACTGTAGCCTTGAGATGTTGAAAGATGACTATATCTGTAGCCTAAACGTTGCGCACGCAGGTTACTAAACGAAAACGAGGCTGATGCTTCGTAGAAAGCCCGTAGAGAAGCCAAGCCGGCGAATATGAGTGACAGCATGCCCTCAGGATTACTGAAAGTGATTGCGGCCATTGTTTCGTACCAGAACGAAAGCAAAGTTGTATCTATCGAGCAGGGCAGAAGTGTCAAAAGAGGAGAAAATCAGATTTCGAGAACAAACATATCATTCACCCTAAACAAAGCAAACCAACACAAACAAGTCAAACCGTTCATCGTAAGCAAGAAAAGCACGAAAGCCTAATCCCAACAAACAGGATCGCCCGCATAGTTACCTTGACTCGGCATCTTGCATAATCATGGCAGAAGGGCAAACTACCCATACTTTCGGTGGAGTCGTTCCGATCCTTAACCCGGGTATTAAATGCTGGTAGTTTCTCTAGGGCTTATTATGCATGAAGGGAAACAATTTCATTACGGAATTGTAATGACCAATGGTCATGGATCACCGGTGGCTAATTCTGGGGATCCTCACCGCTCGGCAGAATTTTAGAGCTATCTCGATATTTGTGTAACTTTGTTTACTCATCCATTCCTATTTAGGCAGCTCGTAAAATCATTTCCACTGTTAGATCTTACATGTAACATGATTGACCTAATCACGACTTAAGATCAACATCTCTACTGTATCTTCTAACTCTACTGAATCTGCACAGATTTTAAAGGTTACATTGCATATTCTCATTTATGCGAGTCTAGACTGAGTCTAACCCAGGTACAATCACAAACGGGTAAATCGTACCCAAAGCCTGTCTTCAAGTGAACCAGGCGCAAACTGACCAAAGGTCTCCGGATTGGCCACCGTCGTCCGGAAATTTGTGAAAATTGCAACTAGTATGTACCGCATGACTAAGAAAATCATCAGCAATGATCAATAATTAGTTGCAGAAGTTTTGAAAGTAGCGATGCATAACTTCGACGAGCGAATCTGGAGTGAAACTTACTGTAGTAGGTGAAGTTGACTCCGATACACATTCGCGGACCGCTGCCAAAAGCCCAAAGTCGGCTTTCCCCATCATCAGTTTTGCAGTTTTTGTCTTCAAGCCATCTCTCTGGTCTCCACTCATCTACCGCCTCCCATTTGCTGGGATCGCGATGTATGAGCCATTGGAATGTATTCACCCTTGTTGCAGGGGGGATTTCATCATATCCCGCGAGTAATACCGATCGATCACTCGGCGTTATTCGTGGTAAAGGTGTACTATTGGGGCGCATACGGAATGATTCCATGAGTATTGCTGATAGATATGGAAGCTTATCCAATAATGTTGCTTCTGGCATAGTGAACTTCTCGCCGTCTGTTGACGGTTGTTTCATTGAAACACCCGCAGTCATCAACTCGTCACGGAGACGGTCCTGCGCATTTGGATGCCTGCTGATGTAGTAAATCGTGTACGCAACCACAAGGCCAAGAACCTCGCGGGCTCCAGACATATGGTCAAAAAGCTCACTTGCTACAGCTAAACGATTATGTCGCAAGTCTTTGTTGAGAGAAACTTTACTTTGCCCTGATTTTACCTGCTGGTAGACAAGCGGCGTGTCTTCTGGATTCATAGACTCGTCATCCAGAACTGCGTCTGCGCCGTCACACATTCTCATCATCCAGTCTTCCAAGTATTGTGTGGATTCAGCATGGCCCCTGGGCAAGAAGTCAATTCCCATATTCTTGAGAATGCGGGTGGCCATTGGTAATTCTTGACCCCAAAATGCCTCTGAGCAATATCTCTTTTCATAGTGTTCGAGCCATTCTCTGACCTCGCGCGGGGAATTTTCAATGAAATTGGAGCCGGATTTGTAGCCAAAGATGAACTGTGTAACTACATCAATGCAGAGAGAATAGCTTATCTCAAGCAATTCCGATGGCTGCTGCTGTTCGGATTGAGTCGTGAGGAACGGAATAAAGCGATCACAGAGCATTTTCTGAGTCATAATATGAAGCTCATCAGACTTGAAGAGTGCCGATTTCGTATAAACACCGGAAATGCGTTTTCGATGGTAGGTATGCTCATGCTGAGTTAAGCTACAAAACGAATTTGGCTTTCTAAATTTGTGTAAGTATACACACATAGTACCTGAGATTTGTTGATTGAACATACCCATAGTAACTGAAGAAATCGTAATAGCCAGGCTTGTCAAATCCGCCTCCATAGATCTTCCGAACGCCCTCATTATAGCATGAGACGCTGAGGTCTTTGGGGCCTACTCTGACCAAAGGACCGAGCGCTTGGTGAGCTTTATACACAGCAGCAAGCTCTTGACCTCGCCATCTAGTCCATGTTATCCATAGGGAAGAATAACCGGAAGACCAGTGAGCGCTGGGTACTTTGGAAAGAGGTGAAAGAAAGTTGGGAATAACGAAATATAAAACTAGAGCTGAAATTATCATGAGAGCTACAATATGCAGCGATGGCAAGAATTCATCGTCCATACTCGCAAGACATGTAAAGTGAGGTGAACGAAAGACGAGCTATGGTATGCTTGAGAGTACCTTTGGCTTTCTTCAATAACTCTTAGGGGGTTCAATTATCCTAACTTTAGTCTGGTTAAAAAGCCTTCAATGTTCGAAACGTGCTGGAGCTCTCAGAAAGTCTTAGTCGTATCCGCCGGCTTACTCTATCAAATGAGTTCTACACAGCAAATGAATTCAGTCATCAAGAATCCTTTATCATACAACTACAGTCCAAACTATTTGAGCCCCTGCAATGGCTGCAATACTTCTCGATTTACCGAATTATCTCATTTACATTATATAATATCATTGACTAGTATACGAGAGATGAATTCTAGGTTGTCAGACCTAAACGTTCGTCCCAAATCTATGCTCATTCAATATCATCTATGTTGCACGGAGAAACGTACAATGATGCAAACTGGATGAAATCCAGTGACTAGTATTTCGAAGGACATTATTATTACCAAATCGGGAAATCAAGAGGTATTACGTAGGTATCCATGATGTTGCAGGTACGTGCCATGATGACTGTACATTCACGCACCTAAATTGGCAGGTTAGACTTGAATCTCACAAGGGTTGTGGAGCTCAATTGGCTTTCTTGGCGTAAAGATTTGCTGTCAGCGGCTGAAAAATACTGCACTTGCTTATATGCGCTTCTGTCGTAGTGCGACCTGTGCTCTGTAAGATTGCCGAAAATCACAACATCACTTCAAAAAGAATACAACGTTGTCTGAAATTCCCTAGTAACGAATACTGCGGAGTACATCTCAGCGATGATTATACATGGATCCGAAAACTCTGATCTTCTATTAAGCATCATACATAATAGCTTAAAACTTGTGGCTTGTGCCAAGATAACCTCAAGACCAGAAAACCAGCTTCGTCTTTTCGCCCTCGTTTAGCGGCGGCAACACCCCAAAGAAGCTTGACATTGCCATGCGGCGCTTTCCTGTATCAGAAATAACGGGGTGCACTTCATGCATATTACGAGAATTGAAGAAGTAAAGATCACCAATGCGGGGTTGAAAATCTGCCCGCTTGTGTCCCTCGACAAGGCCTGGGAAGTACCCATAACCTTCCGGATCACGAAAAGCCAACGCTTCGGGAGACCACTGTACATCGTGCACAGTTGTCCCTCCGCTTTTGAGGGGTGGTGGGGATAAGCACAAGTTAAAGACAGCTTGGTGGGTCACTCGGCTGATGGACCATGATTCCGTGCGAGTATCGTAAGGGACCCAATCGCAATGGATCGGCGTCCCGTTGTTAATCCCGCGAACAATTCCAGCAAAATAAGATTGTGGTCTGGATTCCTCATTCGTCTCCTCGTCCTCTAATACTTCTGTAGCTAGCATGACTTCCCAGTTCTCAGGTGCAATCGATTTGATAAATTCAAAGACCTTGGCAAACGCATTAAAGCCGACTTCTGCGGCCAATCGTTCATGCGAATCCCCCAGCTCCCGTACTGCCTTGAAATATTGTTGTTTTTCTGCATTTATATTCAGCTGCTGTGGAGTATGCATGTCTCACCATGTGAAAGACACAAGGGTGTTGGGTTATGAGGATACATACCGTTTCCAGATCTGTTTTTCACGTCATCTTCGCTCTGAGCTTGGAATTCAAATTGTGCAATTCCGACTTTGTCCAATTGTGGGCCAATAGCATGCAGATATGGAGTAAATCGTGGTTCAAGAGCATTTGCGAGCTTTGAGCAGTCCCCCTCGGAAAGGAACGAGGCCTCATGAAGGAGAGGTGTTCGGCCTTCTAAAAGGTCCAAAAATGTTTCCTCGGTAGCACGAACGGGCTTTGTCGTCTTCCATTTCGAACCAATTACTGGCTTCACGTCGGGAACGTGGCGAAAGTCTGGTGCAATATTGGTGGCCGATAGAGTATGCACTGCCATGATTTCTGATTTCAGTTGGAAAGATGAAGAAACTACTTTCTCGCTCTTTAGTGTCAATTTTTTCTTTCAAATTATGCCTCTGGGGTGAGAATTCGAGGCATATAAATATTGAATCCACTCAACCACATGATGAAGGGAAAGATCTAGGTTTTGACAGTTTAGAAGACCGGCACCCCGTACCCTGGTTCAAGCTGGAGTGCGCTATAATCTTGAAATCGAAGCTTATGTCAAGAAGTCTCGGATATAATTCTGCGAAACACCCCGCTCTATATCAGCTAGCATGGGTCTTTTTTGCATTCTTCAGACCAGCATCAATCTTCGAACTAACTTATAAGCTGCCTCAGCACTAATGCGATTATGCAGATACGAAGGTGCCATCGCCACTGCTTGATGGGGTAGGTGATAGACTAGAGCCATCAGATTATCGGGTTCACATTCAAATGATATCATCGAATGTTTCCTAATCTCAAGCCGATGCTATGGTGCCATCAGAGTCTCTACGTTGAGATATCCAGTGTAGCATTACCCGAAGACATTTTCCTATCAGTTCTATTCCAAGATGTTTCTCCGCAAACTTTTTCTATGATAAGAAAATTTTAGCTGTGATTCTACTTAAATATGATTATCAATCCAGCAATGGCAGATACTGCCAGCTTCACTAGGGTGGCATCGCTCAAACCAATGAGCCTTTTGGAAAGTTCTTTGGAAATGGGCGATTCAAGAGAAAAATCAATGGAAGTCTGCCTTCACGAAATTGTCGATAGGCAAGCTCAAATTTCTCCAAAATCTATTGCTGTCGATGCATGGGATGGCTCCCTCACCTATAGCGAGCTTGCTCGGCTTTCTTCTGGCCTCGCATATCACCTAAAGTGCATAGGTGTAAAGCCTCAAGACTTTGTTCTGGTGGTATTTGAGAAGTGCACGTTGTCCATAGTTACTATCACAGCAATTTTGAAAGCCGGCGCTATATGTGTTCCACTCGATCCAACTAACGCCAGTAAACGGCTTTCCACAATTCTTGATGATACACATGCAAAATTTGCTGTGACATCGGCAACCCATTCTGGCATATGCGAAAATACGAAAAACGTTCGGACAGTTGTTGTCACTACCGACCTAATTTCTCATCTTGGTTCAACGGTTATTTTGAAACAAGATCTTACTTCAGTATCCCCAGACAATAAAGCTTTTCTCATGTACTCGTCTGGGAGTACAGGGCGCCCGAAAGGGATTATTCAACAGCATGGACCAATGTGTTTCAGTATTTCACATCATAGTCAAGCCATGGGAATTACACCACTCTCGCGAACATTACAGTTCAGTGCATATACTTTCGACACTAGTATTAGCGATATATTTGGCACTTTCATGCATGGTGCTGTATTGTGCGTGTGCTCTGATTTGGACCGGCTGAATGATCTCGCCAGAGGTATCAGAACTCTGAATGCTAATCACATCTGCTTGACACCCACCGTTGCTGAGCAGCTTGAGCCCGACGATGTCCCTTCGCTAAAAACTTTATGCGTCGGTGGTGAGGCTTTAACCGCTAATCTTGTGGATCAATGGGCTTCCAAGGTTGATCTGATAAACGTATATGGTATAACGGAATGCTTAGTGTGGACATTTACAACACCTCCATTAAAACCTGGACAGTTTTCACGAAGTATTGGACGCCCAAGCTGTGGAAGAGCTTGGATCACAGATGTTGATGATCCTTCTCAACTTGTTTCCACTGGTGAAATTGGTGAACTTCTTATTGAAGGTCCAAATTTGGCTCAAGGATACTTGAATGACGCTGTAAAGACCGCCAAGTCATTCATAAGTCCACCACTGTGGCTCAAAGATCTATATCCGGACCAAAAGCTGGGTCGAGTTTATCGGACGGGGGATTTAGCACGACAAACTGATGATGGAACCACGGAGTTCTTAGGTCGAAGAGACACACAAGTAAAGTTGAATGGACAACGTGTTGAGCTCGGAGAAATTGAGTATCACATGAAACGAAATTTGCCAGCGGGTACCCAAGCTGCAGCACACGTTATCCGTGACCTTCAAAGAAACCGATCCATTCTAGTTGCATCAATATGCCTAAGTATGAATTCAAAACAGGAAGAATCCCATAACAACTCCATTCTGGAGCAGAATGGCGTGTTCTCTAAGCAAAGTCAGGCAGCTCTAGAGCACGATGCTAATTTTGAACAAGTCGTACAAAGGTTACAATTGGCTTTAGATGGATGTTTGCCGTCACTTCTTGTTCCAAAAACATATGTACCAATTCGTCAAATGCCGCTCACAGTTTCTGGAAAACTCGATCGACGAAATCTATATGAAATGGTGTCAAATTATCTAGAACTCCATCCATTTACATCTAATACTCAAAATGAGGGTGATTCTCGAATGACACTTACGACTGAGACCGAGAGGCAACTTTCAGCCTTGTGGTCCAGGGTTCTCGGAGTGAGAGCTCGAGATATCAGTAACAATGATGAGTTTGTCAGGCTAGGTGGTGATTCGGCTCAAGCCATGAAGCTTGTTGCCTTCGCTCGCAAGGATGGATTATCCCTGACAGTTGCAAACATTCTCCAAAATCAAAGCCTGTCTGAAATGGCAAAAGTGGCGAGTCCAATTGCGACCACTCTACAAACTACCATTCCGCCGTATTCTCTGTTGAAATCTTCACATGAGGTTCGTCGGGTGGCATATAAAGAATTCGGATTAACAAATAAATCGATACAAGATGCCTATCCTTGTACTGCACTTCAGCAAGGATTGTTTGCGTTATCACTTCGTCATCATGGGGCTTATATCGCACAAACCACTATTGAGCTACCCAGTGCTTTATCTTCCTCCCTGTACATGAAATCTTGGGAGCAGGCATATCAGGGAATTACTATGTTACGTACTAGATTGATCGAGACTGATGAGGGTCTGGTTCAGGTAGTCATTGATGAAGATATTACATGGGACTATGCGGAAGACTATGATCAGTACTTACGGGACGACAAAGCTTTACAAATGACACTGGGATCCAGGCTCAATAGATTTGCGTTAATCCATGGCCGTAATGGAGCATCTGACAGACTTGTTTGGAGTGCGCATCATAGCACTTACGATGGTTGGTCAGCGTCACTTGTGCTTCAGGAAGTGAACAGAATTTTTATGGGCCAAGAACCGAGTCCCCGAGCTGGCTTTAATAGCTTTATAAGTTACCTCACAAGAAAAGAGGTAGAAGCTTCGGAATCTTACTGGAGCAATGAGTTGCGTGAGATTGAAGCCCCTACTTTCCCGATCCGTGCCGATGCTTCTCGGGAGCAAGGGAAAATTCAAAGAAAAGATCGGCGTATAGAATTGACGCATCGGGAGACATTCACGAGCACTACTATTGTGCGTGCTGCACTTTCAATTTTGATATCCAAGTATAGTAACACAGAAGACGTAGTCTTTGGAACAGTTTTGTCGGGTCGCGATGCAGCTATAGATGGCATAGATACAATTATCGGCCCAACCTTCTCAACAGTGCCCATCAGAATTCAAATAAACGGTGAGAACAGTATTGGAAAATTCTTCCATCAGATACAGCAGAATTCATTGGATATGATGCCGTATGAGAGCTTCGGTTTGCAGAATATAAGCAAGCTTAGTCGAGACGCTGAAGTAGCTTGTGGATTTCAAACTTTACTTATCATCCAGCCACCTGATGAATCATTAGAATTAGGGGGTGTGACTGTCACCTACGATGACTTCTCCGATGCAGGTACATATCCTTTGACGATAGATTGCAAATTTGAGTCTGGCACTGCTTCATTACAAGCATTTTTTGATTCATCTGTTCTTGAATCAGTGTCAGTAGAATTGTTCCTCTCTCAATTAGACAATATAATTCAGCAACTTCACAGCGTTCCCCTCGATGGAGAACTCAAAAATATCGATTTAGTCGGACCCGAGGATCAAAATCTCATTTGGAATTGGAACTCTAATTATCCAACCGCTATTGATAGGCGTGTATGTGATGTAGTAGGAGATAAATGCCTTGAATACCCTGACAAAGAGGCCATTTGTGCTTGGGACGGCAACTTCACGTACAAAGACCTAGATAGCCTTTCTTCTCTCCTCGCCGGGGAGCTAACACGATTAGGAGTTGGGCCCGAGATTCTTGTTCCGATAGCTTTCGAGCGAAGCAAATGGGTTGTGGTCGCAGTCTTGGCAGTAAATAAAGCTGGTGGAGCATTTGTGCTTCTGAATCCAATACACCCAATGGATAGGCTGCAGAGCATCGTATCCCAAGCCAATTCACCAGTAATAATAAGCTCTAAAGAATGTCTGGACGTTTCTCGGCAGCTTCTTCATTCCGTGATTGTTGTTGAGGACTTTTTCAGCAACACCAAAAAGACTGTCATTATTTGCACCTGAATCCCAAGAAAATGCGGTCAATAAGATCTCAACAGCAAACTCAAACAAACCGTCAGACCTTCTATATGTTGTTTTCACAAGTGGAACAAGCGGTACTCCGAAAGGTATAATGGTAGAAAATCGTGCCTTCTGTACCTACATCGACGCTCTGGCTAGGATGACCAACGCGAAAAGCACTTGGCGTGGCCTAGTATCTTCGGCCTATAGCTTCGACTCTAGCCTTGAGGAAATGTTGATGCCTCTGATGCTTGGAGGCACCATCTGTGTACCATCACAGCATGAGCTTTCTAACGATTTGACCGGTGCAATGAACAGAATGGAGGTTCATTGGGGAGTGTTCACCCCATCCTTGGCAAGATTGATCGATCCGCGAGAGCTCAAGACACTAACAGACTTGTATATCGGGGGCGAACAAATGACAGATGCTTTAGTGCAGTCTTATGGAAGCTGCGTAAAGCTTACGAATACATATGGCCCAAGTGAGTGTTGTCCTACAGGCTGCGTATCATCAACACCTGAGCTTTATGGCGGCCATATTGGCCGAGGCGTTGCATGCAGAACTTGGATCGTCGATCCGAATAATCATGAAAGGCTGATGCCGGTGGGTTGCATCGGTGAGTTAGTACTTGATGGTCCAAATGTGGGTCGTGGATATCTTAACGACGAAGAGAAGTCTCGTGCAGCTTTCATCGATGCTCCCAGCTGGTTAAGAGAGAAAGAAAAGGCCGAAAATGTGAATGGTACTCCAATATATGCACATCGTATGTATAAGACTGGTGATCTTGCTCGATACTGCTGGAATGGTACTATGGAATACATCGGTCGGAAGGACCAGCAGATCAAATTTTACGGACAACGTATTGAGTTGGGTGAAATCGAGCATCACATTCAATCGGTCTTGTCCGAAGCATCAGAGTCGGCAGAAACTGTTGTGGAGGTGGCAACTCGTACTGGAGAATCTGATCAACAAATGTTGGTGGCCTTTATGGTTTTTCCAGAAGGCGATAAAACGATGAACGACTTGAATTGTGGGGAATTTCACGCAGATTCTCGCATATTGAGTCTGCGCCAAGAACTCCCTCGAAGAATTCCTCCCTATATGCTCCCATCTTTGTATCTCAGGCTACCAAAAATACCTCTGACTAGCTCAGATAAGATTGATCGCAGAAAGCTCAAACAGTTAGTGCTGGAGTTGACTGATGTAGAATTCCTTGCGGCTTCTGGTGCAGCCAGCAAAAGGCGTCTCCCTGAGACCGAGTATGAATCAGGGCTGCAGAACCTCTGGGCAGAGGTCCTAAGAATAGATAAGGACCATATAGGTAAGTAACTGTTCCTGCTTTGAGCGAAATTTCCTAACATTGATGACAGGATTGGATGATGAGTTCTTTCGAATGGGAGGTGATTCCATCAGAGCTATCAGACTTGCAACATTTGCCCGTCAGAGAGGTTGGAGTCTTACCGTCGCCGACATCACAAGACATCATTCATTGGAGAATATGGCGCAAAAAATCACTACTCTTGAAACTGTATCTCGAGCACCATCACCTTTCAAGTTACTCCCAAGGAGTGCTACCGAATTGATGTATCTGCAGAAGCAGCAAGACTCTGTGCTGTCGAGATATCAGCCATCGAGGATATAATTCCATGTTCCCATCTACAGCGTGGTCTCATGGCCCTCTCTTTAAAGCACCCCTCATCTTATATTGCGAAGGATGTCTTTGAGCTCCCAGAGGAATTGGATCTGGATCGTGTTCTTGATGCTTGCCGTCATTTAGTACATAACAACACAATTCTCCGCACACGCATCGTTCACATGCACTCAAGTTTCTATCAGGTGGTCCTGAGGAGTGAGTTTGATTCGAGTACTAAGCTAGTATCAGAATCAGACTTCATGGATTTTCAGACTAATGAAATGGGCCTTGGGACCAATCTGTGTAATCTCATCGTCTCTCGCGGCTCTCCAGATGGAAAGAACAAGTTGTTTTGGACTATACACCATTCCCTCTTCGATGGTTGGTCCATGGAAATACTGCACAAACAGCTACAAAATCTAATCAAAGGCCGGTCTCCAAAGGCAACAGTACCCTACAGTCTTTTTATAAACCATATTAAAAGCCTTTCTCATGACAAATGCTCGAGGTTCTGGAAAGAGTCACTGGCAGGCTCCGCACCAGTTCACTTCCCAAAATTACCTCGATCAGATTACTTGCCGCAGCCGAACAAGTTGCTGGAGCGCAATCTAGCAATTCAACTAGACTACGCACCGCATATAAGTATCTCGAGTTTCGTCTCCGCTGCATGGGCTATTGTTATCTCTCGTTACACTGAGTGCAACAATATCAGTTTCGGTGTTACTACATCTGGGCGAAAAATGAATTTACCTGGTATAGAAGCTATTGCTGGACCTACTTTTGCGACAGTCCCCACAGTCGTTCGTATTAATCCGGAGGAAACCAAGGGTGAGCTTCTACGTCAAATCCACAATCAATCGGTGGAGCAAACAGAATACGAGCAGTTTTGGTCTTGAAAATATCAGCAACGTGAGCTCAGATGCTAAAGAAGCCTGTAATTTCCAAACCTTGTTGGTCGTGCAACCAAATGAGTCTAATGGTGTTTACGAAGAAGTTCCAATTCTACGCGACATATCGCCAAGCCAAAATATCAACACGCATCCATTAAATCTCGAGTGTCAGCTGACTACAACCGGTCTTGTAATGAAGGTCAGCTTCGATACAGAAGTAATATCAGAATTCAGCGTCTATCATCTTCTATCTCAATTTTCCCATGTGATGAAGCAGCTTTCGTCACCAAATGACTGCGTCATCAATGAAATATCCACCACTAGCCCTGAGGATTTATTACAAATCGCATCTTGGAACAAGATTTCACCAAAATCTGTCGATGCTTGCCTTCATGACTTGGTTTTGGAAAAGTCCGCTCAAACGCCGAATGCTGAGGCATTAGCTTCATGGGATGGAAATTTTACATATGCTGAACTCGATGAATATTCTCGCTTGATCGCATTATGTTTGCAGGAAGAAGGTGTAAAATGTGGTGATATTGTCCCGTTGCTGTTCGACAAATCAGCATTGGCTATCATATCCATGCTTGCTGTTCTTCGAACCGGGGCAACTTGTGTCTTTCTGGACATGGTCAATCACCCTTTTTCCAGAATGCAAAATATTTGTCAAGAGGTTCACGCCAAGATTATTGTTTGTAGTGAAACTTACCGACACATTGCCATCTCACTAGTGCCTCAAATCTTTCCGGTAGAGAATGGGTCTTTTGATAGTCTCTTGGTTGACAAAAACCGAACATTGACAAGTGAAGTCACACCAAGAGATGCAGCATTCATCATTTTTACAAGTGGGTCAACGGGTACGCCCAAGGGAATAGTTCATGAACATCATTCGCTTAGTACCAGCTATCTAGCTCTGGGACCTGCACTCAACATTAACAGCAATTCTCGAGTATTTCAATTCTCAGCATTTACTTTCGACATGTGTATCATCGAGACTCTAGCAACCTTAGTATCTGGTGGTAGCGTTTGTATTCCATCTGAAGAAGAGCGAATGAACGACGTAGAAGGTTCTTTCTCTCAACTCAGGTGTAACTGGACATTCCTGACTCCTTCATTTGCTCGGACTCTGAAACCAGAAAAGTTTTCTGGCATTGAAACTTTATGCCTAGGCTCCGAGCCTATTACTCAAAGCGACGTTGATATTTGGAAAGCCCATGTCGGTGAATTGATGACCATATCAGGCCCAGCTGAGACATCACTCTGTACAGCAGGTAGTCTGTCAGGTATTCATCGGGTTCCATACATTGGCAATATGATTGGAGGTTTGAGTTGGATTGCTGAAATTTCGGATCATACCAGGCTTGCGCCAATAGGTGTTGTTGGTGAATTATTGGTCGAGGGTCCGGTATTGGCAAGGGAGTATCTGAACCAACCTGACAGAACAGCCACATCATTCATCAGTTTGCCAGATTGGTTATCTGACAAGGAACCAAAGCCGCTGCGCAGACTTTACAAGACAGGAGATTTGGTGAAATACAATTCTGATGGTAGTATGCACATATTTGGTCGCAGAGATGGCCAAGTTAAGATTCGCGGGCAAAGAGTGGAGCTTGAGGAAGTGGAATACCAGGTCAATAAAGCCTTACAATCCAAAGTTGACTCCTCTCTCGAGTACAAATGTGCTGTTGATGCATTCAGTCCTGCTGATGATAGCAATTTAACTTATCTCGCCATCTTCATTGCCACCAAGCTCGAGTCAACATTCGAGATTTTTAGGAACTTAACGAGTTTCATCATCGAAAGTCTACATGATCAATTACCCCCTTATATGGTGCCTGGAATTATGATGCCCCTGTCAATGATACCCATGACGGCAACGAAGAAGACTGATCGGAGAACTCTTCGATCTATTGCCGGAGCCATGTCCAAAAGCGAACTGGCTAAATATATGGGCACAGATACTAGGATAAGAGTACCGCCTTCCACTCCGATGGAGAAAACTATCCAGCGCTTATGGTCTAAGGTTTTACGTGTCGATGCTGATCTTATCTCATCGGAAGACAAATTTATTTATCTTGGTGGTGATTCTATCCGATCCATCTCCTTTGTATCTATGGCGCGCGAAGAAGGTCTTCATGTTACTGTTGCTGATACTTTCCGGTACCCCGTGCTTCGCGATCTAGCAGTAATGATGGAAGCTGCAGTGAGAGTCCAGACAAAACCTCACCCTCAAGTCGCAAAATATCACGCCGTCCCAAAGTTGTTTAACTTGGAGACATTTAGTGCCATTTGCGAAAGTATCCCTGGGCTTTCTGGGTCAGAATTTGTCGACCTGCGTCCCTGCACTCCGACACAAAACTTCATGTTGACTGCACATAGCTTGGGACAAGATGTATTTCAACCATACATGAGTTTCAAAGCGAGGTTAAATGAAGGGCAGGTTGATATTGATCGCCTCACTGCAGCGTGGGAACAGACAGTTGCTCGACATTCTATTTTACGTACCGTGATGGTAGCTTCACCAAATGAGAGCAGAGTATGGTATCAACTGGTACTAGCCCAGCATCAACCAGAAGTGATTCTCATAGCCGACGGCCAAAAGGCTGTCAATGAGATTGCTGATCTGCTTCAAGAATGCCGTAGACACCTTCCTGCGTGTCAGCTTATCATCAGAGAGTCTGAAGCTAATATTGTTAATTGTACTCTGCACTTGAGTCATGCTCTTATAGACGGTGGATGCGTTGACGCGCTTTTTGAAGACCTCGCTTTATTTTATGCTGGCAATTTGTTTGAGTCTGAGGCTCCACAATACCGCGATTACCAGCACTTTTTGCAGAATAGGTCAGTTGAAGATTCTATAGAGTTTTGGTCAGCCTATACGAATGACTTGGTACCATGCTTGGTCCGATCTAAAGAAGTTAACCCCGGATTTCATGGTTTCCACTCACGGGAGATCCCCCTGCCAAGTACAGATGTGTTGAGAAAACGATGTCTCGATCATGGCATAACTCTATCAATCCTAATCCAAGCCGCCTGGGCTACCACGTTGCACCGCTGTACTGGCTCCACCGATATTACATTCGGAAACATAGTCTCAAACCGGGATATTGAGCTCACTGGCGTAGCAAAAATTATTGGTCCCGTTTTTGGAATAATTCCTCGGCGTATTCAAGTTTCGAGAGATGCTTCGACCGGGGATCTTCTAGAAGCGTGTCACGAAGATTTTATCAGATGTCTTCCTCATAGCAGCTTTTCCTACCTCGAGTATTTTGAGAGAAAGTATGGGTGTAGTTATGATCAACGATTGTTCAATACGGTGATTAACTATCGCAAATTTCTGGGTTCGCTAAAAGAGGGGGTGGGGAGCGGATCTGAATTGGTTCTGGATAATGTTTCGAGTGTTGACCCTTATGCTGTGAGTTCATTTCTTTGCAGTTGTTTGATACTTTATGATTACATACTAATTCAAGATTTTTAGTTTGATATTCTACTGGGTATTGATGACGATGATGGCCGTGAAGTTTCGGCACAAATCGATTACTGGGAATCGAGGGTATCAAATGAACAAGTAGGAGAACTTGTGAATGTGTTTTCAGCTGAGCTTTTATCTCTTTCTTCGATATAGGAAGTTGGTAGAGATGTATTTTGGCAGGAAGAATTTAAGGAGGAATCTGTATAGAAGAAGCTTTTGTTTATCAAATCTCGTGCTTGCCCCGACAAATTAATATAGACATTGGAATTTAAGCTCGCTTATTTCCAAATGGCTCTAATCATACAGATTTGCAAATTGTAAGAGTTAGACTCTTGGCTAAAATAAATATTATAATAATGTAAACAACCCAAGATACTCTGGAGCTCTTTAGTCACTGATCGTTGGGACTTTACTGGCTCAGCAGGGTGTTGACTTAAATAAAGCCGTGATAGCGTTGCATCACAGGTATTCTACTCCTGGCGAACGCATATTCTTCTACCATTTGATTTTTTTTACAATTTAAACGATGATGAGTTGTCGTTTCGTCACGATGTTTTGAAGGTGTTGGCATTTTGCAGTTTTGGTGGTGTAGCAGGGGGTGGCTTGAATGTGGGGTAGAAAACGTTTGCCGGAAGATCAAACTTGGTACATATCTCTAAGACTCGTTTGGACGTGATTATGTGGATTGGTTTATCTTTGCACTGCTTTTCGGAAGATGTGTATGTTTTGTCAAGTAGGTAAGTACCTCGTATATACTTCTAGTTACCTGCTACCTATTGGTTTATGATTTTGACCCCAGAAATCATAAGCGAAAATCGCTTTCAATGCCGTACTGTACGGAGTAGATGTGGTGGCTGTAGGCGTGGCTTCGGATGTGGCTCTAGATGTGGCTGTGCCTTCGTTGGCGCCTCTAGAACAAAAATATGTGGCCTGGTGACGTCGATAAACAAGACCTAGACATTCACCAAGACATTCACATAGAACCTTCACTCCTTGCCTTGCTTGTCTTGTTGTGGTACTTTATCAACCTCAACATCAAAGCTCTTTATAATAACGATAATATCATGCATGATTTGACTGCTGAAGTATACAAATAATTATGGCAAAACTTCCAGAGATGAAAACGTTAAGTTTATACTATTTAACCTTCAATTGTGGACTTACTCTCATTGACACTGATGCTTTTGCATCTCAACTTTTCAATGGCCTCTCATCCCCTCACTTACCAGACCTACTCGTTCTCTCCTTGCAAGAAATTGCACCGATACCATATTCTCTTATAGGTGGATCATTCCTGGTACCATACTTCAATCGATTCCACGATGCGGTCGAAAAAGCCTCAAAGAAACTATCAACTGATGGATCGGTATATACTTCAATAGCAGCACGAAATGTTGGCTTGACCGGAATTATGATATATGCGAAAGACCCGACACTTATACAAGATTTAGAAGCTGGTGAAATTGGAGTTGGAGCTTGGTCAATGGGAAATAAAGGAGCAATTGGGATACGGTTTACATATGGAAGTGGAAATACCTCGACAGAGTTAACATTTGTTGCGGCACACCTTGCTGCTATGGAAGAAGAATTGCAAAGACGAAACCAAGATTGGAAGAATATTGTTCGCGGATTGGTGTTTTCTTCAACAACCTCGAATTACGGCACGACCTTGCCTCAAGGTGATGAAGATAGACCATTGCTATCAATATCACCACAAGATGCTTCAATCTACAAATCCACATCTCATCTCTTTGTCGGTGGCGATCTGAATTATCGAACTTCTGTCATCTCACCTGCCACCAAATGATCACGTTGAAATTTTCCCACAGCCGCGAGATCTCGTTTCCTCTCCCAAACATTACTCGATCTTATTCGAGAATGATCAACTCAACCAAGAACGATTAGCCGGTCGAACTTGTCATGGACTTATAGAAGCTCCCGTCTCATTCCCACCTACATATAAATATAAATCAGAAGGCCCATTTATGACATCAGATGATAAATTGAATCGGTGGCCATGGGCAAAGCATAGATGGCCTAGTTGGTGTGATCGAATCTTGTATCTCGATATGCCATCGTGGGTACAAAAAGCAAATCCACAAGCTAAAATCATCTCGAATAAATACTCGGCACTGCCTCTTCTTCCAACCTCGGACCATAGAGCTGTAGCTTTAGATATAACGGTTCCCTTATTGCCTATACCGGAACCTGAAGAAGGAGAAGGTGGAGATGATCCAAGGGTCAAAATGCCCTTTGATATTGATATTGATTGGAAAAAGAAGAGAGAAAAGGCCAGGATGATGGAAATAGTGGTCGGGTTTACATTGTACTTTACGAGTACGAAAGAGGGCGCTGCTCTATTCATTGCAATGATTGTCGGTGCTGTGGGTGCAGTATTTTGTTTTCAAGGCGGTTTTTGGTGCTTGAAGACCATGTTATATCACTCAATAATTGGTATGTGCTGTTCTGGATTTTGTGTTATGGAAAGGCGTCTTCAGAAACATTATTAGGGGACAGCTTTTGATCACGGGTAATTATGGTAAGTAACAATTTAAATATTCCTGATCAAACCACATGAGATCTCGGAACCCACAAAACTTCCCATGGCACATTTTATGACAACTTTGAGCTTCAGTGCCATTATCAGTGTTAGTCATTTATAAGTGATGAGATTTACGGTAAGCTGGGGTGTAGGAATTCTTGGTGCCGGACATGGGACTTTTATTCAGCTTACTGAGTGAGCTACTTTGGCCCACCTCACGATATCATTGAGAGTGCTAGGCATGAGAAAACGTAATTATATTACCTCCATACCTTCTTTTCCCACTTCCCCGAAGCAAGAGAGCACTTGTCCACTCCATGCCCTCTGACAAGCACTTTCACTGCCCCAAGAAACCCAAGAAGAAACTTCGGTCTACACACGCGGCAACGAACACCCAGCCGCTAATGACATCGCCGTGCCGCCATTACCTCAACAATGCCAACAATGCCAAGAGGGGTCTCGAAGTTCCCAAGTGATCCGAAGTATTCAATCATTCTGAAAATTGAATTACCAAGAGAAAAGGGTTCCGGGTGCATGATCTATACCTAAGATTGCACGGCGGGGTGACCTTGGGCGTCAGCTTAATCTTAACATCACAATACATGAAGCCATGGTCGTTAATGCAGTATATAGACGGACGAGTCAGTAAAACATGTTCACGTTTGGAGATCCTACCTATCACATGCATCCCGTCACACAGGTGTTCCTAGAGTGCATCCGCAAATGCTGCTACCGCACAGCTCCGACGGAGATATATGCTCAACAGCCCACTTTGCATGGTTTCCTTAGATACCGTGTCTAATTCACATGCATAGATGCATACCTTACCTTGAACAGAAAAAGAAAATTGACTTGGTCGCTAGATTCCGATAATGCGATCTTATCCGGATAAAGCTCCGACGTAGAAAGAACCAATCCCTCTTCTGGACCTTCGAATCTTATCAGATTGATCTGATGATCATGTCAAAATGACAGTTGGGACCCAACGGAAAATAGCTTCCTTTACTGTACGGAGTACTCAGTACACTCTCGACCATAGGGTTACCGTTGTACCTTGTTATCTGATCAATCTGATTATGTACATGGAGACGTAATTGTTGACAAGAATGCGTTCATCCCCACATTTAACCCTACAGTACCGGTACCGCACTCGCTTGGTTGTTGTTAAAGAGGGTCGAGGGTCGAGGGTCGAGGGTCGAATGCGAGTACTGCAGTGTACACATGAATGTACTGTACTGTTCTGTTCTGCGGTACAGTAGTAACGGTACTACTGTAATAAGTCCTCACGAAAGGAAAGGTTGAATCCACATAGTTTCCGGATATCCACCTTGACGTTGATATTCTGATGGTGGCGATACTGTGATGCCATGATGGGAGAGTATGATTTAGAATTGGTAGCTCACATGAGTTATCGGTGATGATTGAAACGTTTTGATCAGATTAGGTAAAGTTCCAAGGAAGCTTTGATTTGATTCCTTTGATTTGATTCCTTTGATCTGATCAACCTGATTAGATTAGAATTAGCACGATTAGTTGTTGATTTATTTTCGTGCAACGAGGGGAAGGAAGGGGGGTGTACCAATATTCTCCTTCTACTGCACTGTATCAGGACGTGAGACCAGTTTTCAATGTCAAACACACATCCGTTCCGATTTTCCCCATTGATATCGTGTTGGCGGGAATGTGGCATCATTGTTCCTGTAAGCAACAAGCCAGTTCACACGTCCTCAAGTGCTTCACATCAATCTAACTTCTCAATAGGTAATAAATGGGAAAATTTACTTCCTATGATCCCTGATTATCCCTGATCATTGATGAAAAATTTGATCAGATTAGATAAAAGCTAGGCCATTTATCCCTACCAGATCCCACTCGACCCCACTTTGAGAACTTTAGCCAGCTAATCAACTGTGCTCACCGGTAGTAATTAATTCTACTTAACCTAAAACGATTCATTCAACTTGATTCCCCCCATGTTCATTCCGTGTGTCTTCATGTCCTTCACACGGCTACAATTCCATTCGTAGGTTGAGATGCGTGGGAAAAGGAACTTGTCCCATCAGTGGATGGATGCATGCATGTTCGTTCTCAAGGGGCCATCTTGATTTGCGTTCACCTGTCTGCCTTGTTCACATTGTCTTTCTGTTTGGGATCAATTTACTCACCTTCTCATTCACACTAACGAACTGGTGAGTGGGACTCCATGGGAATAATCTTGGCTGCCCCAAGAAAGACGGCAACATGCGTGAATTTTGAACCTGGTCCTAGCTGCAGGTGTAGGTGGAGGTCCGTACATGCATGTGGGTGTGGATAGCTGTACTGACAGGTAGGCCGAGATTTTACATATTAGTATTGAGCATCTCCCCCCATGATTCATCCATAGCTTCCCTCTTCTTCTACTGTTTCAATTTTCTTCAGAACGCCTTTTCCTCGAGTTCTGCAAATACTTGCGGCGTCTGTCGACCAACCGCAATCATGCCAACATTCGCAAAATTTAGACCTGGGTTTCGTCGAAAGGGTACAGAGGATATCGTCAATGAAAGTTCAGAAGTAGCTATGGGTGATGTACCATCTTCGAACGAAAAGAACCCTACAGTCAGTGGTGCCGATGATGCTGTATCTCCAAGCAATGCTAGTCAGGAACCAATTTCAGAACAAAGCGAGAAGGATGACCTGCCGACCGAAAATGCACAACGTGGTGTGCAAGAAATTGAAGCAGCAGCATTGACTTGGACAAAGCCATATCTCGTCATGGTTTTCATGCTGTAAGTGTACACTTGCCATACTCGTTGACAGATCTGGCAACTAAACGCTCCAATGACAGCATGTGGTTGCTTTACTTCGTCAATGCTATGCAATCTTCGATTTGTTACAACCTCATTCCATTCGCTACAAGTTCTTTCACATCACATTCTTTGATCACTGTCATCAACATTGTTGCCAATGCCATGACCGCCGCGATCTACATTCCACTTGCAAAGATGTTGGATCTTTGGGGCCGTGCTGAGGGATTCCTCCTCATGGTTTTATTTTCCACCGTCGGATTGATCATGATGGCTGCGTGCAACAGCATTACCACCTTCTGTGCTGCACAGGTACTACTTCACCTCGTCGATCCCCGCATCTTCAACAAGTTAACAACCATGCTCTAGGTCTTTTACTCGATCGGTTTCGGTGGCTTGATTTATAGTATCGATGTTATTACTGCTGATGTTTCCAAATTGAAGAATCGAGGTCTCGCATATGCTTTTACTTCTTCTCCATACATCATCACTGCATTTGCTGGACCTAAGGTCGCTGATGATTACTACTATCACATCAGCTGGAGATGGGGATTCGGTACTTTTGCTATCATCTTGCCATTCGTAGCAGCACCATTATACGTCATCTTGAAGATGAATCTTAGAAAAGCAGAGAACAAGGGTGTTTTGAAGAGAGAGAAAAGCGGCCGTACCCTCCAAGAAAATCTCTGGCATTACTTTGTAGAGTTTGATGGTAAGTCGCTATCCCTTGGCCGCCTTCTCTATTAGATATTGTTCTGACGTGTGAGTAGCTTTTGGAGTTGTGCTCTTCGCTGGCGGTTTCACGGTATTCTTGCTACCATTCACGCTTGCCGATACAGCACCAAATGGCTGGAAGACGAACTACATCATTGCCATGATTGTCGTTGGATTCTCGGTTCTTGTTATTTTCGCCCTCTATGAAACTTTTCTTGCCAGAGCACCTTTCTTGGACGTCAACCTCCTAGCAAACCGAACCGTCATCGGCGCATGTCTGCTTGATTTGACATACCAAATCTCTTACTATTGCTGGAACAGTTACTTTACTTCTTTCCTCCAAGTAGTCAACAACTTGACCTTGGCGGAGGCAGGATACGTGAGCGATACATTCGACGTTGTTTCTGGTGTTCTGCTACTCGGGGTTGGATTGTTGATCCGCAAAACCGGATACTTCAAGTGGCTTCTGTTGATTGCCGTTCCCATCTACGTCTTTGCTCAAGGTCTGATGATCTATTTCCGTCGCCCCAACCAGAGCATTGGCTACATCGTCATGTGTCAAATCTTCATCTCGATTGGAGGAAGTGTGTTCATCATCTGCGAGCAAATCGCATGCTTGGCAGCTTCAGATCATCAACACGTTGCCGCCATTCTCGCATTACTCTACGTCGTTGGAAACATTGGCGGTGCTATCGGAAACGCCATCTGTGGTGCCATCTGGACAAACACTTTCCCTCAAGCGTTGGCCAGATACCTTCCCGAATCAGCCATGGCAGATTTTGATATCATCTATGAAGATTTGGCCACTCAGCTCTCGTATCCAGTGGGAAGCGAAACTCGGACCGCCATTCAACTTTCCTATGGATACGCTCAGGAGAAAATGCTCATTGCAGGAACTTCCATTATTGGCCTAGCGTTCGTCTGGGTTATGATGATTAAGAATATCAACGTCGCCCAGAAGACCCAAGTCAAGGGTACAGTATTCTAAACAATCGTGTAATAGTAAATGCCATGCGATGATCCTACAAGATTTACCGCTTTTTTGACCGTCGGCAGGTCATTGTAATTAAAAATGTCATAATAATCAAAAGTTCTTGTATACTGGACCCTGTAACTTCTCCCGTTTCATTGTTTCGATGGCCTTTATGTTTTATCTGTGCCCCGAAATCGTACGCTATTACTTTTAGTCGGGACAAATGTTCCGTTAGCCAATGCTTTGCCAACTCATGGGAATAAAGGAATCCTGTACCACATCTTGCCGAATCGTTCACCACCAAGCGTGTGATCAGAACGACGAATCCTCTCCCATAAGGCCAATCGATCTAATTCCAAGTTATCTTGTCGAAACTTGATTCTGAAGCTAAACAAACAACAATGCCAATTCCATCCGATGACAGCACCCAAGAACGTTTCGTGTTCCAAATACCCATTACGTACACTCCTCGCATAGTGGATGCCCATCCCACAACCTCATTGGCACCTCATCCATGACATTTTACCCTTTGCATCGAAGCGAGATCGATTAGCGTCATCTGATTAGATTAAAACATTTATAATCTTATCTGATCCGCCCAGATTAACCTTGGAGCTACTCCGTACACCTACAGTAGCAGCTTCTTTTTCCCTTCAATCCTTGATCTGAGTTTCGTTTACTGAAGAGGAATCGTCCTTCATCCCGGACTTTTCTGTATACGAAATACATCCGATCTCGGAATCGTGCTTGTTGGTTGTTGCCTTGAAAATCGTTCGGTAACCTTAAAACACGGGGATTTTCATTGTGCCATTGTGGAAAAATTTATCCCACTTTTGAAGACGGACAACAATACCAAAGTTAGGTTGGTTGTGATGATTCGGGTGCCAATTGTTCAGTGCTAACGTCGTTGATTCTATTATCAGCTGAATTCATTCCTCAACTATTTTTGTATTTCGGACGGCTACGAAAGAACTATTTCTCGCTGTTGCTCAAACCCTTTAGAATGGCATCTAAGTTTTGGCCTAAAGGTGGCCTTCCCGGTATCTTACATCATTATGTGCGCTATACTGTTCTACTACTGCTCGGGTTAGCATAGTCATGCTGCTAACAAACACGTAGACTGAAACACTCGTAACATTCGAGTACACATCCGGAGCCATCCCCAAACCCCATAGTCTTCTCTTCATCGGAGGACTGGGAGATGGCCTCGCGACCACATCTTTCATGGCCGATATTGCCAAAGCTCTACAGCCAACACCATGGTCACTCTTTTCACTAAACCTCTCCTCATCTTATGCTCAATGGGGCACTTCTCACCTCGACAGAGATTCAGATGAGATTGCCGAATGTCTACGCTACATTCAAGAGTACAAGAGCGCCAAATACCCAAACAGCAAAACCGTACTCATGGGTCATTCCACCGGCTCCCAAGTCGTACTCCACTACCTCCATAAGCCCAATCCCCACACCACCACTCCAATCTTTGATCCCCATCTCAAACATACCGTCCGTCCTGTCCTAGATGGAGCAATCATGCAAGCACCAATTTCGGACCGAGAGGCCATTCATTCCGTGCTACGAGATGGTCTTGGCAAAAGACCAGCAAGCGATTGTCAAGCGGCATTCCGGCAAATCCAGGAGATAGCAAAGGATGCCGCAAAACGTGATCAATCGATCGATATCATTCTCCCCATGACCCTCACATCTCAAATCGGCTACGGAAACACACCAATCAGCTGCCGTCGCTTCATGAGCCTGGCCAGTCCTACCAGCCCCCAGAAACCCGACGAAGACGATTTATTCAGCTCGGATCTGAGCGATGAGCAATTAGCCAAGACGTTTGGAATGATTCATGAGCGCGGCTTGTTGAGGGATCGCCTGGTCATCTTCTATTCCGGCGCTGATCAAGCCGTTCCGGATTGGGTTGATAAGGAGAAGTTGTTGAGGAGGTGGAAGAATGCCGCGGATCATGGGGGAAAACATCAGGTTTGGGATGATGAATTTACGGCGATTATTCCGGGGGCGAGTCACGCGCTGAGTAATGATGACCAGGGACCTGCTAGACAGTTCCTGGTCGGGAAATTGATGGGCTATGTGCAGAGAATAGAGCAAAAGTAAGGGGGCTTGATGCTGGTATCATAGGCCTTGATTGAAGTTATTCCATATATGTTATCTACTACCCCTTCGAGTACTCGGATAGGAATCTAGATTTATGGAGAAAACACCCCATCTTACATTTTACCCAAACTTCTCCCCGATTTTTCAAATATCGTTATCTGCATGAAAACTCCCATCTCCTCAATACGTATCGTTGAGACCTTGTGGGACACCTCCGTCACCTCCATGTCATCACAATCTTTGGTATCTCTCCTCCTCGCAGCTCGTGGCCCAAATTCGCATTTCAGACACATTGTTATTGGCTGTATTTTCCAGCAGCGAATAAAGTTGCCGTACATAAACTCCGCAGTAGCTTGACTTGATATGCATGTAGTTTTTCTTTCGGCGTGGTCTCGATAACCTTAACAGGAAGACTGGTACCAGTTCGTTGGGTCGATGTCCGATATTTGATTGGATGGCAAATTTCTTGCAGGGGGTGTATCCTTATGCAGGTAAGATTCTGCATTGCTCTTTTAGATAGACAGACCGGGGGATTTTGGGCTTGGAATTCAAGATCAAGATGTTACTATTTTCTTTCCTTCCTTTCCTTTCCTTTCCTTCTTTTTTTCTATCTTGCTTCGATACACACTCATTCTGTGTAATTACTCGTGAGGTTAGCCGTCTTTAGGTTACTTATTGCTGGTAGCCTTGTAAACTTGGTGGGTTAAAATTATAAGTACTTGAATTTGTGCTCTTAAAACTATCATTGCCTCCATCATTAAATCTATGGAATCAAGAACTACACTACATTCCTCGAGGAGCTAGTGTGACTGATTTGTACAGCTCCCGCACCGTCAGCTACATGATCTATTTCCCGAAAATAACGCTGCTTGTTGTTTGTTCGAGATTATTCTCAGATGCAACAAAGTCCGCTACGTCATGATTGCAGAGTATCTATATCATAGCCGCCCTAAACATATGGCCAATAAACTCGGAATCATTCATTTGTACGTCAAGGAATATTTCCAGACTCGATCAGAGTAGAGATTCCAGAATGCAAACGCAGCAATTACCGCGCACTGTATCACTTACCTAAATGATTCAAGGTATATCAATACTATAAGGGGCACTTTTATGACGAATATTCCTGGATTAAATATAACTTTAGGTATACGTGACCGAACTCTGGTTCATTCACTGTGCCCGAGCAGGGAGCTCGAGACATACGTTACCATCGGGAGAACTATTATCCAATTTTTGGTCTCAGGAGGAATATAAGAAAGCATATCTTTTAAAGACATGGGATAAAGGAATGACAGTGAGTGACTCCAAACGGGAAATTGTATATCCAAGTCTTAATGGGGGTTACCGGTCGTTGTTTTCTGGTTCGGAGCCAACCACATTCTTCCTAGCCTGTCAATACGACATCCGAGAAGTAGATGAAAATTATCTGTCCCCGGCTGGGATACCAATGACGCAGTCCCTCGCACTGGATCAGGACTGGCATATGCATGCGTGGGTAATCATATGGACCTCTCATCTTATCTCATTCGCCATGGGGTAAAGGTTATGCTTGACGATGACCACTGTTCGCAGCTATCGAAGGTAATGGCTGGGACATGCTGAGCTTTCTTCTACAGCATATTGGAACAACAACAGTACAATCTGCATCGGAGGTCGCTTTCAAAAAACTCTATCACTGGCAACATCAATCAGTGATACCGGATACGACATCATTAGGAGCAACTCACCGGGTAGTTGAGATATTGCTAGATTGTTCATTGGGATCTGAATATTCTCACAAAGTGCAACGATATATGTTTGGCCTGGGGCCTGACCTCTTCAAAAACATTCTACAACGAAACCCTTGATTGTGAAGTTCTTGTGCGTTGGCCCAACGCGTCTCTTTCAGAACGACCTCGGGAGTGTTAGCATTCGCATTAACAGATAATTGCAAATTTAATAACCTCATGAAAAGCAAGCCTTGGATGGGATTCTCTCCCGAGGCTACCACATCCATCTGCGAGAATGGGGCTGGCTTTCCTCGGGCTAGTATCTTGAGGAGGATCTTAGAATTACAACCAAACACCCAAATCATAGAACCTATTCTGTGTTCGGCTCTTAAAATGGCTAGCATCGGTATATCACAGAGGGAATATCTTCAGATGTTTGATCCCCTTCTACGTCATATGCCCATGTGGTTTTTACCAACAAAGTCGTCTGCTCTGTAGTGGCAAGTAGCCCCTCAGCTTTTCAGGTCATGCTCAAAGCTCGACCAGATGATGGGTTCCATGGGTTCATTGAGTTCACTATTCGGAATATCTTTACAGGAGTTTTGTCGATGAGAGGTTGGTTCAGACCTTGAAAATCGCAAATCCCCAGCTTGGATGAGGTTTATATGTGTGACCTGATCTCTCCTCGCTCGCCAACAAAAGTGGTAATAGCTTTGATACGATAGTGACAGAGAAGGCTATCAAGCTTATGCAGAAATAGATTTGACTAGACAAGGATTTGGATGTTGGTTCTACTGTTATTAATATCGATAGCGCAAGCCAAGATATCACGAAGCTAGGTATATTTGAACTGGGCTGCATAGGCCAGACTAGAGAAGATGGCATTTCTTCTTTTCCTGGGAAGTATCCACTATTTCCGCTCGATTCCCAGTACTCGCACACTTGTAACATTGCCACCCTCAAACGCGATCTTACACGTTTTCCTTGTGGTGCTAAACCGCTAGAGAAGGCGAAATATCTCCTTGAATATCTCCTATGCTAACATCTGCAGATGTGCTCAAAGGGAAATTGAAAATATCTCTATTTTGTGACTGTGCGCAACTCATGAGAAGCGATTTTTATAAATTAGTTTTGGGCATTCACGATTTCCCGTTGCGTAAGTGAATTTCTATAATCTGTAAATCTCTATACTCAGCTGCTTGTATCAAGGGAAAATAACACAAGGCTTTGCACTGATGTTGACCCTCGAGACAATTAGCAATTCTACCAAGTTCCTATCCTACAGATAGCATGCAGGATCAAAGGACTTTTATTGTGGCCCCTGATTTCTCTCTTTGATTATATGCGGCTAATCTATTGGGTAGAAGTCATACATCTGTAATGGGATTGGAGTACCCTAGAGTATCACTTTTCTGGCAGGATGCCATATATTCGTAAAATCCTCCCTAACTCTTATTTAGCGTATATATCTTATATATATAATAGTAAAAGCTTTGAAGCGTTCACATTGAAAGATTTTCGGAATACTATATTAACTTCAAAATAACTTTAAATATTATATTAACTTCAAAATACTAGTATATTATTCTCAATCCCACTTTAACTCTTTAACTTCATTTAACTCTTTAACTCTCAACTTTACTTCAAATCTTTACTTTCAATATCATCAAATCATTAACTTCATTTTAATATTATCAACATTATTAACTTTATTTCAATATTATCAATACCATCAATATTTTATCAATAGTAAATTATTTTATTCGTTAAAGAATTGCTTTTTTTACTTCGCTTTCATTCCCTTATTTCGAAAATGCCACCCCCCCCCTAAATAACGTATTAACCACTTTAGATTTTGAATAGCTTTAATATTATTGATAATAATAATAATAATAATAATAATAATAATAATAATAATAATAATAATAATAATAATAATAATAATAATAATAATAATAATAATAATAATAATAATAATAATAATAATAATAATAATAATAATTAATAATAATAATAATAATAATAATATAATAATAATAATAATAATAATAATAATAATAATAATAATAATAATAATAATAATAATAATAATAATAATACTATAAATTTATAATATTTTATAAATACTTGAATATACTTAAATAAAGCAATACGCTTAAATAAGCCGAAATCTTATAGTATACTTAAATAAACTTAATTTAATATACTAAGATTAATAAACTAAGCTTAAAATAAAGATATGAATTATTAGTGTTAACTTTTATTTATATATTATATACTTAAAGATTTATAGATTGCTTAATCTTGTATATCAAAATACCATTTTGAATATAGAATTATACTATAAATTGAATATAGCATATGGCCATATTTTTGGTACTCTAGGGTATGCAGTCTATATGTATTGATTGAGCTTCAATTATTTGAATTTCTGATATGTGTTCACTTGCTATCGCTTATTATGACTAACAAAAGGTCATGATAATTTCTTTGGTCAGTATTTCTAATGATCAAAGTTGTCCATGGGTATAGTTCACAAGTGTTCAGGCAAAGCGAAGCTGCGAAGGGAACATGTCGAGGTGCATCATGCGCTCGCTAGGATCACATGACCATGTATTGACCTATATCGCAACACAACAAGGGGGGACCAAAACACACTATTTCTCATCAATGATTTACCAAGTGAAGAATCAAGTGGTTAGTTTTTGTTTCAATTATGTTGGAGTATTGTAGCCTTGATGTCTAGATCAGATATAGATGATCAAAGGATAATTATTCTATGGGAAAAAGAGTCTAGATTAATATTGGCTTACCAACCTTGAAGTTCTAAATGTTTTGTCTGCGTAGAGAGATATACTGAATGATAATATCTTCGTTTACCTACTCATTGAAGGATATTCCAAAAGCTCTAGTCACAGGGTTTAAACGATGTACCCTAAGCTATAGATTCAGGATTACTGTAATTAAGAGAATATTATCCGATAGCAGCTATATGCCAATTAGATTATTTGAAAGTTTGGGGGCTGACTTCATTATCTCATGAAGCTCTTGAAAGAAAGTTCATTGATTCTCTGCTTCGGTTCAAGGGATCGGAGAACTCTGATTTGAAATGCTAGGCCATTCAGCATAAGATTTCTCATCTCATTCGTTCCTTTAACTAGAGACATCTTCAAGCTTTAAAGACAACTCTCTCCATTTTTTGTTCCATGAAGAGCATTGAGATGTTATTGTCTTTAATATCTGGCGATGCAATCTAAAATACCTGTATTGCGCTCCTACAATCAATCTACTCTCCAGTGATATCGAACAATAATATGCTTATTCACCCTTGTAGCTGAGATTATCAAGGTGCTCTAATTCGGAGTATCCAGATATGTAAGTTCAGATGTCTACTCAGAATTCTTAACACGAATAAAATATCTGGGAACGTCAAAGAAAAGTGCACTCATTCCTCTTTAGAAACCAGAACATTCAAATGTTCTAATCCCAAATATAAAATGGATTAATTTTAGTTGTCGATATACAACTCTCAGAATGAAGAAATTTCATAAGCATATCGAATGTTAGTTTAGCATTGTTGTTTTAATTAGAGTATTCAAAAATCATGACATAAGCTTGCAGTTAACATAAACCAGATATAGATTTCACAATCAAAATAATATCTAAAGATCATAAATAAAGTTTAATGATTTCCTTTTCTTGCTCTGACATTCAATGCTATAGTCTCAAATGATAAAGAATGGTTAGTTCGTTATTCTTTTGGTTATGATCACCAAACGTTATAATCCCAAGTAATGATTAATTATCAATCATTAGACCTAAAAAGTTAAGATATTGGAGCCCTATAACTTCATCCAATGAAAATTTTTCAGTTCATTCTTCTTCTCAATTGACGATCCGATTATTCTCATTTCAAATAATTGATATGAGTTAATCTGATGTTCTTTGCAATCTGAATGGTAGGGCAATCTGATTTTGAATTTTAGGACAAGAGTCTAATAGATCAATCTATGTCTCATACAAGATAGACTCTCATCTGATTGTAAATTTTAAATACATTCTTTTAACCAACTCTGTTTGAGACTTCACAAGCGCTCGAATTTGACCAAGTAAAACGTCTAATTGGGGCTCACCGGAAGATTAAAATAGTTCATTTTGTGTTCATTCAATGAACATTTGATGAACATTTGATAAACATTTCATGAACATTTCATGAGCTTTTGATGTAAGAGCCCTCTAATTAGGCCCATCGAGCCTTCATTTCAATGAAAGTATATACCTTTTAATTAAAATTTAGTATTTTAGCAAAGTGAATCAATATTTGAGGCTCACCGGGAGCTCGGTAAGCCCTCAAAAGTCTTGGTATTTAGACGAAAGCTCCTATTATTTAAGATCTAGGCATCTATAAATCGGAATTCTAAGGCTGTTCACCACTAAAAGCAAAATGCAGTCACATTAAATGACATTTATTGAAGGAAAGTATATTAAATGCATTAGGTCATTATAAGTTATCTAGTAGACTATTCTGATATCTCGCTAAGCCCCTTACTACCTTGGATTAGATATTAGAACGTCTAATTGAGCTCTGATAGGTTAGAAAATAACTCCAATGACCTAATTTTAACGTGAAAAGTGCAAATCCACCTAAAACTAACTCGTGTCATCATGAATCCCCCTTAGTCACTCAAATCTGCTTCATCTTCCTCAAATTGGCGTTGCTCTTGGCTTCGGTATGGTGCATACTCGCGAGGGATCATTGGTGCGAGACGAGGACCAGAAATTGCACGATCTTGATGCTCATAACGATGCTCCTGCATCAAACTACGGCTAGCTGCCGCAGGAACCGAATGTCTGGGTGGAGGGGCACCATGTAGCGTGTGCATTTCCTGATCCCGAAACATGGTCATGGTGTGTGCTGCATCTAGCTCCACTCTAGCTCTAGGAGCTGGAACTCCACGGTTGAATTCGTGCTCAAATTGTTGCACGAAGAGGCTAGATCCATCCATATCATCCTCCTCTGGTGTTGGCTCCCTGATGATGAGTCTTTGACGATGGTGATTGATTGAGTGATTGATCGAGTGATTGAAAGCTGCAGGAGCAACTGGATCTCTACCATCTTCGTTTACACGTGGGAAAGGGCCTCTTCGACGCTCGGGGCGCCTGGCTTGGTGTTGCTGGTGATACAATGCCGCACCCTCGGCATGGGTTAGATAAGGTGCATCTGAAGCACCATAGGGGTTGAATTGACTGCTTGATGGTGGACCAGAAACTGTTGGAGGACCAGGATAGCGTCCTGGGGTCACCTGAGGACCTGCAAACCCTGTATATTGGCTCTCAGGAGCAGCAAATCCACCCAATTGAGGGTAATCAGAGGCGCTAGGGGATAGTTGGCTGCTGCACGGCCCAGAAGGACCATTTGCGGGGGATTTATTCTTAATAGGTGCCGATGATGAAGAAGGCTCTTTCTTAGCTCTTCGTTTAGTCTTTTCGACACGAGAGCGTTGTACTTTACCACGAGCCTCACGTGGAGCAGTAGCACGTATCCTTCTGGCTTCAGCATCCCCCCACCACTTCCTGACAGTCTGATACCAGTGCTCGTATAGCATGTTCCCGGTGTAAGTCCTGCGTGTTAGACCCCTAAAATCCATATCACGTTGCATCATATTCGCAAGATCTGGCCAAGGCATGCCGTAGTTGGCATTATATTCTCCATTCGGCCCATTAAATCTGGACAGACGCATGACAGTATGGACAAAATAATACTGCTCCTCCTTGCTCCAGAATTTACCTCCCATCTTGTAATATTGTGGAGGTTTAGGGAATTAGATGGTGTTAAGTGTGATGGAGATAACCAACCCCTCCTGGTGCTCTTGGGAAGGAATGGCGTGTATTCGTGATTGAATTAAACTGTATGCAAGGAAAGGTGGATTTTATTGAAGAGGTAGAGAGGCACGAGGCTGTGAGAGTATCAAATAGCTCACTTAGTATCGTTGAGATTGATCACTAATTGGCCTATAAGTTCTTTAGTATAGATCGTACATTAGATATAAAAGAAGAATCGCCTACCTTATGATCATCAGGGAGGCGAGATCAAAGTCAAATTGCTGCGAAAAGCCCCAAGATATATTAGAATTGGAGAAATTGTTGATGTGACACTGATTTAATAGTAGAAGTCGAGGATAAGTCGTCCAATAGTTGCATAAAGAGATTTTTATCGTGTTATGCGTGTTTGAGAATGATTTTCATGTGATATTGACCGTTCTGTAGGATGAAATCAATTAGTACGAGGCTCAGAATGCGTCAAACTTCAGATTGTGTCGGTAATAAAGCTATAAATGGTACCTACGAGACTCAGAAAAGCTTCAAATATGCTTGTAGCTTCTTTGAAAGATACCAAAGGGATATTTAACTGTCCAGGAGGTTCAACTCTAGTTCTAACGGCGGTATAATTGCCAATTTCGTTGAAGGTTGGTCGAAATTGGATGACAAGAAGGGAAGACTCCAGGTATAATGGCTTTTGTGGATAATAGAGTAAGGTGAAAGCTCAAAGAAGCTTCAAATTGGAGAGAGCTTCTTGTGTAGATGGTGAGATCCTTCAGGAGCAGTTCCAGCGTTATGTAGGGATTATTTGGAAGTAATTGTGATCGTAAATGTCGAGCAATCTCTTATTCGGGAGTTGTTTCCAGACTTTTGAGACTGTCGATGTCAAGGAGGCCTTGATGGCGGATCAAGAATATTGTTGAGCTGTGGATGGGAGGAAATTGTGGCCTTTCGCGCTTGATAAGAGATCTGTTGAAAAACTTTTATCAAGTTCGGGAAGAAGATGATCAAATGACGGCTCGGTATCCCAGGTTTGAGTGAAATGTTGCCGTGTATCGCAGGTGGAATGAGTCTACAGATCGGAGGAAGTGATTTTAGCAAGATAGAGTCTGTATTCAAAAGGTGAACGATCAAGAAACGGATCAAAGAGTGGGCATGGACGAAATCCCGTACATTTTATACCTTCAAGTTCGAATACAAGGAATGCAAAAGTTGAACTTGATGTGATAGCTATCTATATGGATAGAATATCAAGTAGGAGTTGTTTCCAGGTCGATTTAGAGCACAATAGTTCGTATTTTCGAGGAAAGTCGCTCGAAAACGAGTTCGAAATCAGTTATACCAACGTAATCGTGTCAAAGTTTGAAGTTTCTCAACCTCAAGAAGCTTAATGGGGCTAATACACAATCAAAAGGCTTCGAATGATCTTTGAGAAGGTCACAAGTAGGCTGTAGGGAAATTATTTAAGGGACAATAGGCCACAAGGTGGGAGTAAAGGTATGGTACGACATGTAAAGGGGTCAGGGGTGAGTGATGAAGTCGCATGTCATATCAGAAGTGAATAAAACACTCTCATCAGTCACAGCAAATTAGAAAAATTGGATGACTTTTCCAATACTCTATAGAGATTGAGACGGAGGAGATCTCTCCCGCATGATATTGTCGTTCCGGACCTCTGAAATACGCTTCGTAGTGCAAATACTGCTCAATTGATATAATCTTAAGCATATATTGCACAAGCGAGAACATTTTAGTTTCCCCTGAAAGATATATCTTGTCATGGGCCGTTCGTAGCATCTGAGAAGCACTGCTGGAGGTGTCATGGCCTAACAGTCGAAAGAAGCACCAGTCGTAACTCTAAACTTGATTAGATCTATATTATTCTGCTATCTGTAGCCTGAAGCCTGAAGCGAGAATGACAACCCGGGAGACTCACAGTCGACTTGCAGCAAGAATTCCTTCCAGTGGCAGAGCTCAAAGTCCACACTAGAAGTATCAAATTGAGGGGGAGATAGTCCATGGTAATGTGAGCTTTGAAGTTGTCGAGCCTGCACACAGTTACTTATAGGCGCACTGAAGTAGCAGACACTACATTGTCCAGTGCAGCATTCGAATGAATATATAAACATCAAGATGGAAGCGACAAAGGACCCTTTTCGAGGTGCTCCATCTAATGTCTGTGGTTGATAGGCAGCATACACAGTTTCAAGGTAGATTTAACTGTACAAGTAGAGCTTAAAGAATGCAAAGTTCAGTTCAAGATTACGTTGATAGCCTGCCAAGAACAGCAAACAGGAGATTGAGCCTGTAGAAAAAGATTGGAATCGGGATATTCAGTGATCCCATGGGAACATGCCAGAAGTATCCCGCAATTTCTTATTGTTATGTATATTATAGTGTCTACTCTGGGCTCTTCCCATTGAAATAAGGGTGAAGTAGACTTGATTATTGGATATAACCCAGATGGAACAAGCTGTTAGACAACTCTCAAATATGAACAGAATCCTTATAGCCACCATCCTATTCCTCTTCAATCGATTCCCAATTCCCTCAATCATTGCCCTGCTATACCTTTCCCATGCGCTTATGTCACAACCCATCTTGAAGAATTATATCGATTTACATTACTAAGGTCGTTCTGAACACTTGAGTAGAAGCGTAAAGTGTGATTGTCATCAGCATCTTAGGGTCGACAAGCTGCGGCGGAGGCGATCAAGAGCTGCGACAGTGGTGGTGTGAAACGGCGACCTAAAAAGGATGTGTAGCGAGAGCCAAGCCAATAAACATGGCTAGGTACGAGAGGATGGGAAATTCGTAGATTGTTCTTGGTATAATAAACTTTCTTTTGCTTTTGAACCTCTCCTTTCTTCTTGGAACCTGTCTCTTCAAACCCCTGTTCTTCTTCTAATTGCTATCCCCTAGGGAGCATCGTAGTTCCATTGCACAGCACTCGAGGCTTTGATTCTGTGTCGTGCATTCGATTTTGATTGGTAGAGGTAGGGTAAGAACTAGATATATGAGCTTTCGTTAGTCTCAACTGGAGGAATGTTGGAGGGAAGGCTGCGGAACTATCGTAACATTGAGAATTGAGAATGGGAGATCTACCATGGGTTGTGTAATTCTTTGGAGAGATAGAAGAGATTCCGAACTTGCTGCTATTGTTACCGACGACAATCATAGATATCATACCGGTTGATCTAGTAATCTAGATGAGACTCTAGGATAGTAGAAAATTGTTATTGTAACCTGCCACTGTTTTGAGAATAGAAGATAGAGCCGAGAATTATTGCCTGGTCGGTTTATGTTGCATAGAAACAAATACAAAGAAGTCAGAACTCTCTTTTTCGTTGAGGTATTCTCGACCTATGCTATGTTAGAATCTAAGAATTCCATATTTTGATTAGAGAAAGTCAAGCACACACAATGGGTATTTGGTATCATACGATCTTTTACTAAGGGCTTATCTACCTCGATTTTACAGCAACTGAGTCTTTGAGCAAGTAAACTGATGAATAACAAGAAAACCCTGAGCAGAAACAAGAACTTTTGCCTATCGGGGCAAAATCAAGTGTTACGTTCATCGAGTCATAAGGATGTTGCCCAACAGAGCCATGGATACAAGTTGTTTTTACTAATACGTCATTATTAAAGGATAGGATAGAAAACAAACGGCAGGGAGAAAGCATCACAACACCAAGAAAACATCACGGAAACAGCAGACACTACACAATAGTGGAGGTATTGTGAGAATCCGACTCATTAAACTATTGATACATAAGGAAGTGAGGATACGCGGCATTCGCTCAACCCTTGGACGAATCCAACGCGACTCCGGACGTTCAAGGCTCACATTGACATATCATGACAAAGCGAAGAAGTTAGCAATGTACCTCAACCAAAGGTCGAACTCAGATAAGCAAAACATGAATCAACAAGGTCGCAGAAATCATGACGAAATGCCTTGAAAGATTCCGAGGCCAAAGCAACTTGCTGCACAGGGACAACACGGTTCAGTAACCCGATATTAGGCCTCTTTTGATCGGCTTGGAGTGGAATAATGTCAATGGGTTGGACGAAACTCGAAAAAGGCTTACTAGGTCTCAGTTCACGAAGCCTCACGTCTTTCTGCGTAGTTCAACAATTCAGATCGAGGGAGTTCATGCAAAGCCCAATTCCTTGATTGAAGCTGGTCTGGCACAGGAGACCAATCGTCATCTTCACATCATAGATTAATGGTACGAACGGTGCATTCTTATAAAGTTTTCATTAGATCATTGACGGCTTTCGCAGCAAACCTCTTCCTCTCAGCTTCGGGCAGATCCGCACCCATATCTATTAATGTCAGTGTGCATCTCATACAAAGTACAACTCTCTTACCTTTGACCGCTTGCATTCTCAACATCAAAGCTTCAAGCTGATCTACTCCATCCTCATTCTCAACTTCCTCAGAAGCGCCTGCCTCTTCGGTAGAGTCGCCATGGATTGCCTGTTTCATGCCAAACATTTCCATCTCCATCTCAGCCGCTTCGATTCCAAAGCCGATACTTTTGTTCTCATCGCCATCATCCTCGAGACCCTCAAGATCAATATCTTCTCCTTCATCACCGCCACCTTCCCATTCGTTTGCTTCTAAAGCTTCCTTCAGTCGGTCAATGCCCATTGGTTCTACAGATGTCAATCATAATTACCAGATTTCTTGAACAGAATCTTTTACCTGAGTATTCATTTCGACCTTTACTTTCAAAATCAACAAACTCGAAACCATGCTCCTGACACAAGTCCTCCCACTCATCGAAGCTCTTCTCCAAGTAGGGAGTCGTGGACTGCGGCATTGCCACAGCTAAACATACACCATCCCATGTATAGCCACAACCTTCCTTAACAACTTCGGCCACATTTTCCAGGAGGCTCTTGAAACTTTGCAATCCAGCTTCATCGATGGGCTTTCGAAAACACACAATAAAGGCACCAAGAACTGTCAAAACTTCTCGAGCTTCTGGTGCCAAGAACTCCTTTGACCAGATCTCAGGCTCATGTATTTCATCAAGCCATATTGGAACGCTTGCAGTGTAGTAGTTGGTTTTGATAGACCACTCATGGGTCACACCCGCAATTGAATCCCCCGTGATAGCAGGCGCAGAACCCGTGAGACCTGGGAACAATAGTTAATATCAAGTTCATCTACATAGGTTCAAATAGTGTTCTAACCCTTCAACAATTCTACAAGACCTGAATCTGGTCTACTGACTGCTAGAATGCGCCGGGGATGTGAGATTTCCATTGTCATGGTTGATAGTACCTAGTATGTAGTGTTAGATATAAACAAACAAAAACAGCAGGTTGACGTTTCGGAAGTATCTTTCCCCGAGCCGAAGTTTTGTTATTCTCCCATTGGTTCACTTCCTTTGTCACCAAAACAAATATTCATTAGGCATTATGTACGGAAAAAGTACAGCAGTTATCTTTGGTTTCTGGGAGGATGCACATGTGCTCCTCATTGTTCTGCTCTATCTCAAATGCCAGCAAGGAAAACCCTCCCTTCCCAAGTGTGCTTGTGCGCTAGGTCATCCTCAATACCAAAGCTTATGAAGCTCTCTCCTGCCCAGACTGGTTTTGCAATGAATCATGAATTCCCCCCTCAAACGCCGACATTTGATAAAATATTCTTTCATCCACATCCCATTCGAGTCTCTCAACCTCTTGGTGCTCCGCGTCCGCTTGCTCTCGCTCTACTAACAGTAGCCCTTCCTCTTGCCAATCCCACACCTCTACCCCTGGTATTTCTGCTCCTGAACATGGGCGCGTTCCTATATTGGGTGACATCAGCCTTGCTCACACCTATACGAGCAGCCCAAAATCTGCACATCCACTCCATCGCCATCTTAACTGGACTAACCTCAACATATCCGGGACAATAAAGAACCTCACGTGTGAACCTCGGATGTAGACTTGATCTAAATGACTGACACGGCCATCGCGCGCTGTAACGGTAATATCCTTGAGTTGAACGTTCATGTTATCTTCCGCTATAAGAATATCGAATCAGCACCTTTCTTCTTTCCTTGCGAGTAAAGAGCTCAAAATTGTAGTGGGAAGTCGTACCTTCCAAGAGCTTCCCGCGGTAGACCTGGCCAGTTGTGATTTCGAGAGTGACGACATGGCCCTAATAGATTGTGATTGTCAGTAGCAGTCATGGCAGAGGTTAATCTCGAGCATGATAGTCTATAGGAAAGAACTGCACGAACCTGGGCCTCGTTCAAGAGCTTGATTGGTATTCCGATTGTGCTCGTCATGATGGCTTATAATTAAATGTAGTACAAGATATTGGACTGAAGGGTAATAGGTTCTGCGAAAGAGTTGTTGAAGACTGGCGCGCGTGAGTATGGGAATGAAGCTTTGGCTCTATCAGAATAATTCGGCGCTAGTAATCTTGAAGCTTTCGGCAACTTCCGTTCAACGCCCTTCAAGCACCTCCTCAAAATTATTGTTCCGCTCCGAACATCATAACGATTTATGAAGAGTTACATCAATGGATATGAATACTCTCAACGTATCTGCAACTTTGAACATATTTCGTCTTCTTGCAAGACCAACATTGGTTTTACCTCAAGCAACAATTTCCACGTTCAACCATTTGCCGATACCCCTCAACTCGGCTTTTGAAAAATCCAAAAATGTTGATATTAGGGCTGTAGTGTTGGACAAGGATAATTGCTTCGCATATCCCAAATCCAATGATATTTACGAGCCTTACAATGTACGTCTACAAGTGTATCTCATGATTTCTTGAGCTTGCCAATCTATATTGAGCATCATGCTTCCACCTACATGATGATATGTACCTTTCTTCATCAATTTTGTTACTTCTGCTTGTCTTCCTCATTCTCAAGCAAAATATATCATAAAATCTTCATACGATGTTAACCCATATTAGGATAAGTTCAAAAGGCTCAGAGAAGCCTATCCAGGCCGGCGGCTTCTGATCGTTTCTAATACAGCGGGTGCTGAGTCTTTAGATCGTTTTGGTGAACTTGCTGCCCAAGTTGAGAGATCTACTGGCGTTACGGTCTTGCCCCACGCTTCCAAGAAACCTGGTTGTGGTCCTGATATCATGGAATACTTTTCGAGATACCCTGAGACAGGAGTCACGAGGCCAGATCAGATAGCAATCGTTGGTGATAGGCTTACAACCGATGTCATGATGGCAAATCTGATGGGTAGCTATTCTGTCTGGGTCAAAGATGGTGTTGTACCAGTTGAAGAAACAAGTGTGGTAAGTACGTACCGTTGGTATCTTTATGGGTTCAATCTGATATCTGTTTCCAGTTCGCAAGATTAGAGCAAAAGTTTGGGGCGTTTCTAATCCGACGCGGTTACGAAGCACCAGAACCTGCAAGTCCGTTCGAGAAATAGACTTATGTCGTTGCTCCACAGTCAAACGATTTTATCTAATAAAACTGACCTCACCTTTTGACTTGCTATACCTTTGCTTTTTTATTTCCATAGCTAAGAGCGTGAATATATTAATACAGCAGTACACAACTTCCAAAAGACACCGTGTTGCGCTTGAGCTATGCTCACATGAAAAGCGCGGGCATTAGATTGGAAAGTCCTACTAGAAAACCTCGAATATCCTTCACGCTGACTGCGAGGAAAGAACATCACGGACAGCGTTCACAACAGCTATTGGATCAAGAAGGAATCACTTGTTACTATTCCAGGCAATCAGACTCACTGACCATATAAGAACCATGGCAACTTGGTCGTGGTTTTTCTCTTGGGGAAGAGTGATGGAATTTATACAAACCCAAATTTGTCCGCAATCCATACTACGGACACGACAGAATCCCCATTTTTCACTCTTCACTCTCCATGATATATCTCTCGTATTCTTGACTTGCATGTCCTCTACTCCCATATCCTTTGTATTCCCCGCCTTAAGATTCCCTGGAGCCTATACCAATGATAATTTGGCCTGAAGGCTGAAACACACCAGCAGATGCCTAAAGCTACAGCAATTTGTAGGATATGATGCAATAAATATCTTGACCTTTGGGGGCATTTAAGCCTGGCTACTTGAAGAATCCACAAACATCAAAGCGTTTGTTTCTGTGCCCGTTCGCGCACAGAGAAGAGGGAACTCATCCCACCGTACCGCAATGGTCGCTGGATTACTTTCGTGTGGAGTTCGCCTTGCTGATAGAGTCTCCACCGGTTCCGGAATATAGCCAACGAATTAATCTGTTTACACTTTCTTTATCTTTTGGAAAAATTGTGTACTTTGTACTCGAGTACTATATTCAGAGTTTTTCTAACACCGAGGGCCTTGAAGTACTGACCGCGTGTCCCACTGATTAAAATCCCGACTTAAATTTACGACGCCTCGTGAGTCGTCACCTCATCACTATCGAAGATATGGAAACATATCTAACAAAGCATTGACACGCCGCTCTCTCGCGGTCCCCTCCCTACAATTATTATTCATGCGCAAGCCAGAATACGAGCAAAGAATCATCGTGGTGCAAATATGACGTACATCCAGAACACTCACGCGGAAGTTGTTTCTGGTACAGACTTCAGACATGTACCTACGTGTCAGTTTGACGGAGTAACAATGTTCCCAAACAGATGGAACACGCTGAGCCTCGTCGCACATGTAACATATTCTCCATCGTCAGAGCTTGGCCCGAGGAACAGTCCCACTATCGCCTCTTGGTGAGGAAGATCTCAGAAACCCAAACCCAAACCCAAACCCAAACCCTGGCCCTTTTCGTTGCGATCTAGAGTTTACCCAAAACAAGGAGTTTGGCTCGTCTTTTCTGGTGCATTCCAGCAGTTGGGCCCGAGGCAGTCCGCATTGAAAAGGTTATTATGGTAACATTCGAGCCTCAACAAGCCCTTCTCGAAGTTTATGCGATTCCAGCTTGACAGTCGGGTGGAGGCAGTAGATCTTGTGGGGAGGACATTTGTAGGAAAAGCCAAGCCTGGTACAGGGAGAGCCATGCAATGATTGTCATCTGAACTTGGCACGCAAGATCGGGAATCCCAGCTTACATTCTGCTAATGGCGCTACGTATCAAACAAAAACCAGAGTAGAAATATTTGTACGGAGTAAGACGAGGTTGACTGGTGGTTTGGCTATTTTTGGCTCAACAGTAAGCTGCTTAGGAGGCACTAGAGTGGGGTCCAAAGATGCTACCTAACAGAGGAGATATCGCGAATTCTCGGAACCAAGAAAAGAACGAGCCAGAATTTCAGGGCTGGTTTCTCTGATGATTCGGAGGTTACTTTGACTTTTATTTGAAAAGTGTAAAATCCTGGTGCGAGTGGCGTAGGCAGAGCCACCCACCATCAACAAACATGTCTTGCTTGCATACACCTAGCCATTTGCATAAAGGAAAGGTTCTCACTCACTCGTTAATATAGCCGTGCGTTTTGTCGACTTCTTCGGTTCTTCTCCGTCTAATTTGTAACGTCTTGACAAAAACGTGATACGGTCAGTCTTTCGAATTCTGGTTACGAGCATCTGTAGACAGAAAAAGTAACTGCCCTCCAGGGAGCATGGGAGAAACAAACTCCTGAAGTGGAACACGTGAGTTGCTCATCCCATGCTTCTGCGTTATGCAACTTATGCTTATGCTTATGCTGTGCGGATTGACGCTTTGGGACATTGATCCGTACGAAGAAATAGGCTAAAGTCTTGTTACCCCTTTATGCATCCTTTTTGGTGGGGGTGAAGATAGCATTTTCGTCCAGCTCAGGTTAGCGTCGCATGTTTTGGTCTCGAGAAACTTTCATATGGAGCCAGTGCGGATACTTGCGATGGTAAAACGGCTTCCTCCACGAGCCTACTGACGGGCTTCCATCCTTTTGTTTCAGTACGAGGCAGAATTGTTTTGTTGCTGACGATTCTGCTGATTCTGGCTTTGTGCAACGGCCTTTCCGACCTCACACTCTCTTCCCCCCTAACAAACGTCAATTTTTATCTTTGCGGGTTAGACACGTAATTATTTAACGTCTTTACCAGGGGGTCAGATAGCTCGATTCTGTATTACCTCATTGTCAGGGGCAGCTGATAATGCGGCGTATCGATCCTATACCAAATAATTGTCTGTTAGATACGATAGCCAAACACGAAGATACGAGCGATGGAAGAGACGAGTCTACCCTGATCTGAATGTTTGGGGGGAGAGGCGGTATATCGATCTCTATTACCACTCCCCTTTAAAACGGGGAGCGTTCCTGACTAGAGGTCTAGCACAGGTCGCAACTAATCTACATTTGTTATAGTGCATAAACATACAAAAGACGAACTACACAGTAGTCCCACACCATCGCCGAAGCCGGTTACTGATGCAGGTACAAGTTGCATGCTTCACCCTTTTGCTTGCCGGAAAATTGTAATGCAGCACAAAGCATACTCCGTACAGTACACTATTCCTGACCAGGACCTAGGTACGGGTCGCCAGTAGAATCACAAACTATTCTAGGTCTGGTGTAGACCACCTCACCACTGAGGCAAACCACTCGAGCTAATGATGTTTAGGCCAAGGTTTAATCTTTGGCTTGATGCTGCCAATGCCAATGCCATGGTGTCTTTCTCCGTCATCCCATCTTTTTCTAGTATCTTTCGGCATCTGCGTTTGTTATTGGTTTCATCGAGCGGTAAATCGTGGCTGAATACGTGAAAGATTTTGATTGCTCAGAAAAGAAGAGAAGAGGGACAGTATTGTACACCAAGACACATTTTTTTCTTCTTCATCACACTACACTTGTGCTAACGCACCTCATTGGAAAGCTTATTTTTCTTGCAAACTTTGGTGCATTCGCAACATTGTCACTTCATATGGTGGGCAGAAAAGATGTGTACGAGTACGGGCGTTATACTGTGTAGCTTGCATGACTCGGCCGGTCGATTGCATCTGTTGTTCTAGTTTTTGCAAGTGATGGTGTAACGTACAGCAAAGAATACCCGACATGATTGGTACGAACAACATGCCACTGGACTCGGATGAAGAGGAGGGTCGGTACCAGGAAGTCAGAAGATGGGTCTACATGGTCAGAGCATCGTGCGACTCAACCCTCAATTGGGCACTCCACTGAGGTATGCATTCACTCACTCACACATCCGACACTTTCCAGGGACTTGCCGTCCGTATATTCAAAAACCGAAGAAAGATCATCTCAGACAGAACTTGACAGGAAATGCGGCGGTTGCGTTTGTTGCTAGCCACCAACGAGCATTGGCACTGGTCCTGAAAGGTCCGGAATCTGCAACGCAATTCAGGGGTATACCTACCCTTGTTTGAGGAGGAAGCGGAACAGAAAACTAGGATGACGAGAGTCACCACACAATGGGTGTGTGGATGGATCAATGTACCAGGTAGGTGCTTGCCACTTGTGTGGTAAGATGCAGCAGTGCCAAATGTACTGTATCTCTTTGCAGCCATACCACCGCACAAATCCAGTACCTGACAGACCGGAGCACATCAATGGACATGCGTTTGTCCTTCTACCCATGGGCGCTCCAGTACCGTAGTATAGTAAAATCACCAGGATCACCCACCCCCTATTTGGATCTTTTCCCCTTTGGGTCGTGCGCGCATGGGTGTGGGCAACTAAACCGCTGGGCCACGCACAGGCATCTTCAGGGTGTATGATTTTCCGAAGGAAGAACAATGGGCTAGGGATCGAGTTCACGCCTGGGTCGAGAGAAAGAAAGATTCACCAGCATGGCGACAGTAGCTAGTACGGGTTCTTGTGTCCGTCTGATGTTTTACATTGGGGAGAGATGTCAAAGTTCGAGTGATTTGTATTGTCCTGGGCATGGGCGCTCTCTGTCTCCATTACCTGACTGTCTCCATTGCCTGATTGTCTCCATTACCTGATTGTCTCCATTACCTGGTTTAGGAATATTTGCACTGTTCATGGGTAGATAGAGTTTGTCGGCTCTTGTATGCGTGTGCGTGTGGGTGTATTTGAATGGACTGGTCTGGGATCGGCTGCGAATTAGCATCAAATAGTCTCTAGGTCGGCATAGTACAGGACAGGACAGGACAGGACAGTAGTAGGGAGTATTGGACGATGAGAGTCGCAAGTATGAAAGTATCCCAACTAACTACTGTAACTAACTACTGCATTACTATTGTTGAAAAGAAACCCTCCCTCATCCCCACCTCTTCCTTCACCGTGCCAATGAATTACGTGAGCTAATACTTATGAACTGTCCATCAATTGCATGCGTTGTTGATGCGATGTGCGTCCATCGACTCAGAGAATCGAAGGGGGGCCTTTGAGTTGGAGCGAAGGTCTACCATGCACGGGCAAGGTGTGAATGAAAGAACGCATTGCAGAGCATAGGCGGAGAGAGCGTAATGTACGCACCATTCAATCGATTTATTATGTAGGCGTGTAATTGTGCCGTAGGCGATTGATTACTAGGTAGCTGATACGTACCGACCGGCATCCTCTCTTGAACCATCCCTTCTTTTGGACATGTACAGTCGTTATGGACTGTTATGCATCGACGGACTCCTTCTTTCTCTTCTGCCTTGTTATCGACTGGTATGGCGGTTTCTCCAGAGTTTATTTGTCGAGGTGAACTCTCTCTCTTCGTGGATTCCTAGTGATGCCCGTGGACCTAGGTAGGGAGTTCGATGGTACTTGAAGTCCATTGAACGGATGTAATTACTAACCTACATGACCATGGCCTGTTTGAGGGATTCGACTGGATGGATGGACAGAGCAAAAGATCTAATTCGTGGTAAAGAGTGAAGCGATATAACAGATGGTCGGATATGTATATATTGCATATCTACAGATTCTGTGTTACGCCTAGATGCTCTCTCGCTCTCTCTTTGTATATACCTAGTAATTCCTCACTGAAATACTGCGGATGAGCTGATTGCCTGTACGTAGCATATACATACATATATTCTTACATATATATATATATATACATATACATATATTCTTACATATAGAAATATATATACACACACATATATATATATACTGTATATATATATGTTCGTATATATATCCATATCCATATACAGACATGCTTACATACCGTGACATACCTACATACACATACACACATACACATCCATATACATCCATCCCATCCATCCATCCATCCATCCATCGACTTAGCTAGTCCTCAAGGACAATGTCCAGGATTGACTTCTATTTTAATATGAATAATACTTTTCTCTTACTGGCCGCAAAGACGAATAAAAGTCAAGTTCAGCCCACTCCACCACGTTCCTAGTCCCAAAACTTATAAATCACTCCCCAAATCAAATAATAAGTAACCTTGAACTTCCAAGTTGGAACCTCCAGGGCTGGACGTGACCCAATGACCTAAACACACACTAAAATTTATTCACTACCTATACCCACAGATCCGCTCTTCGCTGCTCGCCTTTTTACCCCTTCCCTTCCCTTCCCTTCCCTCCCCTCCCCTTCCTTCCTTCCCTTCCGTTCCCTTTACTTTCTCCTCTTTCTATCGTTGCACTTCTTCTTTGACAACTTCATCATCACTCTCTTTTCTATCCCCCCATCCTCTCCCCCTTGTGATTACTTCCTCCCCTTTCCCTCTCGTCTTTCCTTTAGGATTCTTCGGGTCCATTACACTCCTTCGGATTCTCAGTATTCACATTGGCATTCACATCACATTGACATTCACATTGACATTCACATTGACATTGACATTCACATTCACATTCACATTCAAATAGTCAGATTTACACTATACACCATACACTATACACTACTTACTATACATTGCAATACAATACAAACAATACAAACAACACAAACAACACAAACAACACAAACAATACAATACAATACAATATACCTCTACCATCCTGCAATTACATTCAACCTTCCCACGTTGAAACCCGCACCATTGTTTACCACAGAACAGCATCAAAGTCAGTCTTGACTCAACACTCCTTCGTCGTCTTCGGCTGCATCACACCTGTCTTTACATACAACCCAACGACAAGAAAAGAACGGAAAGGAAAAGAAAGGAAAAGAAAAGAAAAGCATAAAAAAGGAAGAGTCAACTTGGCCTTCATAACACTCCTTTTTCATATCAACATCGCTACTACATTTACGAATCTTTTCGAAACATACCAACATCATCTACCTCCCTACTTATACCCTTCTGTTTTCCTGCAAGATTCAGCGAAGCATTTGCACATTCGGCTTTGAACGGGCGTTCATCTTCTCTCCGAATTTGGATTCATTCAAACATCTTGTTTTATTTATTCTCACATAGGTTTCGACCCACACAAACACCTGTGCATACCACGCGCATCACATCTCGACGATCACTGAGACTCGTGCAACCAAACAGACAATCGCTTGTCATACTACATACAAATCATAGGAGGAAAATATAAAGTATTAGGAGAATACGAAAGTAATTGACTACGGTCCCCCCCAACACTCATCATGTCGGACATGTCGCAAGAAGATGCCCTTAAAATGATTTCAACACCATCCCCTACCGCGTCCAATTCGGCTGGCAGCAGCTCCGCTTCTCGCAGACCTCCTCGCAAGAGCACATTGACTCAACAGCAGAAGAACCAAAAGAGACAACGGGCAACTCAAGATCAATTGGTTACTTTGGAGATGGAATTCAACAAAAATCCAACACCTACAGCCACAGTTCGAGAGAGGATCGCGGAGGATATCAATATGACTGAACGTTCAGTTCAAATCTGGTTCCAAAACAGGTCAGTCCACCTTCTTCTCCAAGTCCAAAATCGCGTTGTCTAATTGTCTAGTCGCAGACGTGCGAAGATCAAGCTCATTGCCAAGAAGAGTATCGAGACAGGAGAGAGTTGCGAAATCCCAGAAGCTATGCGCCAATACCTTGCGATTCAAGAAATGGAATCGGGAAAATCCTTGGGTGGTAATTTCTTAGGCCGTGGTGGTCTTATGCCTTATGGTAGTGGTAACATGCTGATGGGTGGAGATCAAGGTCCTCAAGGAAAAGTTGGTGAGTAACACTTTGAAGAATGTCCATCTTACGATCTTCCGCTGACAGAGAACAGTCATTCACCACCTTTCCTGTCGATCACTTAGCATTGGATCATGGAGACGCATTGGTCAAAACGCTATGGATCTGATTATCTTCTACTCCCCTGATAAATCTACCATGACGTACTACATCAACAATGACCAAGCCGGCTACAAGATTGAATACCCCTTTTCATCAATCAAGAATATCTACCTGGAAAACGGAGATAACGAGTCGCGACCTGGTGGACTAGTTGTTGAGCTCATTCGTGCGCCAAATTTCTTCATGGACTCATCAGGATCGGGTGGATTTTACCAATGTGGTGATTTCACCGAAGATCAACAAGCGTCTCAAGTCATGGTTCATCATCTAGGGGGTCATCCTAAGGTTCTTAGCGGTCAATTAGCCAAACTCGTCTCCCTCGAGTCTTTCATTGCTCGCGACAGCCCATTTGCACACCAACAACCCTTGTCGATATCGGCCCCTGTATCTCCCACTGGTCACCGCCCATCATCTCAGCCCAACTTTAATGCCCAGCCTCACGTAGGTATGTTCCAAGAATCACAATGGGGTATTGGTGTTCATCCAAGTGCGCGTGGACCGGGTCACCGAAGACAAAAGAAGTCGATCCGTCCCCATGGCTGTCGATTTCTCCATGTTCAACAACCCGATGCCATCATTCCTCATTCAGCACCCTGGTGAATCTCAACACCAACAGCAACAACAGCAGCAACAACATCCAAACCCCAACATTTTTGCTCCAATTCCTCAGCAACCAAATAACCTTGGTCCTTTGGGCCCTAACCTACGAATTGACACCTCGTCTGGTTACGGGATGGATTTCAGACAATACCCCATGTCTGCAGCCACTACGACATCTCCGTCGGATTATGCCAGCCCGGGTTTCTTTCCCCATGCAAATGATAATGGACCTATGACAGGACCAATGCCAACTTCCACATCCATGCCAGCATCTAGCTTTGCGCCTTATTCGATGCCTTACCTGTCGCCCGACCCTTCATCGCTCGTTCCCCCATCCGTTTCTCCTCTGTCATTCATGAGCCACGGCGACCCAGCGATTGTTGACCAATCCCCACCAATGTCTATGATGCACCGAAGCGCTTCTGCCGATGTTTACAGCATGCACAATGACTCCGCTATCTCCGATGATGGTACCGGACTTAATGAGATGTACCAGAAGCACACTCTCAATATCCCTATGCATCCTCATTCCCCAGCTTTTGGTGAACAATCTGCAGCCGATATAGATATGAGTAATCTTGTTCAGTTCCCAGTCGATCACGATGGTCTTCCACATGACGGTCTGTCGCCTGAGCATATGCCACAGTGAAGAAGAAGAAAAAAAACCCTTTTGGAACTGCCTGAGAACCCGGAATGGGTCATGTGGCCTTGTTGGAAAACGATCTTGGAGTTGCAGATATTGAGATGATCAATTTCTGTCTTTCGAGAACCATTTTTGCTTAGAAGCTGTTGGGGACATTTGCGGGTGGCGTTGGTTGATTTTCATTGCTTACGGAAAGGGGGGTCGGGGGGTGGTGTCAACGGCCGTTTTCTCTTTAGGTTTCATGTCGATTTTTCTCTCGACTTTGCATTTCCTTTCTGGTAATGTGGCATAGTCTTGATTTCATATTCCCAAATTTCTTGTGTTTTTTTACGCCACGACTTGCATGACGACTTACCCAATTCTATCATGCCTGTCCGGCACAGCGATTGTTTTCTCCTTGACATCTTTGCACTTGCGCGTTTCTATCTCGAGGTTGATGTGTGTTCATCAGCTTCCGCTCACTGTTTTTATTGTCTCGTATGGAGATATGTTTGGTAGTTGGATTGAAGAATATACATGGGCTGGGGGAGGGAGGGCAGGAGGGCAGGAGGGAAAGCTTGGGGGAAAAGCGTGCAATTGAATGTGGAAATAACAACATGGTAGGGGGAGGGGTTAACCAAATTTTGCTTGATTTTGCTGGCTGGCGCACAAAGCGCAAGCAATGGATTGATGAATCATGGTGGGCTTAATAGTGGAATCTATTTGTAAAATCATTTCTTCGTTTGATTGGAGCCTTGAAAATGTGCATATAATTAATATTTATGGTGTTTCTTTTATTTGATGATTGTGATGTATGTGTATGTGTGTGTGTGTGTGTATGTGTATGTGTATGTATATATGTGTGTAAATGTATGATATAAATATATGATGGATGTAAGAGATGAATTTCCTCTTGATCAAATCTCCATCTTTGTACTGGAGTGAAGTATACACACACGGTATAGTTAGTTACATGTAGTGATATCTTTATATCTTTATATTTATATCTTTTTTATATTTTTACGTTTTATATCTTTATATACATAAATATCGATAGACAAACGGAAATATACATAGAAGAATATCTCTAAAACAACGGGGTTGGGACTTGATTTGGGGGGGGTTGGATCTGGATGGTTTGGATGGGAGGAAAGGAGGGAGGTGTTGATGTCCACGGGTATGATTGATTGTATAGATACGTCATTTGAATGTTTTGGATGCTTTGGATGTGTTGGATGTGTTGGATGTGATAATTGATTAACCTTTGGTTTATCCTGGACGATGATGGATGGATGGTTGGTTGGTTGGTTGGTGGTGTGTGAGGGATTGGGTGAGGGATTGGGTGAGGGATTGGGGTTTTTTTTATTGAATGGGATGGGATGGGATGGGATGGGATCATTGGATTGATATTGGATTGATATTGGATTGATATTGGTGAGAGGATTTTGGGGGTAATAGGGTAAAGGGAGAGAGAGCTTGGAGTGATTGGGATTGATTGGGGTTGAGGTTGGGGTTTGTGTTTATAATGAATGGGAGAATGAATGAGTAAGTGGGTTTATTGATGGGTTGGTTGTTGGTGGGTGGGTGGTTGTTGGTGTTGTGATGGATGATAGATATGAGATATTAGATATGTATGGTGGGTGGTGGTGGATGGTGGGTGGTGGGTGATAATAGTCTTATGGATAATAACGATGATGGAATTTTAAAGTTTGTTGATTATCTTGTTTTGTTTGATGGGGAAGGAAGGAAGGAATTTGGAATGGAGGAGAGGTATAATAGGCAGGATCCATGGATGAAGGAGAAAGAAGAAGAGAAGATCTATTAATAGGGAAGATGTTATTAGGTAGTTTAAGGTTTATAGGTAGTAAGTAGTAAATAATAAGTAGTAAATAGTATAGTATTAGGTAAGTTCGTATTAAAGGTATAATTTGATCATTTGATAAGGTCGGGTTAAGTATTTTTAGATAAAACGATAAGGAAATAGATAGATACAGTACTTGGCGTTGTTTTGGGTCAATGCCGGGCTAAAAATTAACTGAAAACGGAATTTATTTTAAAAAATTATAATAAATCAACGAATCCATTAAAAATTATAAATAAAGCTTTATAGTATTATTAAAGTTAAAAAATAAACGTTTAGTACATTTAAATTCTTAAAAATGGAAGTTTTATAATATATAAAAAAGAATTTAAAAGATATACTATTTTGTAGATTTTTAGCCCGGCATAGACCCAAAACAACACCAAGTAGTGAGTGAGTAGATATATAAATGAATATATAACCTTTAGCTTGCTTAATTAGTTAAATATTTAAAAAATGAAAAGACAATCCTATAGTCACATCTATTTTGTTTTTATTACTTTTAGATTCTATCATTTATTCCTTTATTCATTCATCATCGCTCATAATAAAAGAATACTGGATTTCTTCTTAGATGACCTTTCTTATATGAATTTGAATTTATAACATGTATATATATATATATACACATGTATAATACAATACTATCATCCATTATGCATCTACCACGATATTCATCTACCACGATATCATCTACATCTACATTCACATTCACATCTCCATCTACATCTCTTTTGTGCTATAATCCTAAATTCATCATTACAACCATCATCGCTATGACTGGCTAAACCTCCTCTCCAGCTATTCCCATCGTGCTGGGTAAATGTTCAAGTGCGATGGATGAGAGAAGGAAAGAGAAGAAGCATAATCACTGGTAAAAATGCCCAACCCACCCACAAAGATCTACATTCAGCAATGACGAAACAGCTGGAGTCTCCACGGCTCCCACCATGGTCCAGTTGGCTTTGGTTTGGGGAGAATGGGAATGAATGGACCAACTTCACTAATGAGGAGGTCACAAGACAATCAACATTCATATCAAGGTAAAGAGCAAGAGTCATTTGACAAAACATTCACAAAATGTCATTTTGCTTTTATCCATAATTACGTTTGGTTTGTTTATTTGTTGGCTTTCTGTCTGTCTGTCTGTCTATTTGTCTATTCGTTCTTCTGCGCAACAGATGATTTTATTGGCCTTCCCTCCTTAATCAGATCGCAGAGTACCTACTACATATTACCTATTCAATATTACCTAGGGTCTGAGTGTACTTTGTGCAAGTATTATTTTATTGATTGCCGGCCGGGTTACATGTTATCAAACCCTCTTATTTTTGGTATCGGTAGCTTTACACCGTAGGTTACTAACACTGTCACTGACTGTCACTCATCGGTGGCTGGAGTAGGTGGAGCACAAAACCAACCCAATCCCCCGAGGCAGCTGAGAAATCTCGGTTGAGCATTGGAGTTGGGGAAGAATGAGACAGAGGAATACGAATCATGACAGGTGATATTGGAGGAAGTCGATCAACGAGTTTCGCATCTTGCGACGAGATACCCTCTCCATCATCCAACTCGAATCTTCCACCATCTGCGACCGTGATGGAGGGCCCCGCGCCCCCGACAAATAGAGAGAACCATCGGGTCCGCTTCTCGGTGGATATTGAAACGAGAACGAGAACGAGGAGGCGTGGCGGAATCTTCTGTTCAAAGGCCTGCGCCTCCAGATCTGAGAGTATCAACACCAGAGGATCGACAAATGAAGGGGCCGCGGATGGCAGATCGTCAACATCAGGGCAAGGGAGGAGGGATCCGGGAATCTCACCAATTTCCCCCAGGACGCGGGATAGAGGGTATTCTTTAAGAAGGGCATTGTTTGCACGAGGATTAAATCACGGATCGGAGCAGGAACGTATCGAACTTGCGGAAGCAGAATCGTCGCGCATGGTGATGGAAGAAGGCGCAGGGCTCGTTGGTAGTATGTCCGGTACATGGTCAGGCTGAGGATGCGCCAAATGTGGATGTTCAATCTATGGAGCCGGGTGGAACATCCAACGTTGCCCTATCTACGAATTCGAGTAGCACATTCAAACATGGAGAGAAAACAAACTTGGCGACGAGAGATTTGCCGAATTATGACCGCTTTGTGCGCAAGGTGAGGGGGGAAAGTTCTATCATTCGACAAGTGAAGAAAAAAATCACAATGGTTCTACAAGGAGAAAATATTGAAAGATGTCTTGAGGCAAAGGAAAATGCCCCCATCCAAGGATGGACGTCATATTGATTTGGATGCTACTCGCCAGCTGGGCGCACTCTTGATTGATGAGAGGACGGGGGGGTACCGTATGTTGGCAATGCCATTCGCTCTAGTCGATATACGATATGGAATTTCGTACCCCGGCAATTGTTTTTCCAATTTTCGAAATTGGCAAATGCCTACTTCTTACTTGTCTCGGTTTTACAAATGATTCCTGGACTTTCGCCCACGGGGAGTTATACTACAATTGCCCCGCTGTTGGTATTTGTGACGATTAGTATGGCCAAAGAGGGGGGTATGATGATGTTCGTCGCTACAAGCTGGATCAAGTCGAGAATAACAATCAAACCTTGGTCTTGCATGCATATACCCCAGTTGATATCCATGAGAAATCCCATATTGGATCGAGAGGTCCGCGATCGCACAAGGCCAAGAAGGGCTTGGGCATCGATTCTCCTGAGACGCTACATGAAATTGATATCGAGGCAACAGCATCAGGGCCAAGGCACTGGGCAACGTTAAAGTGGAAAAATCTTAAAGTTGGTGATGTCATCAAACTCCATCGAGACGAGGCTGTACCGGCAGATATTCTCCTACTACATGCTGATGGACCGAATAACATTGCCTTTATCGAAACTATGGCACTGGATGGCGAGACTAATCTGAAGACGAAATCACCCCCAGTTCCTTTGGCTAAGAAATGTTCAACCGTGGAGAATTTGGTTGATTGCCGTGCTCACATTGTCATTGAAGATCCCAATTTGGATCTGTATAATTTTGATGGAAGAGTCACGGTTGATGGCGAAACTTTGCCACTCACTACCAACGAGATTGTGTTCCGAGGAAGTATTCTGAGAAACACATCTAGTGCCATTGGAATGGTACTCAACACGGGCGAGGAGTGCAAGATAAGAATGAACGCCAACAAGAATCCTCGAACCAAAGCACCTGAGATGCAAAAGATTGCAAATAAAATTGTCATTATCCTTGTTGTGTTCGTCGTTGTCCTGGCTTTGTTTTGTACGATAGCTTATCAGGTGTGGTCTGGTAATGTGGAGAAGAATTCTTGGTATTTGGAGGGAGCGCATTTCAAATTCAGTTACTCAATCGTTGCCTTTATTATCCTCTTCAACACGTTAATTCCACTCTCGCTGTATGTTAGTTTGGAGATCATCAAGGTTGGACAATTACTTCTCATGCATGATGTTGAAATGTATGATCCTGTTTCGAATACCCGATGATGTCGAATACTTCTACCATTTTGGAAAATTTGGGTCAGATTAGTTATGTATTTTCCGATAAGACAGGCACATTAACTGATAATGTTATGCGGTTTCGAAAACTTAGTGTTGCTGGATATGCTTGGCTTCATGACTTTGATCTTGTTAAAGAAGAAGCGGCTAAACAACTGGAGTTGCCTCCAAGCAAAGGGGATAGATTGAAGTCAAAGAATAAGGGCAAAGCAATTGCTAGACGGTTTTCCAAGAGGCAGACCCATAAACCCCGCCGTGAAGATGATGGATCAGCGAATCCAACAACCGATATCCCCAGGAGATCTGGTTCTCTGTGGAAGTCATCAGCACAACCTCACCGCGCCCAACCAGAATTCAATACCGGGGAAATGATACGCTACATGCAGAGTAAACCTCACAGTATCTTCACCAAGAAGGCTAAATTCTTCCTACTCTCCATGGCACTTTGTCATACTTGTCTCCCAGAAGTTCGAGAAAAATGGTCATGTTGAATTCCAGGCTGCATCTCCGGATGAGTTGGCTTTGGTGCAAGCTGCTCAAGAACTTGGTTATCTAGTCATAGATAGACCTGCTCGTTCCATCACCCTGACGCTTCCAAGTGACTCTAAGGACATAAGAGAGACTTATGAAATTCTTGATGTCATTGAGTTTTCGAGTAAAACGAAAGCGGATGTCAATCATCGTACGATTTCCTAATGGGAAAATTTGCATTTTCTGTAAAGGGGCAGATTCGGTCATTCTTCCACGCCTGAAGCTTGCCCCATTGGCTATGCAGAAAGCTTTGGAAGTCCAGAGACGGTCAAGTACAAGAAAGAGTCTGGAGGCTGAGGAAGTGTTGCGAAGAATGAGCGAAAGTAGTCCCAGGACTAGCTTTAGTCGACCCAGTATGACACTTCCAAGACCAAGCATGAGTCGAAGTCGGAAAAGTATTGGTGGTGGAAGACCTAGTATGGCTAGTACTAGGTTGCAACCTATACGAGATGAGCTTGACTCTTGGCTGAGAGAAAGAGAGTGTGATGTTGAAATGCCAGAATTTGATGGAGCTGCTGATGCTTATAGAACCCCCCGAGCCTCAATGGCTGACGGCCGTTTCTCTTTTGCTTCTTCGGATCTTCGAACTTCTATACAAACGACACATTTTGATGAATTTGTTGATGAGTCACTGGTTTTAGATGATGCTGCTGTATTTGAACGTTGTTTCCAGCATATTGATGATTTCGCTGGTGAAGGACTCAGAACCTTGTTGTTTGGATATAGATTTTTGGAAGAACAGGATTATGTCGTATGGAAGAAAGTATACTTGGATGCCACGACAAGTCTCGTGGACCGTCAAAACATGATTGAAAGTGCGGGAGGGAGAGATGATTGAACAAGATCTCGATCTGGCGGGTGCTACGGCAATTGAAGACAAGCTTCAAAAGGGAGTACCCGAGACGGTGGATAAGTTGAGGAGAGCGAATATCAAGATTTGGATGCTCACGGGAGATAAGAGGGAGACGGCTATCAATATAGCGCATTCGGCGAGAATTGCTAAAAATTACTCGGAGATTATTATCTTGGATCGGACAACTGGTGAAGTTGAGCAACGAATGGCTACGGCTTTGCTTGATATAAATAATGGAAACTTTGCCCACTCGGTCGTTGTTGTAGATGGCCAGACACTCTCGGATATTGATGCGAATCAGACACTTTCTTTATTATTTTTTGATCTCGTTGTCAAGGCCGATTCAGTTATTGTTTGCAGGGCAAGCCCAAGTCAAAAGGCATCTCTCGTGAAGAAGATTCGAACTAAAGTCAATAAATCAATTCACCTTGGCCATTGGCGATGGTGCAAATGATATTGCGATGATCCAGGAAGCACATGTGGGAATTGGCATTAGCGGGAAAGAAGGTCTTCAAGCAGCACGCATATCTGATTATTCCATTGCGCAATTTCGATTCTTGCAACGGCTTCTGTTCGTTCATGGTCACTGGAATTATGTCCGAACGGGAAAATATATCCTCGGAACTTTTTTGGAAGGAGTTTCTTTTCTACATGATCCAAGCTGTATATCAAAGATGGAATGGATATACCGGGACCTCGCTTTTCGAATCCGCATCTCTCACCGTCTTCAATACACTCTTTACATCTCTTTGCGTCATCTTCCTCGGTATCTTTGATCAGGATCTCTCGGCCACGACTCTACTCGCTGTTCCGGAATTGTACACCTATGGCCAGCGCGATGGGGGATTTAACCTCAAGAAATACTTTGGCTGGACATTCATGGCTGCGAGCGAAATGATTGTTATCTTCTTCCTGGCTTATGGTCTTTTTGGGGAATCGAGGTTTACGGATGATAATACTTTGTATTCTTTGGGGGATTTGTGTTTTACGGCGGCGGTGGTGGTTATTGTTAGTAAACTTCTGTGAGTATTTTCCTTTTCTTTGAAGAGATGTGAGTCTTTGAGGATGTTTGATGATCTGAGTGGATTTGATATTTGAGGAATCAAGTTTCAAGTGATTTGATACACGAAATGGATCTAACAATTCTTCACGTGTTATTGTTGAATTGCAATTCCGGCCATCAGAAAACCATATTCCTCTTATTTGGTTTCCAAAATCCATGTTTAAATGTTCTCTTGCTAACCAGCTGCTCAGCATCCTCGCAATGCACACCAAAACCTACATAACAGCCATAGGATTCATCCTCAGCATCGGCGGTTGGTTCTTCTGGAACTTACTCCTCTCCTCTCTCTATAGCGTCAAATCACTAACCTACAATGTCCGCGATGGATTCATCTATCAATTTGGTCGGAACCCATTGTGGTGGTGCACATTAATCATCATATTAGCCACCGTCTTTCTCTTTGAAGTAGGAATGAGTAGTGTGAGAAAAGCTTTCTGGCCAGAGGATATCGAGATTTGGCAAGAACTAGAAAAAGATACAGGTGTTAGAAGGAGACTAGAGATGGCAGGCAGGGGGGAGGGAATCTTAGATCTCTCAATTGTAAAGTCGGATGTCGTGAAGGGAAAGATGAGTGATGATTTTGATGAAGAAGATGATGTCGAGAGGGAAATATTAGAATTACTCGAAAGACCAAGGGTTATGCATTCGGATGCTCGGACGAGTTCGAGGGAGAGGGAAACGGGAAGAGAAAGAGAGAGACCAGTAAGTAGTGGCACGGGTATGGCGAAGATCAATACAAATTTGAGGATGAGAAAGGGCAGCGTAGTGGATGGAGGTGGGAGTGTGAGTGTGGATGACGGGGCGGATGGCAATTATGAATCTGAGCTTGCCCATGGGCATGGACATGGACAGGGCCACAAAAGTGGGAGTGGAAGTGCAAACGCAGTGACAAGTCCAGTTGGAAGTCGGTCCCAGATTTCTGCAGGTGCTGCGGGCAGTAGCGGCGCTCGCGGTACTGGAAAGCGAGTTTTTAGCTTTGGTTCTTGTGGGTGACTGTCATGTCATGTCATGTCATGTCATGTCATGTCCTGTCCCGTCGTAGGACGCAATGGGTTGATCGCCAGCCAGCCCTATCTGCTCGCTCGTGTATCACCCGGGCATGAATTAATTGCCACAAATAGCAATGAACGACTACGAAGCATGATTAACTACCTACCTACCTACCTACCTAGCTAGCTAAAGGTACAGCGACCAAACTTAAATTCAATGGCGATGGGAAGAAAATGAAATGCAATGAAATGAAATGAATGAAAAGCTTGGGAAAGAGGGAAAAGGCAAAAAGGCAAAAAGGAAAAGGGAAAAGTTAAGCGAGGGATGGGAATGGGAGTGGGCATGGGAATGGGCATGGGAAATGGAAATGGAAATGGAAATGTATATATAATTACAGAGGGGTGAGCGTGAGGACGTGAGGATGAGGACGTGAGGATACATACATGTGCAAATACATGTGCAAATGACATGAAACGTGTTGGATCAATTAATTCATCTTTATATTCACATTCACATTCACATTCACACCTCTTTCATTCCTAGGTAGGAGGTTGTTAGGTAGATTATGTTTTTCCACAGTACCTCCCTCCAACCTCTTCTTGATTCATTTTTCAAATTTTCTATTAAAGGATCCTTGAGAGCTACGGTAGCTCTCCTTAAGGTTTCATTTGGTGAGATTGCCAAAATGGTGCTAGGAGTGCTCAAGCTCGTGAGTTGCTTTGGGTCTGCAAATCGCCAGTCTCTTGGTAGGATAACTGCTATATTTCCACGCGCCAACCTTCTGTAAACATAAATGGCCATTCATTCCATCACAATATTGTTTTTTTGTATCTCACCATCACTGCGGTATTGCACTATGCCATAACTAATCCACAAAATCAACGACGCCTCTGAACATATCGATGAACTCGGGATCCATCTCACTAACCCACGCAGGTTCTGAGCGAACACTCACCTCCACGCCAGTGATTAACTTCTCATCCGTTTCTTCATCGGCATCATCCACATCTCCACCTATCACCTCACACCCCATTTCGTTAGCCCATGCTGGATCAGTAATTCCAATCGACGGCTTCAAGGTGCCCCCTGAATTCTGTCCAGAAGTCTCAAAACCCCCTTCATCTCTAGCTTCATCGTCATCCGTTCGTCTCTTCTTCATTTGCGGCAACGCTGGACCATCATCAAATCCATACTCATCATATTTATCCCCATGATTGTAACTCTTCACATTCCTATTTCTGAAATCCTTCATCCAGGGGCTTGATTGCTGACGCTTCATACATGGCATACCAATATCCATCGAATCCATTTCCTCTTCTTCGACTTTCTCTTGGTCTTTCTTTCTACGCACATCACTCATCAATGGACTAGAGAATTGTTCATCATGCGCTTCCTCAGAATTAAAGGCCGCAAAGTCAAATACATTATTTGCAAAATTTGTGTTGAGATTAGGAGTAGCAGATCGGAGGTTCAGGGAATCGTCTAGGCCTATCATTGCAGCTTCGAAACTGCTAGAGGAGTCTTCGAATAGATCATCTGATAAATTCGCCGGATTGTTGCCCTCTTGTCTGCTCACTTCCACGACCGGAGGTATTGATTGAAATTGAGAGGTAGGACCACTCTTGGCTACTTTCTTACTCCTGCTAAGAACAGCAGAAGGTGAAGGGAATTCGAACTCATCAGAGTCAAAAGAGTCTGATTCCTCCTTTCTCTCATTTCTGGAGGCACCAGTATCTATAAGTGAAAGATTTGGTACATCTCCACTAGCGTAAGAGAAAGTAGGGGGGTTCTTGGATAGCCGAACAGATGAATCTTTCTGGATGTTTGTGTGTAATTTGTGTAATTTGCGATAATCTCTTGGAGCGACATCTGGATATGTTACTGGAGGTGATGTTTTCGAGAGGTCTATTACTTCAACGGCGTTTTTATCAGAACTTGGACCCGTCGAGAGTGTAAGTTGAGGTTTCTTGGTCAACTTTGGGAGTTTTATGCTGCCAGAGGGTTGAGTATTGCTCATATTGAACTTCGTCACTGCGACATTCATCTTATTTTCTGGCTTGACCTTCGACTCTTGCTCCCCAGTATTTACCAAGAAGGACTTCTTTCTCGCTATCTTCCTTGGTTTGTCCAGCCCCTCTCTGCAACATTTATGCTTACAGAGTTGACCATTCTTTAATGTATTTCCATCACGGCAATGATGATTACAAGCCCACTTGCCATTGTTCATTTTCAAGGGCCCTGGTTGAGCTACCTCTCCAACCTCATCGTTATTAGAAGGATTCAAATGAACTGTATCGATATCAATGAAAGCATCTGAGCCGTAGTCACTAGAAACACGACTTTTGCCCTCCATTTGCCCGGCCGCAACTAGCATTGCATCATCATTGATGCCATCATCATACTCATCGGACATATCCATACCCTCAACTTTTAGTGCCTTGGTAGCGAATTGCTTTTCAGCCACTGATTTCTGAGGATGAAACTCAGATATAGGAATATCGTGCTTGAGAACAAAAGATTTGATCGTGCCAACAATTTCATCACATGCAATCCAACATTTAATCTCATCATCTGGTGTTGAAAGGATAACTGTAAACTGTTGCTTATTGCCGTTCGCCAACCTTCTGATATTTCCACGCCATAAATGCACCAGAGTTCCGTTCGATAATTCGGCCATAAATGTCAGAGACGGAATACTGCCTAGCCAAATAGGTAATTTCGCATTCATGTACCCAAGTTCAGCGTTGACCTTGACCTTTGGCTGCTCCCCAGCCTTTGAAAATGCTCTACCAACAATTTGGGCTGTGAGTGTTAGTTGTGGAAAGTTCATCAAGATATCTTTCATTTTCTTCCCAAATGGAGGATTTTTACTCATCACTCTCTCAATCCCCGATGTATCGAGGCTAGCAAGCTTCTCAACGGTATTGACGCTATTACTCGCCAACTTTCGCAAAGATGCTGGTCCTATTTGTGGAATTTGTCTCAACTGCAGAGATGAATTTTCCCAATAACTCGCGGCAATACTCCTAGAAAGATCAAGAGCATGGCGTGTAGATATGGAATCACAGTCCACAGCTTTGCAATCAACAACACAGCGAATCAAACGCTGGAATCTCTCGAGTATGATATTGGTCTCCATGGAGAATTGCCGGCTAATGATACGAAAATCATTATTTGCGAGCAGTTCAATACCTCCTAGCTGTACTTGAATCATGAGGAATATCTTATGACCGGTTGTTGATATATTCTCTTTGATTGGAAATTTCATCATTGGTGATTTGTTGAATTCTCGAAGACTGGACCGCTCATTTGGTTTCATTCGGAGGTCTTTGAATTCGGCGGCTTGACATATGGTATTCAAGATGAGTTCTGTCTTCGCATGACGGGGAATACTCAAAAGTAACTTCATCGTTTCAAATTGAACCATATATCGACTCATAGCAGCACCATATTCTGTGCAAGAGAAGGTTTCCTCCTTTGTAACAAGATCATAATCCTGAAGAAGCTTAATATCCCTCTCGCACACCAGTTCAAGCTGTTGATCCGCGTCCCTACTAGGAATTACCCCTGAAAACTTATAATAATTAGGGTTCTGTCTCATTCTGACACTCAAGAATGTTCCTCCGAGCCATAATTTAGCTTCATAAGCAGTCTTGATCGTACGAAGTCCAATTTCTGAGTTTAGATGCTCAATAAGATTCAGGTGTAATGTACTCTCCAGAATATCTTGCCCTGAAATCATCTTCTTATACCGATCGACTCTTTCCATTCGAGTCATGATAATTGCAACGGCACTATCGTCAAATTGAGGTCTTCCAGCACGGCCTAGCATCTGCATGACCTCAAGATCTGAATATTCAACAAGACCACTATCTTGAAATCCAACCGTACCTTTAAGAACCACCAGATGACAAGGTAGGTTGACACCAACAGCGAGCGTTGATGTACAACAAATTACGCTGATATCTCCCTTCAGGTAAGCTGTTTCAATAGCACACCTGTCTTGAGGGTCAAGACCGGCATGATGATACGCGACACCACATCCCACCAACTCCTGTAACTCTTTCGTACCAACTACCGTTCGAATTGTTGGAGCTGCCCAGGCACGGTCAACAACTCTCTGCCGGGTCCAATATTCCGCAAGGATTGTAGCAGTTCCCTCACACGATTTTCTCGTGAAGCAAAATACCATGATAGGTTTCTTGCATGAGTACTTTTGAATCAAAGATGGAATTTTTCCATCGAGGATTTTTTCAAAAGCAAAATCATTTGCGCGGCTCTCGTATCCATGAACATGCTTCTGTAATCTGACTGGTCTAAACTCCTCGCCAAAGGTTTCTCGATGTGCAGGTAGTTGGCGGCTATTGGAATCTCTCCCGAGCCAAGTAGCAATATCATTGCTGAAGGGATGTCAGCAACAAACTAATGCTCAAAGTAGAAGGTATCTTCTTACGAATTCGGGACAGTGGCACTCAAAGCAACAAACCGAACACTAGCTCCGATTGAATGCATGCGAGAAACAACAGCTTCGAGAGTAGCACCTCTTACATCCTTAAGGATATGAACCTCATCAATTAAGAATAATTTCACCAATTGCAAAAGCTTTTGATAATCTGCCCATTTCCGAGTAATGCTATCCCATTTCTCCGGTGTCGTAATGATAATCGATGCATTTCCAACTCTGCTCATCTCGGCATTACTGGAAGATTGTAGGTCAGTAACCGCTCTCAAACAATTCCAAGTTACTTTATTAAACGAGGCATTCAAGCCACATTCAAAATACAGAACATTCAGCAAAATTGAACGAAATTGGCGAATGCAAAATGAGACAACCAGTTCTCTCACCTTGTATCACCAGTGAGCTCCGCGACAGGTAGATTCAAATGACTAAATTTCCTAGTCCAATCTTTCATACGTTCTGAGCAGAGGGATTTAATCGGCGCCTGGTATACGATTTTGAATTGCCCAGAGCCATAGCTCTCCACGAGCTTGCATATGGCAAGTTCCAAGAGAGCTGTTTTGCCACTTCCAGTAGGTGCTGAAACCACAATATTGTTATTAGTTCTGTAGATTGGATCAAAGCACTTGGATTGTACAGCATTAAACAGTTCGTACGGAAATACCTGTCGGAATCTATCAGGAAGTTCATGAGGAGAGACAAGCTGAATCCCATGTGCTATAGGTGGTCCATTTCCGAAAGCAATTGTCTGCCTGTCATTGTAAAATCGCCTACCACCGCTTTTATATAGTTCTTGGGTGGGAGAGAAACCAGATTGTTCAGTGTTTCTATGTATATTCTGTACTTGAGAGGTTCTCGACGATAGAGAACATCTATTGCTGGGCGAAGTTTGATTCTGCGGTGTATGAGGAGTTACATACTGGCGTTCAAAACCCTGTTCTGCTTCTCGTTTATTTAATGAAGGTAAAAGTCGATTTGAATTTCGACGATAGCTAACTCTAGCGCTGGGGCTTGAAGCTGGAAGTTCTGAAGGTGAGGACTCTGCTGCGGTACCTATACGCTCGGTAGGTCTATAAGCGAATGTACCTAGAATTGTCAGCTTATGTAGTTCACATTTCAATCAAAGCGGTGATCATACTCGGGTTGATTATTCTGGTAGAAGGTGGTGTAAACTGTTGACTTTGCGATTGAAATAGCTGAGGTCTTTCCAACTGCTTTTGGAAAATGTTCTGTTTTGGAGGATTAGGATCAACAGATCGAGGCATCGACATTGAAGTCCGCGAGATCATACTATTGGCAAGCTGAGTGAGAGGACTATTGGCTTCACCAAATCCCGAGCTGGGAAAGTGTGCTGGCCTATTTATTGGCTTGGTTTTCAGTTCAATGTCTTGCAAAATCTGTTGTTTGAAGTGATTATCTGCACTGGCCAAGATCCTTGGCCCTTTTGGCTGCCCAAAAGACTCTGATTCTGCATTGCTGCTCATGAGAGAAGGAAATCTAGGAAGAGATAAGCGGCCTTGACAATTTCCATTTCTATTGTTGGTGGTAGTAGGGTATTCAGAGAGTCTTTGCAGAAGTTGAGGTGATTCAAAGGAAGGCCGACTCAAGTACCCGGCAAGTGGATCATGCCCCGGAGTGTTGCAAGAAGCTCGCACAGTTGTATCTTGACCAGGAGGCAGCATGCTTGGTCCAAATTGCTTCGGTGCTGGCCCAAAAGTGAATCCCGCAGAAGGAGGTGCTCCTTGACTTGGAGCCACCAAATACCCAAACGATCGATTATTCTCCATGTCATCATATGCACCCCGCACATTATGACCTTGAACATATCCAGATTCAGATGCTTGTTGACTACGCTGCATGGGAGATGGCCCAAAGATGAATCCTGTGTCAGGAGGTAAGTGTTGAGAGTCTTTGCTTGTGAAGAAGTGAGGGCTAAAGGATTGATCTTGCCCATTATCACTATTGGGTCCAATATTAGATGAGTTATTTGCATTATTGATGATTCTTTGAAGATGAGGATCCAATGCTCTCTCCATGATGGCCGCTTGGTGTGAAGCCAGATCTTTGCCTGATTGCTTGTAGAAACTAGGCAATCTTGAACATTTTCCAGGATCGATGATAAATAGATAAAATGAAGTTCAACAAACTGTAAGTACTAAATATCTAACTGTACAGTAACGAAAGAGAATGTATGAGTATTTGAAGATGTCGGAGTGAAACATGTTGAAGGCATATATCGATGTTGGTTTAACCTCAATTTTAGCGTCATTCCATTTTGATCTTGCTTCCACTTCATCCTTCACCTTCAACAGCATCGATATCCTTTACTTAAGGAATTGATTCAAAGGTATTATATAATGTATAGAAGCTATAGAAGCTTAGAATAGATGATATTCAGAAGTCATAAAGCATGCTAACGTCGAGAAGATCTACTTCTTGTATCTATCACGTGTGAACCTCACGTGTCATTTATCCCTTTCCCAGACCAATCACTTGAAGTGACTCGCCATAATCATTTATATGGTTTCTCACAGTCCTAAAAGCCCATAAGTATCCTATGCATGTGCACTCTTATCGTACCTTTCCTCCTTGGTATCATTTGTTCATCTCGGCATTGCGTCGTTTTTGACCCTTTACTCATTTGTTTCAGTTGTTAGACGAACTTGATGTAGCTGTCAATATGGCAAACTCAGTATCAGTTCTTCGGGACATTTTAGATGATGAAGTCGCTGAAGACTGTCTTTAAAAAGACCCCACATCAACCTCCTTATCACCAACTTCAATTTCAGCCCTCAAATCCATCCAAGCAAGTCAGCTCCACCTCTCTCACCCTTCTCCACTCAATCATCCCTCTTGACCTTTCCCCTGGAGCTACCCGACCTTGAATGATGTCTCATAGGTGAACTTGGCCTACTAGTCGACAACGATGCCCCCGCACCTGGGCCTTTCAACCCACTCAACGGATCCAGCGTCAAACTCGACCTGTCTTCCTCATACTTCGGCGTGAACCCGTTGTCAATTGTCGTCTTCTCATAGCTCGCGATATTGATTGGGGGAGGTCTATTTCGTTTTCTCTCTGGGCCACTATAAAGCCATGTTGCAAAGAGAACTATAGATGTGCCAAGAATGAACTATAAACATGTAAGTATGCATGACTTTCCAAAAGTAATTCTATTCAAACTCACATTGAGAGAAACCTTGAAATCAAAGAACCAAACGCTGAAGATGAAACTAATGATAATGCTGATACTTGTCGCAAAATTCTTCGCAATGTTGTCACTGAAATTTATACATAGCGCGACGAGCACCCCTCCCAAGGCCTGCATAACAATAGCGGTCCACACAACCGCATTGTAACCATCAAAAAAGCCATGGTTTGCAATTTCCTCTCCATCCTTGAATATCACACCGAAGATCAAGGCCGGGAAGAGAGAATAGAAAGAAAGTTGAACATTCCTTGTCCAGATCGTAACATGAGTCGTGGATTCCTTCAACACCTTTTCGAAATAAACTCCTGTGAGACCAGATATCACGGCCGCGGCCAATACAGCCATGAGTCCAATTGAATATTCCATCACCGGTTTCACCAGACCTTGATCCTCTTGTATTCCCTCGTATGTAGCAGATCGTTTCGTGAGACCCTGGGAAAACCCCTCCACTCCACGTTTGGTCAATTCAGCAGCTACTTCCACTGCACCATTACCCATTTGTCCCAGTTCATGAAATGATCGTGGAAAGTAAAACCGTGATTGTGGATCACTAAGATTAGTATATGCTGATGGATTGCCGTCAGGTAGTTGAACAACGGTAACTCCAATTGTGAGTAAAATAAGAGCTATCCAACGTTTTGAGGACAGTGTCCTCCCGAGTAACACCACACTGAAAATCGCAGTTGTGAGGATCTATGATGAATTCAGCAAATCGACTTCCCCCATGAGTAATCAGCGGAGCCAACCTTCAGTTGATATAGAACCTGAAAATGCACAGCTTCCAAGTTGCTCACTGCAATATACTGTAACGAGTTCTGCAGAGTATACAGAGTAGCCGGGATAGCCAATTTCCAGCCATCTCCAGAAAACACCGACATATACAATTGTTCGAAAAGAACCGTTCCCGGCGTAGAAGGTGGTAGCGTTCGTGAGATATCGTACATGGCAATCGTCAAGGAAACAGCCAACTTCATAATCTCGTTGAGGAAAACCGCCGTCGATGTAAAATATCTATGCCCACCCGCCAATGGCATTATCCTACTATAATGCATTATCTATATCCATATTAGCTATTCAGGTCCTCCCTGCCAATACATCTTGTCGAAGGAAGAGTAGGATCGTTTCGATGATGTCAACGTACGAGTATAAGGGCAGAATTTTGGAAGGTAAGCTGCGAAAGTATTAGCACGAGAACATCCAAAGAATTATATACCAGACACTCACAGCAGTAAGAGAAACATGCTTCATCGACACCCCCATCCAACTCTGCGACGCGTCTTCTATCGCCATCGCGCTCAAAGATTATCTTTATATCTCTCTCTTGCTGCCAAAACAGCGGGGGTGGATCTCCTCTCAATCTCCAGTAATCTTATCTCGAAGAATGTTATCGTTAAAAGGTCAAATGAAATTATCATGAACAAGTGAACAAATGGACAAATGGACAAATGGACAAGTCAAGGCCTATGTGTGCAAGGCGAACAGTGAGCTCAAGATATTGTAAAGGAGAGGAAGTTGTTTTTGCTCTTATTTGGAAAAAAGTGACGACTGGATCTATTAATGTTCTAAGTATTCTGGTTCATCTTCATTGGTTTGACATGCTTGCTTCCAGAACACCAAAAACTCCAAATCCAAGATTCTTGGTTGCACATATCAACCAATCACCATCAAACATTCCCCCTATAAATCCACCATTGAGCTGATAAGCTGATGAGCTTGAGAGCTTGAGCCACCAGGGAGCCCACCAGGCCCTGCGATCAAACAATATGATGCACTTGGTGGAGATTCTATGTTTTATATATATGTTGTACAAGTAGTTCTATGGAATTCCAGGTTATATACTCGAGTATCCAATATGACCTGTATACTCCGTATTGAATAGTTCTAATATCAGATTAATACTCAATAATAAGTATCTTCCAACATTAGGAATCTCCTCTCGAAAAGTAGAATTCCTTTTTCAACATTCATAGAATTAATCCCATAATACTTATTCATTTCAAACGTGAGACGACCAGTGGACGGTGGACTTTCCATTGACATTATCATTGAGGACCTTGGAAGCAAACTTTTACAGTATCTCTTCTCTTCAAATAGTCAGAAATGACAGTATATGTCTTACTCTAGTCAAATCTCATTGGTTCGCCCCAGATCTCCAAACTACGCTTATTAGCCTAGCTTCACGAGCTTCGCTTGCATGGCTACTGTGCAGTACAGTACAGTAATGACCTACGACTGTCCAAGCAAGCACGAATCATACCCAACAACATACAACACATACCAGCAGCAGCACGCCCTCCCTGTAGGCACAGCGTTACATAATTACCGCTCCCATACTCCTCACCAGATCCTCTCTCCCCCAAGTCCATTCCTCAGCCGAAATCTAATCCGGCCTGTCAACCCTCAGGGTGCTCGTGATCATCCACTGGTAATAGTTCTGATGCCCATTCTAAGCTAATTATTCAAGTTTCACTAGATACTTCTTCCACACACATAGCAAGCAAAAAGCTTGCCGTCGAAGAATATCGTGGCACAAGTGTCCGGGTAACATTCTATCACTATTGAGCAATGCAGCTGTAGTTGATGAGTAGGATCAAGTGCTTTTTGTAACAAGAGTGAGCAGAAGAGCAAGATTGCGGTAATATACGGCAGGGCTCGCGATCGTCCCATCTTCAAGAATGTGGGTTTAAACTTTGATTGTCTGTGGAATGATTAGGCTCGGCTGCATCTAACCGCCCGGATGATTAACCGTCTAGATCAGTCGGCCTAAGGATAAGAACTTACGCCATGGTGATAGTGTAGGGCTGAGATGAGATGATTTCTATGAGAAGAATATTGTGAAATACAGAGTATGTGCGACGTAGTGACACACATACACTCACATACATACACGCACACTCACACACTCTCAAACACTCACACACTCACACACACACACACACACATATGTATACCAGAGTATATGTCAATCATACCCGCTCGCCAAGCTAAGCGGCTGGGGTGAAATTCGGTCAATCTATACAGATAATTTATTGTCTCTTCAGCTAACTGTTGGACCATTTATTTGAGACGGGTCTATGAGAGCGGGACCAAGACCACATGCAGGTACTAGAAAAGCCGCCAAAGCCTAATTACGGGACATTATTCAATGATGAAAGCACTACAAGTAAGGGTAATAGGATGGATTGAATCGCTGAACATCATTACCTATCGTTCAAAGATGAACTTTGAATTCATTTGAAAATACAGGGGTCATAACTTTAACGCCCAACCAAGTACCTATACAGTGCCTTTCGTACAAACCCATCTCCATTGCTCTATGAAAGCTCTTCGTCAAACAATCCTAATTCCCTTCCCATAGCATTTGGCACGCGCGATCCCTGAGGCAAAGCGAAATCTCGCCAGAGCAATACCATACCCGAGATGTCGTAATATGACTGGATGATAAACTAAAGGGCGTACCCTCACTGAAACCTGCCCAAAATTCCACAACACGGAAACGGCTAGTTGCCATTCGGTAGCATATCCGAGTTACCCATCAAAGGCGCCGGATTCCACAACCGTAAGTCAGGGATTAAAACCAGGTACGATCCGCAGGTAAGGCTATGGGTACCTTAACACTGCCTCACTACTTGCCCCTCCAGTTGCAGCATCTAGCGGGACTGAGACTCTAGCCTACAAGAGAGAGACTGTTCCTAAGTTTTTGATGAGAGCATGTGAAGACATTTCAGAATGTCATTTTGAAGTCTCGTTGGTGGAGGATATAGAACTAATTAGATTCTTCGAAAACCTAGTACTTCATTAATCGTCCCCTCATGTCTAGATCTTTGGTGAAACCACGAACTTCAAAGCCTAACTGCAGACTTTTGAGTGGCATGAAAAAGCTCAACGGGCAAGACTTCAGTCACTTGGCCATGCGACTAGTTGGAGGATTAACGGGCCTACTGTACACGCTACGGTAAGAACCTATACACCACAGTAAGGCCGAGCATTTTGGTCCCTGGTTTCCGTTGGGTGGAAATGAGAAATGCTCTGTAGGTTCTTGTGGAAAATACACTCGAGTAGTTCTCGCTTATTTCGGGTACGCTGTAACCTTACACAGCTTGTAAGCAAATGTACAAGCACTGTTAAAGAAGGCTTAGCAGTGCATCACTTCGCTCCAAGCTCCACCCTGCAACAAAAACATTCATAGCACAAACAGTCAGAAAATCCAAGCCTCAGATAATCTCACGGCAAGAGAAACGGAAATTGTTTGGGAGAAGTGTAGAATCGTAGCGTATCGAGCCTACTGTTGTAATTGAAAGCATTGAAATCCAGTGCTCAGGTGCCTCAATCGTTTACGAGTATTAGCTTCCGATTGGTACACCTCTAGCAGTCTAAATACTGAGGTTAAGCTTTTCGCGTAAGGTTAAGGTCATCAAAGCATGGACGGGGCTTCTCTTGAAGAGGATCGATATAAGCATTTTTCGGCGCCCAAGACTTAACTACTCTACAAGCCCTTGTACTGTTAGCAGCAGCTCAAGCAAAAGCAACAGATAGATTCTCCTCGACTAGTGGTTCTTTATGTCGGGAAATGGATCATGTGACATTGAGTTACTGTATGAATAATACGTCTAATCGTATTATGGGTACTAGCTCCTCAGGGACGTCTATAATGTCATCCTCCATTCCATAGATTACATAGAGAATAAGAACGATGATATACCAACAAAAGGATTAAGTACTTACACTTTAAACTGACCAAGTTTATACCAACAGTTTACTTCATCATATTGATATCAAGCTTCACCAAACACTTCCAGCAACCAATCGGAAGTCCAACACGACTGAAAAACTCCACCTCAAGCTACTGCTTCAAAACAAGTTCCTTTTCGAAAATACTCCTCCCATCTTCACTAATACTTCAACTCCACGGATTCAGATTTGGTTCCAACACTTAGTTCCAACACCTCCCAGCTATGGAAACAAAAACGACCACGACAAATTCCTGTCATAATCTCAAGGCCCGATTCTACCGACCAAATCCCAATCCCGACACGCGCCTAGCTGAACTCTACAGCTCATTCTTTCTGCCAGGCAATTTTCCAGATGCATACAGTGACATCTATGAGAGATCAATTGTCGGTCCACAGTACATAGAAGCATTAAAATCATCCGTCGGTCCAGCAAGAAGAAAGCCATTCCACTAGGCCCCATGGGCCGAATCTGTGAGGTCAAAACATTGCGTGCTGCACAGTTGATCCTCACTAGTGGGCTCGGTGGCTCGTAGAGTTTGTTTGATGGCTCTCTCTATAGCGACTGCTTCGATATCCATGTTACAGCTACGTTCCGTGGGATGATATACCCATGAATATCCTTCGACTGGCTTTTGGTCAGCGGAGAACTTTGAAATATGCTCGTGGGGTGAGAATTTCAGTATGTTTCCCGAGTGACGAGTTGGATATGTATACGGCACAGGCAGAAAGCAACGTACACTCGCCAAAAGACTTGCCACAGCCACCTCCATTCGAAAACGCCGCAGTCAACGACCGTAGAGTCTTGAAGGTCGTAGCAAGAGTCACAATGAACCAACTGATCCTCAGCAAACTCGACCACATTTTAGCCATAAGGAGAACGAGCTGCGATTAAACATCACAACAGCCAATCCATGGAAAGCCTAACATTTATATCAGAGTCTCAGCAGTAACGCATAAGCGAGGAAGCTCGTTGCACCAACCAATATCCAGCCTATTCCTCGGTCACGGGTATTCTACATTATCATTCGGATCTTCCTGCCGTGAAGTGATCCATAATGAACCTAGGGCTGCGTAGAAATCCATAATTAGTACTGTATTAAAACCATGATTGAAGCAATCGCATCAGCTCAATGCCTGACTTTAAGAAATATATTTGTTGCCACACACACCACATGCATACCTGTACTGTACAGTATCCGGAAAATAGAAGGGGGCATTCCTCATGCAACTTACCAATCTAGAGTGTGTTACGGTGATACCATCCATCCATCCATACACACGAGCTACTTTCTCCCCAGCCCTAAGCTGCAGAATTCCTCACTACATAGGTACGATGACAAAATGCTACCTCATTACAAGTACCAACCTGATGAAACCTACCGGACAGAAAAAGTAAAAGCTAGCCCCGCACCATCCGAACATCTTCCTCGTCATCTCATATCATCTCATATCATACTCATCTAATATCCCCCACACACGCTCGAAGTTCTTCTACACCACCACCAATATCCAACCTCCGTCCAACTCCTAACATCCAAAACGCCCAAGCTAAGTAACCAAACATACAATACAAACCAGTCAAGACCCCTCCATACCAGCAGCCATAACCCCCCAATACCTTCCATGCATTCTCCACATTCCAAACACAAAAACCTCAAACATCCACTCACTACCCGTAAAGAAGATATTTATAAAAATAAGAAAAAGCTCCATAACTCTAATTTCATCTTCCCTTCCCTTCCCTCCCCTCCGCGTCTCCATCCTCCATCCTATTCTATCCTATCCTATCCTCTCCCCATCCTCTCATGAATTAAAATCTCCCCAATTCGTACATCCATCCCCATCTTCCATATCCTCTCCACCCTCCACGCACCATAACCTTCTCCCATCCTCATCCCCATCTCAATTCCTATTCCACCCCCACAAAACCATACATACATACATTCAACACCCCTTTAACATAAAACATTTATTTTCCTTTCCCCCAACGATCCAAGTATACCTACCACAACTAACCTCTCAACCTCTCAACCTCTCAACCTCTCAACCTCTCAACCTCTCAACCTCTCAACCTCTCAACCTCTCAACCTCTCAACCTCTCAACCTCTCAACCTCTCAACCTCCCAACCTCCCAACCTCTTTCCACATCTCAAATCCTCAAAATATCACAGAATCCATCCACCCAGCTCCAAAAAGACAACACGCCATAAACAACAAGGAAAACACAGATATTGTAAATTCTCTATTCCTCTAATTCTCTAATTCTCCAACCATACATCCCCAACACCACATCCTCTCCCCCTCATAGTCTCTCCAATGCAAATGCCAACCCGAATGTAAATGCAAACCCGAATGCCAACCCGAAATGCCAACCCGAATCCGAATCCAAAGTCCACGCATGGATCTATCTGACTAACAGATCCATCCAACCCCTCCTGTCCCTCTTCCTCCGCAAAAAAAAAATAGGAGGAAGAAAAGGTATGATGTATGGGATATATAAAATGTATATAAAGTGTATAGAATGTATAAATGTATAAATGCATAATATATCAAAATATATAAATATATAAATATATAAATGTATAATGTATAAATGTATAAATGTATAAATGTATAAATGTATAAATGTATAAATGTATAGGAAACATCGATGTATAAAATAAAGGGGTATATAAGCATATATAACCAAAACCCACCCATCATCCCAAGTGCGACCATCCAGCAGGTACGAAACGACACAGCCCGCCCTCCCTCTCCCTCCTCAAAAACATACCCATCCACCCCCCAATGATAGAACACGCCATCTAAGAACCCCTCATTATAATAATAACAACAGCAACAACAAGAGTAATATACATGACGATCGCCAGCCTAGAATCACAATCCCCAAACCTCCTCATCCTCCCCCTCCTCCATGAACCTCACCTTTCCCACACTCGGATTCCGCTTGATGTGACCGGCCTTCCCCGCGTTACCCCTGCTTCCCTCGTCCCTCTCCCAAAGGACTAAATCTAGGATCTACCTGCGGTGGAGTACCCGGTCGCTTCAAGTGCGACACCTCAAATCCATCATTACCCCCAACATCATCCCGTGGGACCCTTCTACTATTCGTCGGCGCCTCCACATCATCTTCGCTGCCGATTCCAAAACTCAAGAAATCGCTTAGATCCGGACTCGGGTGTTGATGTTCATTCCTTGTTCCATGTTCCGTCGCATGGTCCTGTCCATATCGTAGCTTCCTTGCCTCCATAATCGGCGCATCGAGATACAAAGGCACTCGCTCCGTACCTGGTCTAAGCGTATCGATCGAGGATGCCTTTGAAGATCTCGAGGAGGCTCTTTTCGCAGCCAATCTGGGTGGCGATTTGCTAGCGTCCTCCTTGCTCTTGTGTTCTTCGAGGATCTTCTCGCGCATACGTGCTCGTTTTTGACGGAGCGCTTCGAGGAGTGCTTCTTCTCGCTTAGTGACTTGCATCATGCGGCCACTAGATGTTGTGTAGATTGAAGCGGTTTCGGCATCGAATTCTTTGGGTGATAGTGGCGGCGTTGGTTGTTGCTGTATGGACTTTCTTGATGAAATGGAGCTTTTTCCATGGGATGAAGCAGGTCGAGACTCTTGTGAATTTACAGAATTTTGTCGCGTGATTGTCGGTGGCATTGGCCACTCGGATAATCCTCCAGTTGACTCTGGAATTGTCAAAAAGGCACTCGATTGCGCAGCTCCCTTCCTCGTTGATGATGAGGGATTCTTCAATCCCGATGATCTCCTTGTTGAACTCTTGGTGCTCAGGCGGTGTTGAAGTGCTGGTGGAATTATTTCGCTCTCCGCATGTGAGGGAGCTTTTCCAACAGATATATTATCTCGAGATTTTGAAGGTTCGGCATCTGAGAATTCTTCTTCCGAATCAGATGATAATGAAAGGACACTGCTTTGTTGAAGATCTGCATTTGAGAAAACACTTCCGCCGGTTTGTCTCGATGTTTTGGTGTTGTGGCTGGATATACTCCCTGTACTAGATATACCCAGACTAGAATGCCCTGTACTCTGGGAAATCGTACTGTGGCGAAAATTACCATTGTTGTTGGAACGAACGTTCTTCCACGAAGAGGTATCTTTTTCTCCAGGCCGAGAGTGGAGATCTTCTAATCTTCGATGTCCTTCTCGTCTCTCCGAATCAAGCGATCCCGGTTGTCGACCATTATTCTTTTCAGAAGTTGTGGGGAAAAGATTGAAGACTTCCGGAACGTTTGACTCTGGGATCGACTTCATATGGGCATTTCGATTTGATGTCTCATAGTGGTCATGTGAATTATACGAGCTACCATCGGTAGTTTGATCTTGCACCTGATCTCTGTGATCCCTTGGCTTGCTTGACAACATGCTTGTCCTTTGTAATTTTAATGACTCTTTCGAAGCTACTTTTCCAAGCCTATTCCGAACCGAGCCGGTTTGTTTAGAAGAATCATAAGAACTGTGTGATACTGCCGAGAGTCTTCTCTCCGACCTATGAAATAACGAGGATAGTCCCATTCTCATAGATTTCCTGCGGTCCGACGATCCTGAATGATTATCGTTCATACCCGAAAGAATCTGACCAGCCTGATCCCAGGGATCCATCGAATCGATTTGTGAATGTGGACTCCTTTGCACAACTGGCGCAAGGCCCTTTCGAAGAGCTAGATCTCGTGCGGAAGATGCAGAAGTTTGCTGTGAGATCGCAGCCGGTAACTTCTGTCTATCATAATGTGACTTCAAAGTAGATGTAGAATCCTCGTTCCTTAACCGACGTGTCGTACTGGAAGTGTCTGTAATTATTTCCTCTCCAAAATGTTGACCCAAAGCATTCGACGATGCATTTTCTCTCACACCTGCCTGCCCCCCCAAAACCCCTGATTCCCTATCCCATTGATCATGATTACCACCATTATCATTCATTGAATGAGTGTTTTCCGAAAGAGAAGTGTTTATTCGACTAGACCTAGATGGGGGTCTCCTCCAATCTCCAGGCTCAGCCGTCCCAGTCCCTAATATCTGCTCTGCCTTTGACATATTCCCTGCGGATAGTTTTGACACCGGTGGAGGTGTTTGGTATGTTTTGTTCCTTGCTTGAACTGCGCTTGCGCCCAGGAATGGGAAATGAGAATTTCGACGACCGTCTCATCTTGCCAAAACTCAGAACAACTGGAAGGTAGCGGCTGATACGAATATCCGTGGATATGGTCGACCTTGGTATACCTCTCTATCCAAGTAATATGCCGTTCTATCTCCAGACTACCACAATGTTGTATGCCGTGCAAATGCAGGCGCCGTGCTGTTGTCAATCGAGCCGTCCGTTACCGTTCTTCAATGAGCATCGTGTTTTTGGTCGTGAATATAACTGAGTGAATTTTGGATGTCGTTAAACAGGCCTCGAGGCCGGAGAGTCCGGTATACAATTGGTATATATATCCGCGGCTGCTCACGAGGCTTACAGCATAAGTAATCGCTATGTATTATCATAAAGTCGTTGAAGAAGCCGGGGTATTTCGATAGATGTGAGCAAGATGGCACTTGGACGAAAGTTTAGATCAAATCCAGACAGGTCAGGTTTCAAAAAGGAAGACCAAAAGAAAAGAAAAGAAAAAGATATCTGGCAAGGTCGGATATTTCATAGTTCATAGCCATAATTAAGTTTCTAGGAAGATGGTTACAACTTACAACTTACGGCATCGTAGGATGACTTGATCATGTCAAATCGCAATCTCAAAAAGACCCATCCATGATCAATATGGAAATACACCCTGTACGATAATTGGGAAGCGTGACTAGGATCATTGTTACCATTAAATGCTTGATACAGGGGATTTATCTTCGGGGTGATTGGACATTTGATGATTGCATCTAGGATTTTCCATGCTGGTAAATTAGTTGAAGTTGAGTACGAAGGTTGAAGAAAACACTTTGAAGATTTTAAAGTTGAGATCTATTAAGGGAAGAGTTTCCGGGCCGCTTCGATGACGGAAAGGACATAGTATGTGTATATATAGATGTACAGAGTAATTGGATGCTAGATATACTCCGTACAGAGTATGTACTAGCAATGCATAAGAGAGAGATTTCTTACACTACGAGTTTAGACGATAATTAGATTCAAAGTGTATATATGTGCCGATACATGTATGCCGATATAGATATAGATAATACATATCTACCTATAATATAATCTCACAACCTTCCATATAAGCTATACGAAATAATAAAAAATGAGATATGACTAATAAATCCATCTATCTGGCTATTCCTAGGTAGTGATGGTGATGTACCCAATCTTACGTAGGTAGCATCACAAGGTATGATGATGCAGTTGTATTGAGATATGATCTCGTTAATATTGATTCATGAAGGGGTAAATCCTATCCTATCCCATCCTATGCCACCCCATCCCAACCCATCATATCCAAATGCCATGAAACCTTAGCAAACATTTGAAAATATGATTCAATTGGCTCCAAGAGTAAAACAACAGGATGATATATTAATGATAGTCTGTAGTATCATATTAGCTGCATTGTTACATGTACATGCTGAGTATATATAACTATTTAGTTCATCATCATGGTTCATGACTTCCTAGGTATGTTCCCCGCGCTGCAACACTTTTGTGCAACATGAACATAATAGATGATAGATAAACTATAGCTGAAGATCACAAACTATAAACCATAGACCATAGACCATAGATCATAGACAGACCATAGACAGACCATAGACAATGAAGCATAACCCATAGATCATAGACAGCCCTGAAGACCATAAACCATAAACGAAAGATCAAAGACTAAAAGCCGAGCACCATCAAATCACTCAACAACCATCCATCAGATCTCATCCATCTAAACTATCGAACAATCTAACTTCATCTCCTCAACCTCATTTAATCATTCCTCATCCATATAAGCATTCAGGGAATTCTAAAGTCAAGCATTCAAACCAAAAAACTTCCAAAAAACTCCCCCCATTGGAATCAAATCAAACCAAACCACTTTATTCAATCCATTTAAATTTCTTCAACCACCATTCGCTACCACCAAGCACCACCAGTTTGCCCAGATGACTCCACATATGAATCAGGACTCAGGAGGAGTTGCATATCCGACAGCATCCGATCCCAAAGCAAAGGTTCAATCGGTCCAATCGGTCCCTGGATCAAATTCCCCGCAACATGTGTTTGTGTGCTCATGGCACCAAAGCACCACCCCCTACCACCCCCTATTCTACAGTACCGGATCAATGGTGAATGCCCCTGCCCTGCATACGCAACCACGTGTCAGTAGCGCTGCAGCAGCAGCATGTTTCTGTAATGGCGCTTCTTGCGAAACCATCTAGATTGATTATATCATACGGTTACTATGGATCACATTAATCAAATAGCACCAAATAGGAGAGGATTATATAACACAGCAAGATAGTTGCTATGGATGGAGCAGGACAAGATAATACCACAAGACAGTTCAGTAAAATCATGTATATTACAACCTTGGAATACAAGATAGATGGCACAGAGTACAGGACAACACAACACAACGTAATACGATACTTAGTCATCCATCATATCTCATCACATTATCAATACTCACGAACCTCTTTACACAAGCAATACTAATCCTTAACACAATACAATACGAGACACTACCATGCAATAAGAACCATACCTCGCTCCCTCCCTACCTACCAACCGAGCAGGTCCTACCTACCCAGTACCTACCTACCTACCTATCCATCCATCCATCCATCGTCCATCCATCCATTGACCACTCATTCATTCATATCTCATACCCTCATATCCATGGATCTCTCAATCAGATAAAAGCGCCCAAAGCAGCCAATATCGCTCTCCCACAATACATTCATAGCATACTACTCCGTACACATTCACCACCAACCGCCAACCAACCACTAACCACTAACTACCAGCCGTCAAAAGCCATGCAATCAAATCCACCAAACCAAGCAAACCGCCAAACCATCAAACCATCAAACTAATCATTCATCATCCATTAGCCATTCAAGGTTCTTCCCTTTACCAAGTCCATCATCATATCCAAGGAAAAACCAACTCAAAAAAACTTGGAAAAAGGAAGAAAGAAAAAAACACCTCAAAGAGTTCCACGCTCGAACCCTTTCTACGCCTATCCTATCTCATCCCATCCCATCCCCTATCATTCTTCTACTTTATCATCCTATCATTCCGCCTTCCGTTCGTTCATCTTATCATTTCCTATTTTCATGTCTTTCCCATCATTCCTTTCCTTGCCCTTTCTCCTCCTTCTCCTCCTCCTCCTCCTCCTCCTCCTTCATCTTCTTCATCTTCTTCACCCCTCCCCTCCAATCCATTACATCTACTGTACATTCCAACTAACCATCTACCCACCCACCCAACTGAATCACCCATCCATCCATCCACCCATCCCCCCTCAAAAAACGTTCCCCAAAAAAAGAAAGCAATATAAAAAATCCCCATCACAAATCCCCACAACACCGCACAGCACAGCCCAGCCCCGTCGATCTATCTATCTATCTATCCATCTCCCAGTCCCAAGGTTCCAAGGTTCCAAGGTTCCAAGGTTCCAACGAACCAACCCCCCAGTCTTTCCAGACTGTAATCGACCGTACTTGGTTCCACACCCGACTCGATTACTATTACATTGTTGCTTCTTTTCCTTCTTCTTCTTCTTCTTCTTCTTCTTCTCCTTCTCCTTCTCCTTCTCCTCTCCCTCTTCCAGAACACCAAAATACAGTTAGTCAGTCAGTAACGGACATACCATGCTTACAAGCTCGCAGCAAAAAAGAAAAAAAAAAGAAAGGTACAGCCAATCAATACATAAATTCATACATACATACCTAGCACAAACATTCAACACTCAACATTTAACATCTATCAAACCTTGAAACTATCAATCAATCAATCAATCAACCAACCATCCACCTAATACCACCACCACCACCCCCAGCAGACAAACGAACAACCGAACAAACCTCGAATACCTAATCCTTCAAAGCCTCCAATCCCCCTCCCTTTTCTGAATATTCATCTATTCATTTATTCATCTATTCATTTATTCATCTATTCATCTACCCACCAACCCACCAACCCACCAACCTACCAACCTATCTACAAATCCTCCTCCTGCCCCCTCTCCCCTATCAATCAACCCCATCAACCCATCAACCCATCAAATTTACATATCCAAACCTTGACCCTATTCGTCCCCGCTTCCCTATTCCTCTTCCCATCTCTATTCCTCTTCCCATTCTCATTCCCATTCCCATTTCCCTATTCCTCTGCCCCGCTTATCATCCATCCATGTTCCTCTCAAACATCATATATCTAAAACATCAATTGTTTCATAGCCATGTGCTTTCCGTTGAAGGATTTGCTGGTGCGCAGTAACCTCGTGATATCTAAGACACTTCACAATGTCTCGATAATTATGAAATTAAAAAAAAGAATCATAAGTAGGTACTACATAAACATCATCTTGCTATGAACTTCAGCAAAGGGTCAAATAAAGGTAACATTGATACCCGACTTCTGTTCTCATACATGTCATGCACAAAATTTTCTGCCATATTTATCAATCAAGCATTATCCATTCTGGAAAAATTCCACATGGAAGCCAATTTATATTGTGGCGATCGAAGCTAATCTGTTTGAATACATGATGCACAAGCTAGTAAAACTATCAATCGATAATAGGACATCTAAATAAACTCCCGAAAACATATCATCGCGCAATTCACCTATTACAGAGTTTATTCTCACCCAGCTTCCCGGCACTTATATTGCTGCTTGGAGATCATCATGGAACTAATAATTCGAACTATTTGATCTGAGACTGAAAGGGCTAGTCGCCGCTAAAGCACCACGTTGCTTCTTGGAAGCGTTAGAAAGGATTTCGTCACCGGCACGTTTATTGGATTGCTGAGGGGTCCAGTGACCCGAGACTCGTGGTGATCTATGCAAGGTCTCGCTGTGCAAGCTTTTCCATGAGCTCGGTGTCTGGGTACTGCTGCCTTCGCCCTGTAACCCTTGGACCAAACCACCACGATGTTGGCAAGGACGGTGAGCAACTGGTGTAAGCTGGTTTAAGCTCAGAGAGACTCCCTGCAAATCGATTTCAGGGACCGCAAACTATAATAGATCAATACTCTATTCTAGTGATTCGGGTTCAAGGCCCCGGAGTGTGTGATTAGATACTCACAAGCTTGGTGTGAGCAATATGCTTTGATGGGTCAAACATATCAATTCGAAGTTTCTTGATATTGACAAATCGGAATGGCTTTTTGGACGACTTGGAGCACTTCTTGATGATTCCGTCAGTTTGCAGAGAGTCGACCATGTTTTGTACATCTTGCTGACTTGTATCTGATGGGGGTTAATGGTGCACTCTTATTCAACAGAGTAAACTCACTCATGTATTGGCAAAGACCTTCCATATCATCAAATCCATGCTGCTCAATGTAATATACCAAACGTCGGCGCATACAAAGGGGAATAATCTTCTGATAAAAAATGCTTGGCTCTGAATCTGCCAAGAGACAATCATAGCATTCAAAATTTGCGCCGACGTTTCCTTTGCTGTAGCCGTAGCACTGACTGTGGCAATAGATTCCACAGTTGCAACATTTTATCTTTTCATTGTCAGAAAACTCGAGGAGAGAGAAAGATTCCCTAGGCAACATACCAAATTTTCACGATCATCATCGTTCCTGCATTGGCATTGTACCTTGTGTTCTTTGCCCAACTCTTCTTCAATTCTTGTATCTCCAATTTCCCCTAATTCAGATGACATTGTATGTTCTCCAAATCTGGCTCGTTGGCTATTGTTGTCCATTATTGGCTGAGTATCAATGTCATTTGATCCTCTACCATATCCCTTTTTATCAATCCATATTAGCATCTACAGAGATACCGAACTAACATTTATTTGTTGATTGATACTCACAATATTGTTCAGCCACTGCATTGTGTTCTGCTGAGTGCCATCACCATGTGGTGCTTGGCTTGGTCTCAATGAAGACTGACTGTTATCACAGATGACTGCTTCTGGTGCTGTAGGGTTGAGACTTCTGATCATAGCACTGAACGCTCTTCCCCTGTGCAAGGGGCGGTCCATCACTGGGGCACTATAATATTTGATTGCAAGCCTATAAATGTCAGTACGGGCGCGAATTTCTCGAATGATAGCATTTGCATACCCATGAAAGTTATTGGTCATCTTGCCCATGGAAAGCCCACAATCCTCAGGCAGTATCTGAGATATCGATGCAGCACAAAAGCCGCGATACTCTTGCTTGGGAGGTGCATTTTGATTATGAAGAAGCTGCATGCTCAACTTGCGACCAGCTAGGTTTTTGTTCAGCCGATGTAGAGGATTACTCATTCGCTGTGAACTTACTTGATTTACCCCAAAAAAGCATCGAAGCGTTCATGACCTGTGCAATCAAGTCTTTCAACCCATTCTGTGCATGTCCAAGGTTAATGACTTTCCCCGCCTTGTCTGGCATTGAAGCAGAAACCGAAACCTGAACCTGGGAATTGCCTTCAGTATTCTTATAAATGAAATTGATCGTCAAGGCCTCGACAAGCTGCTCTGGGACAACTTCTTGGCGGTAAACAGAAAGTTGGAACTTTGCTAGACACCTGGCATTTACGGCGTTAGCAACTCCAAATTCCTAAGTTTTCATTAGTTCATTCCAATATGAGAGAGGGAAGACGATGAATTACAAGCCAATCCAATAGTTTTTCAACTCCCGGGTGACCCGTTCCTCGCACAATGGAGTTTAAAGATATTCTTTCATCGCCAACATCATTCCGATTCAAGTTCCTAGGGATATTTGTGCCATTGATAAACATCTCGTATGTAAGATCAGGATCAGAAGCATCGTAGATTCTGGTTTTGTAGCAATTGCTGGGAAAGAAATCCCTACGTTTTAAGTGAGTGATGTAGTATGAAGGACCAGGGAGTATTTCAACGAACCTGCAAAAAACAAATTGGCTGACCTGAGGAGTATTCATCAGCAGGACGTATTAAGAAAGAGAATAGATTCGAGGCACGTACGGCAGCGCTGACGCCAATCTTTACTAATTCGAAACTTTGCTGTTGGCTGAGTGCAATATCTTGTACCATTTTCGGACCCTGCACAGTAGTAGCCTTGGCCTTACCCTTAGGTATTCTCTTTGGCTTTACTGGTGCTCTAGCACAAGTACGAGCAGGACGATTGACAACCTTGGGTGGCATAATGAAGTATGGAGACAGATGAATTTATGGAGGAGTGTAGGAGGTGGAGAGAATCTCGGGATCTCAGGACAACTTTGTCCTTTTTGGCAACCAAGGTACAATTGGAGACTGCCCCGGTGGACTTTTGATTCCAAGGTTCCGTTCTCTTGATGAAATTGCGGTCGCACAATTTCAAGTAATGATTCTAATGAATAAGAAGGGATGAGGATGGAAAAGTGAATCAATCTGTGTTGTTCCTTGATGTTAATGAGACGATATAAAATGACGAGAAATTTCGAAATGAGATGACACCGGATGAGTTGATATAGTATGAGATGAGATGAGATGAGGGTTAAACTTTTGATCATGAAGAGGAGGACGAAGATAATGAAGAGGCAGAGGGAGAGGGAGAGGGAGAGGGAGAGGAAGAAGAGGAAGAGGAAGAGGAAGATGATAGAAATTATCAAGTAGAATATTTGAAAGTGAGTATTTGCAAGGAAATCAAGAGGATGACTAAGAAAACGAGATGCACCTAGGTAGATAGAACGAAAAGTAGGTCGGTAGGCAGGTGGAAAAAGGAAGGCGCGACCTCTTCATTTTCTTTGACCTTCCACATACCAAGGTCATACCAGTCATATATCAGGTACCTTCCTAGATAGTATGCCAAACTTGAGAAGAGATAGAAGATAGTACCAACTACCAACTACCTACCACCTACCTCTGACTACCTTTCTATCAGTCAATGTCAACTTCATTGTCAATAGACAACATGATCGTTGGCGTTGGAACTTGGAATATACGACCTCTATATCATGTAGTTCTATACCACCCATCTGCTCACCGTACTTCTTGAGTGTGATGGTGTTAGATTCTTAAACTATCCCCTTCATTTAACAGACCAACACTTGTGTTGTCCATCTCAAGCACAAACAAGCAATCCAGTTCAATCAATATCAAACACTTAATCCCCATCTCCTTCCGACCGTTATAAACTATCGTTTTGAACAATATTCGAAGTACATAAGAGATATCTCACTAACCGAAAGGCAAAAAGAGTCTCTTGATTATATATATACCTAGTATATACACACACATTGTAAGCTTACCTAACAATGAGTACTCAGTGTTGCGTGCTTATCTATCTAGTAATAATTCCTCTTCTAGCAGATTCTAATACATGAGTTCTTGCAGCAGAGGACTTTGTTCTACTTACCTACCCAGGAATTACTCTTGGTCAAGTTGGAAAATAGAGACGATGATGAACAAGACTCGCCATCCACCAGATCCATATTCCCTGGAATTAAGGCTGGTTGAGTCTGGTTGGTAGGTTAGTTAGAAAGACACAGAGAAAATACGTCTCACAGCGAACCTGCCCCTTTTTCTGCCGACGGTATCAAAGGAAGAACGAATATCAAGACATTTCAATGCTCATTCATTGATACATACAAGTCAGTAAATAAGATATATCAGATTGAGTGAGAGTTCTGTCTTTAGGACATTATAGTAAGGAAAAGATGAGATTACGGAAACCCGAGTATAAAAGGAGAAGAAGGTCTAGGTAAATAGTGGGAGATGACATAATATCGGCGATGATACTTTAGTAGTTCTAATAATATGGATAGGAGTAATAATAGAGAATTTACTAATAAGTTTATAGTATTTTAAGATGAGAAAATGTTAAGATCTATTATAGTTGGAGATATATTTATATTTATAATTATTTATTATAAGATGAGAGGATATGTAACTATATTTAATTTAGAGAGGTATATATATCTATTGATAGATATATATAAAGTAAGTACTAGATATATATATATATTTTATATAATAAACTTATATATCTATATATAATATAATTATATATCTTTATATATTTATATATCTTTATATATTTATATATCTTTATATATTTATATATCTTTTTCCATATATTAAAATAACTAATAATACCTAGGTACTAGGTATAATATTTTATTTTATAATACTAAGTTTGCCTCTCTAGCTTCTTTCGATTCTACCTAATATGGATATAAATACAACTATTATATCTATTTACCTAATAGCATCTATTAATTTTTATTATTATTGCTGAATGTCTACTATTCTTATTATTATAACCATTGTATATATATCCATGGATATATATAATAGTGTATATACGTGGAGTTTCAAAATAAAAATAAAAATAACAAACATCCATGGATTCCATTACACCAACATCAATAATGTTAACACCGGCCGGCGGGTAAACCACCACCATAATAAACATAATCAAACAAAATCTCCACTCTTTTCATTTCCACTTTCAATTCACAACCAGCACACGCGCTGAGAGATAAATCTTTCACCAATACACCCTCAGTACTTCATCCTCACCGCAAAACTTATTTCTCCCCTCCTCTCTTGTACATTCTCTCCTCTCAATTTTCTCACAGTACAGTAGTATAATTGTCTCCACTCATCATTTTATATTGTCTTACCACCCACCTTGCCTCGATTCTTCTTACACGTTGCCTCTGGATTCACATTCTACAGATTGTCTGTCATCCGTATCGATTCCATACCGCCCCCACCATAACCACGACAGCCTTTCAATACTTCAAACAATCTGGCTATGTTAATGTCTGCATCGTAACATAATAGGGGCTGTTTTAAGTTTGCAACACCTTCGCGCGTGGTCAGCCTCGCGTTGAGAACATCTGCATCTAAAAGAGAGGGGCAGGTTAGGAGTCTTGGTCAGAGTCTCGAACTTACCCACGTCTGCGAGTCAAATACATTCCAAGCTTTTACAAAATGGACCCTCCTCATAAACCCCAGAGTAAAAGCCGAACGTCTTCGCAAAGTGCTCAAATGTCTGGAACCCAGAGATTAACAACAGACGGCTCTCCGATTCCGTTCACTTCGAATTCGAAGTTACTGCAGCATAGTGTCGAGACTCGACGCCCAAGTCAGACCGTTTCTTTGGGATGGCAAGATGGAGATGAGACCGTTGGACATGCATCAAGATTGCAAGTTGAGCTTGCAGATGTAATAGAAACAAAAACAGTTACCACCACCACAACTACCAAACGATCATATCCCCCATTACTCTTCCAAAACCCCCGGCCACTCGATAGCCTCGATGCAAAGGAGTATCCTTTGGCCTTTAAACCGACCCCTCCGGAACTCACTAGGTTTTCCTACGAAATTGACGGGCAACAAATGGAATACGAAGAAGAGGGTTTACAAAAACTCATGCATGAGGTTTGATTATTTTTATCGGCTCTTGTCAATTTCTTTAGACCTTACCGTACTAATAGTGGAAATTTCATAGAATCTCCAAAGCCAATCCCTCCGCAACCCTTATCCACGTCGTCAACCGACAGAGAATCGTGAGCAATTCAGAAGTGTATCAGACCGAATGGCCAGATCGGATGCAGGAACGAGCAACTTGAGGAAGGCTTTGAAGTCGAAGGGAACACCGGATTATCGACTTGCTCACAACAAATCGAGATCTAGCAGCTCACAGGCACCGGAAGTCTTTGAGAATGACGCTACAGAGACGAGCTCCAGTACCCATAACGAAACTCGACGTCGAAACCTTGGTCTTGGTATGCATCTATCGGATTTACCAGCGACGCCCGATATGTCAGAGATAGAGATTTCCTCAAAAGAGGCCGCTCCGCCATTAGCTCCTCGATTTCAAACCAATGCATACACCCCTCAATCCAGTTTAAGCCAAAACGACTCATTTGAGAATCTTGAACGCCATTCGGAAGTAGCCAACGAAGAGGCGTTCAGCAGCGCAGTTGCTACACCCCCAATCGCAGAATCCGATCTTGAGCCATCTGGTCTTGACATAAGTTTTGCACAAGAACAGCGACCGCATTTGAACACTACGGCCGCTCAAAACGCAAGCCTCCCTAGTCCTGGTCTTTCGCCTACTGCTACCTCTGCCGACTTTGACGACGACGAAGATACTGGGGATAGCCAAGAGACATCAGAAGAATATGCACTTCAAGCAACCGAGACGAGGACAACTCTCGATCGCCGTAACGGATCCACAGGATTACTTTCAAAAATTTCAACCGTCATGGAAATAGGATCGATGCTGGATACTTTCGATGCGATGCCAAGTGAAATGAAAGCTCTCATGATGTATCAATTGAGTCGAAGATGCTCCAAGAAAACTCTTCGAGCTGTCGCGGGCTTTGTCAATCCTGCTTTGATGTGCGACTTCCTCGCTGAACTCCCCACTGAACTAAGTCTACACATTCTAAGTTACCTGGACCACAAAGATCTATGCCGTGCGGCTCAAGTTTCGAAGCGTTGGAGGAATGTCATCGACTCAAATGAAACAGGATGGAAAGAACTTTTCGATCGCGATGGTTTTGTACTTCAACCCGAAGAACTCGAACGAGCAATACGCCAAGGATGGGCATGGCAGGACCCTTATGGTCCAGATGGTTATGAAATGGATTTGAGCGTTAAAGACAAATCAACTGGAGAAATTAGCATGTCTTGTAGCAGCAGCAGGATTGATTCCCCTAGAAGATCTCGGGCGACCACTAAAAGAAAGCGCCCTACCAATGGTGACTTGAGGTCGGAACGCGCAAAGCGGAGAGCAACAGCTAACGACTTTTCAATCAAATCGATAGAACTCGTGTCTAAATACCACAAGTCTGAAGGTCCACTAAGTGCTGCTTCTGCTGCTGCATTGGCGGTGCCAGATCCTGAGATAGGTCTTCCGGGATTGCGAAAGCTTCATCTCTTCAAATCCCTGTATCGTCGACACTATTTTCTTCGTCATAGCTGGACGAATCGTGCCGTTGAACCTCATCATATGGCCTTCAAAGCTCACCCGTCTCATGTGATAACATGTCTTCAATTTGACGATGAGAAGATTTTGACAGGTAGTGATGACACGTGTATTCATGTCTACGATACGAAGACTGGGGCTCTACGTAAAAAGCTCGAAGGCCACGATGGAGGTGTTTGGGCTTTGCAGTACGAGGGAAACGTTCTTGTTTCAGGGTCCACTGATCGGTCCGTACGCGTTTGGGATATTGAAAAAGGCCTTTGCACTCAAGTCTTTCATGGCCATACGTCAACTGTTCGATGTTTGCAAATCCTCATGCCCTCAGAGGCGGGTAAAACAGCGAGTGGCCAATCTATCATGGTACCCGAGCAGCCCCTTATCATCACTGGTTCTCGTGATTCTCAATTACGTGTGTGGAAGCTACCCGCTCCCGGAGACAAGCGCTATATTCAAACAGGACCGCCAACTAACGATGCCGATTGTCCTTACTTTGTTCGTGTATTAGCTGGGCATACCCATTCTGTTCGTGCCATCGCAGCTCACCAAGATACGTTAGTAAGTGGTAGTTACGATTGTACCGTGAGGGTATGGAAAATATCAACAGGTGAAGTCTTACATCGTCTACAAGGGCATAGCGCAAAGGTGTACAGCGTTGTTTTAGATCACAAACGTAACCGATGCATTAGTGGTTCTATGGATACATATGTCAAGGTTTGGTCTCTCGAGACTGGTTCCTGTTTATTCACTCTTGAAGGTCATACATCTCTCGTTGGTCTTTTGGACTTGCGTGATGAACGACTCGTATCAGCAGCTGCTGACTCGACACTGCGAATCTGGGACCCGGAGAGTGGCGTTTGTAAGAGTACGTTGAGTGCTCACACGGGTGCCATCACTTGTTTCCAACACGATGGGCAAAAGGTCATCTCTGGATCAGACCGTACTCTGAAGATGTGGGATGTTAAAACTGGTGAATGCATCAAGGACCTCTTGGGCGACCTGAGCGGTGTCTGGCAAGTCAAGTTCGACGAAAGAAGATGTGTTGCAGCTGTTCAGCGTGATAATTTTACATTTGTCGAGGTCAGTCATTTACTTTTTTTTAAAGGGAATTATTCCTTTGCTAATAGTTATTTTAGGTCCTTGATTTCGGCGCATCTCGAGATGGAGTTCCAAAATCTGAACGTGGCCATCGCATCCTATTACCAGGAATCGACGAAACCGAGCGAATCGTCGAAGTTGGCAATAATGCAAATCAATAAATGAATATACGAAACTTAAACGTCTAATGAAATCACTCCCGAGATTGTATGAAACAGCGTTGCCGATATTTAAAAAATCATGCATGCACATCGGAAGAACGGGAATGGGAAGGGGAAAGGAATGGGAGTATACCATATTTATTCAGCTGTTATCTTTGCTTTATATTTCTTTGTCGTATACGTTTTAACGATTCAAACCCTTGATCGGATGGTTCATGGGGGCGTTCTTGAGGGGTGGATAATTTGGTGCATCTTACTTTCATGCATAGCGAGGAATTTCTTCATCTTCTATTTCAATCATCGACGTTTTTCTCTCTCTTTCCTTCTCATCGACAGTTCAAGTTACAAGCGAATATCGTGTAGGGTACGTCCGTAGGTATATCATAGCTAGGCTGGACTTGGCTAGGTATTAGTCATTTCTTAAGGATGGGAAAGGAAAGGAGTGCTGCGATCAAATGAATGGATTGACGAAGGGGAGGGGAAGGGAAGGGGGAAGGGAAGGGGGATGGAAAGGGGGATGGGAAATAGGATGGAGTATACGAGTTCTGTTCATGCTGATACCGACTCCCTGCGATGAATTTTTTTAGGGCCAATTAGAGATATGAAGGAGCAATCACTTACTTGGTAGGTAGGTCGTAGCTCCTCGCTGTATTCAGAGGATGCTCGCTACTATAAGGACTTTTGCTTTTGCTTTTGCCTTGGAGATGGAGGGGGCCAGTATCAAATCACTCGCTGTGATACGATATAATACGATACGATAGGATCGACACCTTGCGTTACTTTACGTTATTTTGCAGGGGGATTCTTCTAGTGCTGGTGCCAGTGCTAGGGAAGACGAAAAAGTAGATGCAATTACATACCATCAATTGACTAATGAATAAGACGATCATTTCATAATATTCTTGATGGAGGATCTGAGTTGAGAATAGCCATACATTGTGTGTAGTGTGAGTGTGATATGATATGATGTGATGTATTTATTAACTTTGTGATTCATATGGTGTAGATGTGTGTGTGTGTGTGTGTGTGTGTGTGTGTGTATACGATGCAGTATGCATCTTTGCCACATATGGGAGCCGGCGTGCTATTCAAGTCAAAGAAAGGAAAGGGGAGAGGAGAGGAGAGGAGAGGAGAGGAAAGGCCAAGCCAAGCCAAACAACAACAACAACAATGTGCAAAAAGAAACAAAGCACAGCGTTCCAACGCAAAATATCCCCGAAAATAATGATCCCGGTCAAAGTTTTCTGCTCGCGGTCTCGGGGTGCATGCAGTTTGATGGATATTTTGATGCGGTGCATGGGGGTTCGATGTCTGGGAGCGGGCACGTGGGTAAGTAGGCAAGCATATTATTTCATGTCGCAGTAATATAAAATAATGTCAAGAGGGTGTGATGTGTATGTGTGTGTATGGTCGAGTGTATTGTCATAAGCATACGTAGTATATATATATCCGTTACCAAAGATCAAAAATCAAGAATCAAAACGCCAACGCCATCCGACCATACCATGCCATCCCATGCCATGCTATGCTAAACTTGGTATCATTGTTTCGAATGCCAAACGCTTTTTCCAAGAGGATAGATATTCGATATCGAATCATGCTGTGCTATAGGGTATAATAACATGTCATCGTTTCTGTTTTCCCCGTGTCGAATTTCTTGTATATAATAACATTACAACATATATCCAGACTCGTTCTGAGACACGGATCAAGGTTTGTTTTGATGAAAATCGTGTTGCGGGTTCATGTTCCGGGGTAGGGTTCCGCATTTGCAGCGGGGGTTGTTCGGGGGACTGTGTGGGGGTTCATGGCTGCACCGCGTTCTGGGTCTGCGGTGTGGCCCGTTTGGATGCCGGCGCTTGAGGGGGGTGTATCCTCTGATGGCATGGGTTTGGGTTCGAAAGTAACGTCGGAATTGGGGTCGGCGACGGATGGTTGAGTAGCCCCGGGTCGGTTACTGATGTCCCAAGGGTCATCGGCTGGTCCACGGCCAGCAGCGAAAGGTCCATGAATCTTATCGTGGGCGATGGATTTCCACATGATATATGTGCTGCAATTGAGCAATTAGTTGGTGGTCGTGACGATAAACAAAGTGAATGAAAATGATGAAACCAACCTTGCGAACGTTCCTAGCATACCGAGCCACAAAAGTACCGTGGAGGCAACGCAGTAGGCATTTTTGCGATATATGGGAGCCGGTGGGCCATTCAAATCAAAGTATTTTTGTGCTTCTGAGTTCGACAGTCCATCTATGGTTGCCCGTTGTGTAGCTACAATGACCTGCACCGAAATAATTAGTAACTGAAGTAGAAATGGTGCTACTGGGTTGTAGACTCACAGTAAGAGCGATAGCATCTGCCAAAGTAAAGATGCACATCAAAACCGAACAAATCTTCCATGCCTTCTTCACTGCGGATGTCTCCGCACGTTGGGGCCAGAAAAGATCGAAAAAGAATCCGGAACCAAAGATTGTAGCAACTGCGATACCGACAAATATATTGAACGAGAAAATTCCGACAATATCTCTCACTGAAGTATGATAACCATAACGCGTCGTTATACCATCTCGTTGATCAACATAATCTGAGACAAATAACTATTAGTCTTTTGCTTCAAAGATTGATTTTGAGGAAAACTCTTACCACTTAAAGCTGCAGTTCCTACTGATTCAGAACAAACGCACAATATCATGGCGATTTGATAAACAATCATCTTTGTTTTACGAAGATGATAGACATCGTTGAACATGTATTTCCCCTTGAACTTTCCCCATTGCATCTCCTTGAGATCTAAACCCCATATTACTGGAGCCATCTTGAAAAAATGAAATTGAAATTGAAATTGAAGTTGAACTTGTTGACTTCGAAATCAAGGAATTAGATGATAATAGTTGTAATTTGAGAACGAGTTCTTCTTTGCCTTGAAAGGTAATCTTCGTAAAAATAATGAATGGGTGGTTGATGAAAGATCAATCAACAAAGAATTATTTCGTTTAACTAATGGAGATGATCGGGTATTTGTATTTGAAAGCAGAAATAATTCCCCAAAAAAAAACAAGTTGAAAACTTGTGTTGCTGAATATAAGAGAGAAAAGTAAAAGGGAAGAAAGCGATGGAGATTATGAAGCTTGTCAACAAAACGTGCTTGATCTTCGTGATAGGTAGTAAACTTACCTCGTTACGACAATCTTTTTGGGGATCTGGGCTAAACTACGTCATATATAGTATGGAGTAGGAGTGACGAGATACAAGGAGTAGGAACCAATACTAAGACCAGAATTCGTTCAAGATGCAAATCTCAGGATAAGCCAAGATATGCAAACGAATTAGCAGTGCTGGTAGTAGATACCGTGATACTTATTAGCAGTACTTTGTCAGCTTCCGCTGATGACTGAAAATAGGTTTGGCTCGATATACATCTGAGATATATATATAACAGTACTGAGATGGTGTGAGACATTTGCGACGCATGAGACTTTTATCTCAATTGGATGAAAGTTTTGGTTTGATATGATTGGTAGTGAGTTGGTTGATTTGATGTTTGCAGAGCTGGTCTCGCTTTGGCTCCATGTGAAGGATCTGGTGGATGAGGAATGAGGGAAGGGTTATCGACATCATCAAAAGTCTTTGTGATAGAGAAGAAAAGAAAAGGCTCCAGAGGTCATCTTGGAACGCTGAATCCAAGCTGTTGTAGATCTATAAAAGTTAAATCTTGATAAGTCATAATTCATCATCCTTATCGTGCATGTATTGAAATAAATCATTTTTCAATATGGTCGGTTGTCATTCCCGTCCTTCCGCGTCTTCTTGATTGTTGGTTATTCAAGGAATGCGTGGCTGGTGTTTGGCAAGGGTGGGATATGGGAATATGACGTTCGCAGCCACATCAAAACACCAACTTGGGAAATGAGAGACAATTGTGAAGATAGGTGGTTGACCCGGTTAACCCCTGGCATTGACCCACCGGAAAAAAGCTGCTCTATCGCTTGCAGAAAGGGGGACTTTTGATACCTTGACTCTTGAGTCTTGACCTAGGAAACATTGGATACCTTGTGGGTATACGACACAGTGGAATACTAAATATTTGAGGAGCCATAAACACCCTTGAACCGATTGATGAATGTGAGCATCATAATGAACTGAATACTTGAGTGTCGATTTATCTCAATTCAGCAAGTGATTGTTGAATGAAGTTTGGGATTGGAATTGATGAAGCTCGTGTAATTCCCTGGGTAGGTTTTCATGGAAAATAAGCGCCGGCTATCGTAGATAGTACCAGGGAGCAGCCGTCAACCCATCAGATTAAAGGTACGCGCCAATTCACGACTATCTGATTACTCCGTGCAATGATGACTTTGTACATGACCTGACTTTGTACCTGATCTTAGATGACAAGCTCATATAGCCCTGGAGTGCCATGATGATTTCGTATGTGTGTGTGTGTGTGTGTGTGTGATAAAGACATGGCTACCAATCGGAAGTACTTCGTTGTTCGTGCCTCTTGAAATCTCGATATCCGTATGACTTCAACTCCAGGATTTGGATTGCTGGATTCTTCTCTTGAGGTTTGCAACTGTGAAAATTGATGAGTTTTTAATGAGAAAAAAAAATATAGTAATCCTCCTTTACTAATATCAAACAAAGTACAACTTCTACCTTCAATCAATATCTGGTAATAAAAATCATCCGGATGTCTTCAAGTATCCTCATTGTGTTGTTGTGTAGGTGGGTAGGTACCTAGGTAGTTATAGACTCGATCAATAGGAAATAGAATAATATTCCAACCAACTCTGATAGCACGTGACATACGGATATCCGTGTAAGCCCTTATTTTAAGGCATGTGCCATCATCACGCTATACCATATTTGAGCTTAGCCCCACTACACTTCAACGTCTTATTGAAAAAGTTCCAATTCATTCTTTTGATTTCTTCTAATTTCTTACTTGGACCTTATTCAACTCCCACCCACAACTCAAGACATCTTCTGCTTCTTCTTAAATACCTTCTTATTTTCTATTTCACCTTCTTCATCTTCTCCTTCTCTCTTCAATACATAACAGTATCAGATCAGCTTTGGAAGTTTGTTTGTGCTAATTTCCTAATAATTATTCTAGATTTAATTCTTTCTTCTACAAAAAGGTATGTTGATAAAACTCCCCTTCAATCGAAGGATCTTTTTCTCAAATCCCTCACTCTCCTATTTTTAATGATGAGACACAAGCTGGCACCAGTCCGAGTCGATTTGTACTCATATCTTTGACGACAATGCTATGGCCTTCGGGCCTCCTTCTGAACAAAAAACTTTTCTCAAACTTTAAAAGAATTCTCGAATTCTTTGTCACACATTTTACTGACACTGAGTTTGGCAGATTCTACTAAGCTTTCAATCAAACATCACCACCCAATATGGTTCTTCACAATCCAAATAACTGGCATTGGGTTAACAAAGATGCTTCAACATGGGCAAAACAATGGTTAGAGGATAACATAAAGGAGGTCAAGGCCGAGGAGGGAGGTGTTACAGCTCAATTGGATAAATTGATAAGTATGGATGGAGATGTTGATGTGAATCAACGCAAGGGAAAGGTCATTACCATATTTGATGTCAAGCTCGTTATCGAGTATTCAGGTATGCCCTGTAGTTATAGCCAATATCATGAATTTCTGTCTAATTGGACTAGGCAAAACCAAAGATGATGAATCCGTTAGCGGTACCATTACCGTTCCTGAAGTTGCACATGATACCGAAGAAAACGAGTATGTTGTATGTTTAGTCGTCCCCAATGGACGCCAAGATGATTTGTCTAATGTGATTTCAGTTTGACATAGATATTTACTCCGATGCAAACTCTAAAGCCCCCGTCAAAGATCTCATTCGTTCCAAAGTTGTTCCTGAACTCCGCAAAAAGTTCGCAGAACTTGGGCCTGCTCTGATTGCAGAACATGGAAAGGATATTCAACATGCGCCAGATGCAAACCCTGCATCCAAGATCACAGCCGCAAAGACCTATCCACATAACTCTCCAATTCAATCTACAAGCACATCAGCGAACAAAGGATCTTCTCTAGTTAACACTACTACTGTTACTGACAACGAAGAATTCCGCGCTCCAGCTTCTGAACTCTACCAAACATTCACCGATCCCGCCCGCATTTCCGCATTCACACGCGCTGCCCCAAAGTTGTTTGAAGGTGCCAAGAAGGGAGGAAAGTTCGAGCTCTTCGGAGGAAATGTTTCAGGAGAATACCTCGAACTCGTCGAGCCAACCAAGATTGTTCAAAGCTGGCGTCTTGATCAATGGCCACAAGGACACTTTTCCAGATTGGAGATTAACTTTGATCAAAATGATGTTGATAATGTTACGGTTATGAGAGTCTCTTGGTCTGGTGTTCCAGTTGGTCAAGAAGAGGTCACGAAGAGAAACTGGAGCGAATATTATGTTAGAAGCATTAAACAGACTTTTGGGTGAGTTTTTGAGATCCAAGATTCGATTTATCGCAAGAAATGAAGGCATACTAATGATGACATAGCTTTGGCACAATTCTTTAGATAAGTGGAGGGATAATAAAGGGTCGAGACAGGGTCGAGAGAAGATGAATAAATAAGAAACAAATGCCACCCTTGATTTTAATTCTTACGGAATGGAACATATGATTACCTAAATAAATGCAGAAATGGTTTTATGAATGATGGATGATGGATGATGGATGGGTATCTTATAGATCAGTATAGATGAATATACTTTGGCGTTGCATCTTCATCTCAATCTTCATCTCAATCTCATCTCCATTTTGAGAGGTGATCTTGGGCTTCCCTTGGCGCTTTGAATATCCACGCATTGATGCCTCGTGAAGCAAATTGACTCGATCTCATGTGTTGTGTCGATAGTGGTGAAATGAAGCTGATAGATGATGATTGGGTCGAATGCGCATTCATGGTTTGTCGAGTGGTGTGGGCATTATTTGTGTGCCATTTGGATAGCGTGAATTGTTCGACCTAGAAGGAAGGAATGAAAGGTATTGGGGTGTGAGGGAGTGAGGGGGTCGCTTAGTAGCAATAACTAACTCCTTCGAGGAGGTACCTGGAATGTGATAAATAGATGGAGTCGTGCATATCTATGTCCCTTCCTATGGTCTCGTGGGCTGATCAGCCAAACACGCATTGTATCTACATTCTGTACTTATCTCCCATCTACCCCCATTTTGAGTATGCGCATGCCAATACTCAAACCCGACCTCCAAATCCATAAATCCACATCATCCGATGGATGGATATATATCGCTCGCGTGGAGATCAAGCTACATGCAGGCAGTACCGCGGGTGTACAGTGTCGGCGTATGGATCCTCATCATTTTCTCCTCCGCGAAATATCGATTCATCTATATGCGCTCCTCGGGTCGATGTCGGTCTGTGAGCTTCGTCCCAAGAGGAGCTCACGGACTTGGTCACCGAGGCGTAGCTGCCCCTCTTCGCTCCCTCTGTCCTCAGTGTGGCAGTGAAAGTTCAGGGTGAAGCTCTGGGATTTGATGGGGCGCGCGATGATGTATTGGAGGGCGTTGAGGAATATGAAAATGTGGAGTGCGTTGGATCAATGTGAAGAGGATCGTCACGTGGTGCAAACGCGAGCATAATCCCATCCACGATGCGGTTGGTCCTCCGGTTCCGTACCATCCCCCCATCATGGCAGCGTCCAGTCCGTCCACTCGCTGATCGACAGGCCTTGAGTTTGGTCGTGCGGATAATCGACTTTGTCACGGGCTGGTTGCGGTCCTCTCAACCGTGGTGGGACGGAGGATATGCATCAGTGGGGCATTCGGACGGTGTTGGGCATCGTGATAAGCATTGGAAAGATGTCGGCGGCGGTGTATTTTTCGTGGCCGCAGCGGACGAATATGATGAAGGGGGGAATGGCAAAGGAAAGATTCACAAGACGTGATATGAGCACGGAGTTTGCGCTGAGAGAGCGGCTCTGGGGGTGGCGAGGGGTGTGTTCCAGAAGGTCCGGTATGCATCAGGTGTGCGCGAGAGGCAGCGATCGGAATCTGAGACCTCTCGGGCCAGGGCGGCGGGCTCCAGGGACCATTTTACAGGATGGCCAGGTTTGATGAGATTACAACAGGAATCCTAACGTGCCACCGAAATCCCACCCGCTGAACCGCCCAGTGACCAATGAACGTTCCCTTCACAAGATGAATAAATAAACAAACGGTAAAATCCCATCACCGAGCAGAAGAGACCCCAAGTGCCCATGACCATATGCATATGCATATGCATTCCGCCAAAAAGGCAGAAACCACCAGATCCCCATCCACGCTCGCCGAAGATTTGCACACACGTAAACACGTACATACATAGCATACATAGCGTGTGCCCACTGCCCAGGCCCCGTTACCGCTGTGCTCCGCATGACGGAATCCATATGTGAAATCGCATCTCCATAAAATCGTTGGCACATAATTCATCTCTTCATTAATCACGTGATGTATCGTGTTAGAGTTTAGGATTGAACGGAGTGGTATCTACTAGGGATTCCTCGCACCGCTAGTTCATTTCCATGTACCACTCGCTACTGTACGAAGGGAAAAAGCCTCCCACGCACTACTGAGACAACTGGAAAATCAGGGTACTAATACCCCGAAATTATCATGATGAGCCCTAGGTACAAGAGGTAAACTAACCCGTTAAGTACTGTCCTGGGTCCAAAAAGAAAAGCTCACGGAAAATTATGCAGAGGATAAAGTCATGTTGTGTGATGATGTTTATTTATATTTCTTTCGCATCTTCGACATCCTTCCTATGTATGCAGACCAGCTCAATATTTACACAGTAAATGGAAAAAAAAAAGGGAGATATCCTGAAGAAACCGCTCAAAATGCTACGTTGTCATGTCTCATGAAAAGGGTATATAAAATACACCGCCATCATTACCCGTTCCTCTCATGCACATGTATGCATTGTAACTTTCCATCTCATCCCAAACTCCTCGACTCTCGTCCAAAAGTCTAAAAATACCCAATGCTCTTCATTCAATAGCCTAAAGGTCCTTCACAAGCAACGGTCAAGAAGCCGAGGCTAACAATCTCATGATGCTGTATGCATCCGTGACATCACAGCACATTCTTCCCAAAGGCTTCAAGCCACGGAAGCACTTTTCCTGTTGGAGTTTTTTTCTCGGCCCCCTCCGAACACCAATCCAATCATATAACTCCACGCTCTGTGGGGTAATTGAGAAAGCGGATAAAATGCAAGGATGGCAAGATTGCGGGCCATGACCGGTTTTTTGTTTTTTATGTTTTGGTCTTGGCATGGATGATAGTTGAGAAGGGGCTATGTGCATGCGTCTTTTTTGAGGATATATTGTTTTTTTTTTGATAGTCGTGTTTTGTCGGTGATTTTTTGAGTGGAGGATTTTTCTGTAGCCCGAACTCGTGACGGCCCAAGTCTATGGCAATGGAGATAGGATCATGGAAAGATAATGAGGTTGTATTGAGTTTGGCTGTGCTCGCCATGATGAGAGTTTTGGCGGGGTAGATAGATGTATGATGGTGACGTGACGTGATGCGACGCGATACAATCACACAACACATCTAAAACACCTTTGTGTTTTGTAGGTAGTAGCATGACAAAATTGTATCTTGCAACACATGTGTACAGTGATTTTTCACCAAAAGATAATGGCTTGATATCCCAAACAGTGGTACTGTATTGTAACAAATCGGTATCGGTAGGTATCAATCGTGTCACCAATTCGTGACTCCATACTCCATATCCAAGACCCGTCCCATGCCCTTCTTTCCAGAAAGTATCCCTTTACTCCAATCCATCCTGTGGCGCCGTCCTTTCCGTCCGTACACCTCCTATCATTCCCTTCCTTGATGGTAAGTTGTGATTTGTCGCACCGTGTGCTTCCTTCGAAACCCCTTCATCAATTCTCGCTTCACTTGTAACCGACCATCTTAGCACAACGATCACAATAATACAAATTGTGACCAAATCGTACCATCCCACTTGCACTGGCGTCATCTGTGCTGACTCTTCGTAATTCGTTGCCTTGATATTGTAATGTGCTGATGGTTTCGACGGTTTTAGCGCATCGTGAGCAGCGCATCACCTCCACTCTTGGTTCCATTGAGTATGATGCTGATGAAGAAGTGGAGGAGGATGAAGACGATGATGAAGAGTCTGAGGAGACTCTAGAGAATGCGTAAGACGACATTATGTATATGTGTATGGTGTATTTGTGAGGTGTAGTGATGATGTTGTGCGAGCGAAGAGGTGCTTTAGGCAGTAGTGAGGTGGTGTATCTCTTGTGTATATTATATTTGTTGATATGGTTTGTGACCGGAGAGTAAGTTGAAGTTGTTGAGTATATAATATCTCTTCTCGTGGACCCCAACACTAATATGATGTATTCCTAGAGACAATAACTTGATATGTACCCTTCGTTCACCAAAATAGAAAAGGCGACAGATCCTTGACTTGGAGTGCAGATGGATGCAACAGTAGTAAATATGTATAAAAGTTGTACGTGCTGCGCAGTGCTGTAGGTGGATATGGCTTGATGGAGATGGAGATTGGAAAAAGAAAAGAAAAAATAAACTTTTCAAGATGGCTTTTGTGGACTTTTACATTAATTATCCAAATTGATGGGAGTAATGAGATAATTCCGTTAGATGAAAATGCGAAAGCCAAATTGCCAATGAGAGCCCAATTCAAGTAATCGAAAACAAGGTCGGGAGTACCTCCTTTGGTTTCCCCAACTGGGCTTCAAGTCTTTTTGCAAAAAGACCGATCGAAATATCAGATTTCGATCTTGAGGCTTCCTCCAAGGGTATGGAACAAGAGGCCAAGCTACCCTGAAAAAGGTATTGCAGAATGTAGATCACCGACGGGGATACGAGTAAGGATGGTGAAGGTTGAAGGTTAAAGGTCGAAGGTTGAAGGTTGAAGGGTCGTTGCGCTTGTTTAGATTGACGTGGAAAAAAATAAAATCGTTCCAGTACGAAAAGGATGAGTTATATTCCTTCAGGTAAGGCGGGGAATGAAGACACCACAAAAACAATAATGTACTGTATGTCTACGGAGCAAAGTCTTGTCATAGATTGATTAGGTGGAGTACACGTAAACTTTGATACAGTGTGACTTTGAGATGATTGATACCCAATGGTACGAGTCTCCCTTTCTGGAATTATGATAAGAGATAAACAGGTGATGGTATGATGTTCAGAGATGGGCTATCTTGCTCGTCCAACGTTCGTGGTGCGGGAACGAGTTGGAGATGGATGCAGTTGGACGTAATATCAACCTCTTGACTCTTGACTCTTGACTCTGGAGTGATGATTGTAATGCTCGTGGATAATGGTGCTTTTCCGGAGCTGGCGGGTGTAGACTACTTGTAGTCAATCGGTATTGTCGGCTCGAATTGCTCGAGTGCGTATTCGGGCTGTTAATGAAGGGGCTAAGGGATTTGTTCGTGGGTAGTTTCTGTGGCTATGTGCATCGGGGACCTCCTGGAACGATCGAATGAGAATCACCCATGAGTTGTGGGGAGTATTGAGAAAGTATTGAATATCAACAGATCAACAGATCATCTACTCGTTTGAGTGAGAGTAACTGCGGGAAGGTGTTGGGTATATACCGTAGAGTTCAGATAGGGTCGATCAAACTAGATACCATGCAAACATCACCACGTACTCCCCATGTCTCCCTCCTCCTGCATCTTCCGGGATTCGGTTCAACCCAAAACTTCCAAATTGCCGCCGGTCCTTACTCGGGATAAGTCGTATACTGTTCAGCGTTCAGTGTTGACTAAACATCTTATCTCCCTCAAAGATACCACGCAAAGAATTGCTGCCAAAACTTTATTAAACTTTCGGGTGTAATCAGCCAGGCTGCCCAGGCAACTCGCACAGTAGAGTTTTCCCATGTCCACAGTAAATAATGTCTTGGAGCAAAGCATCCAAGGAGACTCACATCTCTTGGGGTTTGATAAGAGTCAATGCTACAAATACATCAAGGTAGCGGGAATAATATCAGGTTCCCGAAACTCAGCAACATGTTATTTCAATATTGTAGGGTTAATACGGGGTGTGTCTCCTTCTCCTTTTCCCCTTTCAACAATCCTGAGGATTCCCATGATCTATTTTTGCCTTGATCTGACTGGTAGTAGTTAGAAGGAAGAGAATCAGGGAGGAGGGATACATTGGGACTACATTCATTGGTTCACAGGGCAGGATGCCTTTCCATCCCCTCTTTTTCATGACCTTTGGGTATCTTCTCCTTCCACGGTGTTCTCGCTGTCCGGTATTATACAGAATCAATTCTCCGATTGCACCAAACAAGAAGGAAATGCCCGAAAGACACAAACCCACAGTAGTCGAGTAGTAGTTGCATGTTTGTTTGCCTTGCATCGAGAAACCTTAAGAGATCAGTTGTTTCTACAAGGCGCTATCAACTACCTATAAGGCTTGTTGATAAATCTTCGGCGCTTGTCCTGTACCTGTGCGTTAAACTGGTGGTCTAAAAACAAAATACCCTTGATCACCTGCTAATTTGTATCAGTAATCATTCCTCATAGGGAGATTAAATCCTTAGAGCGATCGAATAATATATATGAGGCATCGATGGAAGTAGGGGATGTCGAAAGAATTCCCTTGTACCGAGTCCATGGAATCATGGATCTATCAAATCTATTGAAATGAAAAGAAGAAAGAAGGGAGAAGAAGATATGTGAGGAGTGACTCCGAGTGAGATTTGGTACACTCCGTATGTGATTGTGCTGGTCTGCAAGCACAGTATGCTTTTAGAACAACCAACTACTGTATAGATAGTTCCAACCAACAGCTAAACTTATGGATATCTTGACCTCAGCTCGATGGATGCATGCTGTTGGAATGAACATCTTTGAAGTTTAAACTCCTGTCAAATTTGAGTTTACCTTTCCGATGAGCACAGCACCATCGGGCTCTAGCAGATGCTTTCCTTCGCATCTCTTCCTCCAGAGCAGGTCATTATACACAACAATGCCCAAGAGTTCGTTTCAAGATCAATATTAACCTTCATTTACTACACGCAATATTTGGCGGAGAAAACACTCCTTTGCCATGAGGTTTTTGATGATGTACAACATGCCCAATGCTTGTTTTGTCATGGCATTTGATCAATTATGCATCAATATCCACTTTTGTATGTTTCGTTGTTCAGTAAGGTTAATCACCCAAGCACATGATACATCTGCATCGAGATACGAATCGAGATGCGAATCGAGATACAAATCTGTATATGAATCTGTCAATTCTTTCTATTAACAAAATAGTCATGATTTCGCTTTGTATATCTTCAGTGTTGTGGGTACTGACTGATTGACTGACTGACTGGCTAACCGACTAACAGTTCAACTGACCAACCGACTAACTGACTAAGTAAACCATCAGCTATTTTCTATTCTTGGAAAGATTATACGATCACTAACTAGAACAACTTAATGTTCACTTCGTTCGGACCCCGCGGAACCCCGCAATGGCCGCAACATCCATCTAGCTTTGGATTTTACATACAGAGAGAGTGCTGCACAGCACCAAATTTTGCCAAACGCCAATTAGATGGTATCCTGCCAACTCCTAAGCAGGTGAAGCTTGCACTGTAATTGACATTTGACCAAGAGAACAAGCTTTAGAGCTTTCATTATCGGACTCCAGGTCTCTACATGCACCGAAGAGAAAGCTAATTGGTCATCAACTTAAAGTTTCGTCTCTATCCATCCGTGTCGACGCGTACGAATATAAGAAACTTTTACGCATTCCCTACTGTGACCTGTGAGATGGGCTATGCCTTCCTTCAGTTGCTCCTTGGCTCAATCGTTGTCGTTGTTAATATAGATAGATCGATGCGAATACGTTCATAAATGAAAGATGAGCACGGTCTGGGGGCCTCCTGCTTTGCTTATGAAATTGTATCAATCAAATTGCAACGGCCATCTGCTTGAATGTTGCAACCCAAACTCGTGACTCACTCTCGCTCATCCTCCGTACACTCCGTACCATGTACGAACGAACAGTCAGTCAATCACCTGGGCACTCCCATCTGCCTTGTTGACTAAAGGTGGCTAAAAGTGGCTAAAAAGTGGCTAGTTTACGGGCCGTGTACCGGTAGTTTAGGAATCAGGGAATCAGTCAGTCTATTGATTTCTCTTGGATATTTCCCGATACCTCTGACTTCCGGGACTATCAGCGGATGAAGACAACCAATCACCACTCACCGATCCTTTGGTAACGTGACTAGAGACTGGAATCTTTGTCAAAAAGGTAAGTTGAGGTATGGAGGTTGATGATAGCTTCATTTTCTCTATACTCTTTAGGTCATAGTAATCAACGACCATTGGGACTTGGCTTACTGCTTATGATTTTTCAAGTAAAAATTATCATCGTGTCATGTCTATCTAGTGTACGGACATACAGTAATGATCTATGTAGATCTAGACCTGGAGCTTGTGGTCCGTCCTCATCTCCAAGACCGTTTGAATTTTGTCATGAAGCCACGACTTTCACAATCTATTCATCGATGACGGCAGCTCATTGCGTTTGTAATCATGTTTCTCCTTTTGAGGCGTTTTCATTACCACCCAATCATGGCATACTTTAGTTCTATTTCCTCTTAATTTCTCGTCAAGCTAAAGGCTCCTATTCTACTTGTTTACATAGAACCCAGTAGTTGGGTTGGAATCTTGCATCTCTTCTCAGTTCATCCTTATTCAACCAATCTCTCGTTCTCAAATTTTGCTATGAGTTTACCGTTAACCTCCGATATAAGTCTTTGAATCGGAATTCGGCATCAATAGCTTCACTAAGCACTATTTTGGTATTTCTTACCATGTCCTTGGATCTGGATGATCACGTCTTTGATTATATCTGATCGAATACTAAAAATTTTGATTTTTTTTTCATTCCTCATTGATTGGGAATAGTGGCATTATATCACAAGATCCAGGAGCAAAGGGGCTTTTGGCTGAGCTTTAATTGATCTTTCTTCAGACCCTGCAAAGATTTCAAACATTTAAAGGTCTAGACCAGTTCATAGTTCTTTCTTCTCAACCTCGACTTCAGGACCTTGGGGAACATGTTCGCTATCCATCATTCAAACAACGTCAAGCACTACTTGCCTCATTTTCTCCTGTTTTATACACTTCATGTTCTCTGCACCGTTGAAAGCTCCAGCCAATGCAATGAGACCCGTTTCCAATTTTAACACCTTCAATTCACCATACACAAATGTTTTATATCCGAATCCTTCAACTGTGAGAGAACCCTTAAATCATAATTCTCATGCATGGCGATGGATACCCATGCCTATGGCTGAATTTAGAAGTCAGGTGACTCGGTCTAGACCTTTATCCTTCCTAAAAATTATGGAGATACCTCGGGAACCATGTGTGAGATAAAAAAACAAACACATTCCGGTTTTTCTCCCTTTTCATAGTTTTGATCACCATACAGTAAAAACAAGAAAAGAAGATCAATCGTCAGAGTAACGGAAATCTAAAAAAAAAAAAAGTACCCTGTAATCCTGGGGTCGTTGAAACAATTCCAGAAATATACATTTTTGATTAACTCTCCACATCATTCGTTCCGAGAAGAGAGAAAATCTACAATGAGCGGGCCGTGGTGAGCAATATAAGATTAAGGATAAACATCTATCTGTCTTTTGCCGTTTTCCTTTAACGACCCGGATCAACTATAGCTGCTTCATTTACAATAGAATGTTAGAAGTCTAGAAGATTTTTATATTTACTTCCATGTACCTCTGATAGACGTGGGCGCCAAGAGGTTCAAGATTTTTGCCATGCGGTGTACTCTGTACTCCAGGTGGAGCTGGGGTCGTAATGATCTAGAACCTGTTTTTTTTCTCTTCAGATGTCTCCACCAATCGTATGATTCACGAACCATGATCGCCAGACAACAATGGAAGTCAATTTTGAGGATATACTCCGCAGTTGAATGAGGGAACTGACTCACTGAGACATATATGTTCCGGGGTTTTGCATGGGTGGGACTATTTTGCGTTTAGGAGACCTCAAGGTATCTTGTCAAGTGATCTAGAACTGAGGGGATATGCGGGATATATGTGAGGTTGTGCTCCGTAGCTTCCTGATGAATAGGTGTTCATTTTGAGAATATCATTGAGTGTAGCCGAAAGGTCAATGGCAGAAGCAAGGAGAGAATATAGTGATAAAAGGCAGCACTTTATTGATGGGGGTGATGACAATATATTGCTTTCAATTGTCAAGTTTTCTATACAGTTTCAATCTTGAACCAGCTAGGATTTTTGCATATTAGTGATGCGCAGAGAGAAAATTGTTAGTTTTCACTACCGAGCTCTTGTTCCTGGTTGCCCTCTTTCCTATCTACAGAGCTAACGTCTTGAATCTCTCCTAACTCTGAACTATCTCATCTGTTCATCAATATTGGCATCTTCATCCATTAAATTCTTCTCATTTGCAAGTCAGCTTTCTACTCATTCAATTCTAAATTTGTTGCCGCGAGCTAGGGATCTCGTTCTCAAATTGAAGGCGGGGGAATTCACCTATAGGAGTAGACTTCTCCTGTTCCCATCCACCTGATTACATTTTTATTTTTGCAATCATCTAATAAGTATTAATTGGCGTGTGAATGTTTTCGTTTTGATTTATGTGCAAGGCCATGAGGATCAAGAATTATTTGATGACTGGACTGATGAGATTGATTTACCAGATGGTCTAATCTTTTATTCATTCAACACCCAACACACCTCCAACGAAGATATATATACCTCTATTCTGCTCAATCATTCATCAAAAGTGTAAAGATCTTTTCAGGTCAGATAAAAAGGCTAGGAGAATTTATAGGGGTGATGACGAACTGAATAGCCCAAGACCATAATACTGTTAATGACCACAATGTCCAAAATGGCAGTACAAGGACCTTTTAGACACTTAAATATTGAATACCAAATGATTGCTAAATCTGGGATTAGACATTGAACAGGTAGGGTCTGGTGGGCATAGGATTCTGTAGTTTAGCTTACATCCCAGCTTTATGTCAAACCAGAGCAAAAACTTTGAATAAATTTGATGTAATATCAACCCTCTTAATATGCCTTGATTGTCATCCCTATCTACCAGTAATAAGCATAATCAGAACTGGATACTTTCAAGTATATCATATCCAAGTGGATGGAACTGGTGTAATGGGAAATGACATCTAGGGCAATCATTAACCCTAAAATATAACACAGTTTACATGCTTCAATATTTTTGGTGATTCATGACTGCAATAGAATCTTTTCATTATTTGTGCTCTCTGATATTCCGTTATTTACCACATTGATCCCCTTTTGTTATGCTGCATGCCTTATTCCTGGAATTCTCGATGATTCCTGCCAATTCATGATTCGTATCCTTCAGCACCTATCCCATTCTCTGTATTCCCCCCTCCCATTGCAAACAAAGCCCTAGGAATTTATGTTGCACAATGTTCTAGCTATTACAGCAGACCCCCAAGAAATGTGCTCAGCATCCACCAACTTATCCATAAAATGCCCATCCAATTCCTTTCCCAGCCTCTACAATTTCTGCAAACCATATTTCCCGGCAGATCAAACCGAGGGGGAGGGAAGTAGGATGTGCTTTGATTGATTCTACCACCAGGAAGTCTTGGGATAATATTTATCAGTAGATGTTTCTCCTGCCCTTCTGCAGAGCTCAATTTCCCCCCGTATTCAAATCCAAGACGCAAGTATCTTTCCTTGAGACGAAAATCACACTCAAATTCGGGATGCAAAGAAGCTCGTTGGGGAGTTTGAGAAGTCGCGCAGGTGTCTGAACTCTGTTGCTGTGCAGCAGGACGAAGAGGAGATGGCAATTGACTCGATGAAGGAGATTCTCTGTAAATTCAGGACCATCCCATCTTCAGATTCAAACTTATCTCCCCATTCCACGTTGTTGTCTCAGCCCTCGCCGGTGTCGACCCTATCGATTTCGAATGAGTTAGAGATATTGCGCGAGTGCACCCCTCTCATGGGGCGTTGAGGAGCACCAGGAATTTCGTTGCTGGATTTAGCATCAGTAGAATGATTGCAAGAGGGAAAGGGAGAAATACCTGGGCTTTGTGCATCTGCAGATGCCCTTTTCTGCCTGCCTTGTCTGTGGATTGTTTTCTGCAGACCCGCATTTCTGTCGCATGAGATTGAAAGGTATACGTTGGGTATAGAGTGCAGAGAAAATATTTAGCAGGTTAAAAGTTTGGACTTGGTAGCCTTGCCAGCCTTGTGGTTTACTGCAGCACGCTTTCTCTAGGTATCCAACACTTATTTATTTACCTAGTAGGTACTAGGTATTGGTACCGTATGGAACGGAAGAAAGAAACTCCGTTCAATTTCTACAATTTATTACTCGCTGTCGCTTGAACCTAGAACTTCTACCTCTTCAGCTGAAGAACTTTTACTTGATCAACTTCTAATAGATGTAGGTGTTCATTGTTGACATCTTAGTGGTATCATTCATGCATATGTTGGATGGGTAAAATGTATCAAGTGATTCACGTCACATTTGAGTAGGAAAAGCTAAGGAATATGTGGCCTTTGAATTGTTCATTTCCCCCAACTTTCCTCAATCGTCTCAGAATTTGCTTCCCTCCCTCCCACATTTCCCGCACTTCCTTCAATCGTCTCAGAATCTCCACTCTCCACCCTGCCCCCTCATATTAGTCTTTAATGTTAACCATTGCTCCCTAACATCCCATCTTCAAATATCAACCCTTACTCCCGAACATCAACCATCAATAGCCAGCACCAGTCATTGATCCTCAAAATTATCCACCAACCTCAAACATCAACACCCTTACTCCCCAGCATCAACCACCAATGGCTAGCGCCAGTAGTTGATCCTCAAAATAATCCCCAATCCCCAATCCCCAACATCAACCCTTATTCATTGTCAACTCTCAATGACAAGCATCATGAAATCATCCTTCCCTCGCTCTCTCCCCCCCTTTATCCCCTTCCATCCTAGTCAATCCTAGAGTGGAATTCCCCATCCGACAAATCTTTCAAACTCCGCATAATTCATCTTTAGTGATAAAATATGGGAAGGCAATTCGCATGCATTGTAAAGCCGACTTATTTGGTACTTGGGTTTATTTTTTGATATACTGCAGAATATAACCCATTTGTTGGTTGGAAATTTTCTCAATTCTTCATTGTAATCAATGATCAATTGATCTTGATTGCCAACCATTTCAATCTGACTAGGTAAATGCTTGAATATGAGATTCCCACTTGCGTCTTTTGAGAGTTCGCAAATGTTCCATTGAAATACTTTCATGAAATTGTTATGCACCTCTTCGTTTGAAAATTGTTTCTTCAATTTTGATTCTGTGGAGGATGCGTATATTTCTTGTGAACGTTTGAAGTGAGCTCTCAGGTCGAATCTGAGGTTGACCAAAGCGATTCCCCGGCCAACATTTGCGGAAAAATAATTATTTGAATCTTTTTCGAGTATTCCACTTAATTTTTCCTTTTCTCTATCCCAAATATAATTGAAATATGTTTGTTCAAATGCGATATCTCCTGACGATGGAACAAAAGGGCCCCATTTTAATACAGGCTCCTTTGAATAAGGGGTTCCGGGTGTCCTATAAACATATGGACGATCTGGATACGCCAAAATACATGCCATGGTGATATACCAAACGTATTCTTCGCTATCGGCATTGTATTCAAGCATGCCAAAGAGACATCGAGCTAAGCCATTCAACATTGGTGCCTTTACGGCTCGTTGGCCGGCTTCAGTCAAACAGTAACCTGTCAACTCTCCCGATTCGGTTTCCAAACCCTGCATTTCTATGAGTCCCATCACTCTCAATCTGCGAGTTTGGAATGGAATTAGGCATTGTTGAGGGTAAGTGAGCAGGCGCATTTGGCTTGGTACCGGAAGTAAAGTTGGAAATAAACCCACTATGATGAGTATATACTCCAAACAATCACCATATGCGAGAGCAGAAAGTGAATATCTTTCCATCGTCTCTTTCTGAGATTCAGTAAAAAGTAAGTAGCATGATCCCTTGATGGCGAGGTTGCCTATGATGGAGACTTGTTGTTCAACGTCAGACCAAGCCATTCGAAGCCTCTGATAAACAGATTGTCCTACCAAAGGATCAAATAAATATCCTTCATATTCACCTGATATGATGATACTGTCAATATTGCGAATTGTAACTCCAATCATCGTCTCCTTTGTTGTGAAAACGATCTTGTTGTTCATTTGTAATATAGTATCTTGCAGTTCGCGCACTGTATCAATTGTCAATTTTGTAACGCTGACAAAAGACGTTCCAAGAGAGATTTTATATCGGAAATGATTGCAAACTTCGTCAATCTCACTCGAGGGTAAAAAGATAAGAATTCCTGCAACCTCTTCTGCTTCAGTTTTTTCTCCGATTATCTTATCAATGATGGATTCGAGTTCTGTCTTTCTCTCCTTTGGCAGATAAGCTTCAGCAAATTGTAAAGGAATCTTTGATGTGCCATTGGTTTCCGACTTTAACACGATATCGTGATGCTTATTGACATCGAAGTAATCCTTGAAGGCTGTAGTATCATGATATTATGAGCTGAGGAAAAAGTGAATTGGATTATTGTCCAAATCTCTCTTCTCCATGATTCCTTTTATTCTAAGGAGTAGATTCTCAAGCTCCACAGTTTTGACGTGTACCTCATCTATGAAGACAGCTTTGTAGGAACCGAGGGTGTCCAGGCCATCTCTCTGATCGTTTGTAATAAGACCAGATAGAATGGAATGTGAGACGAGAGTTAAATCTTTAGGGTTTAACATGTTGTCAATTCCAAACTTCGAAGGGTTGTACTCGGTAACCAATTCTACCTTTCCTGCCATTGAACCATTGGCAAACATATCTCCCTGTCTATTTGACTCCATCCATTTGTATGTGGTTCTGATTGCCAGGGGATTTGGGTGAGAGAGCAAGGTTTTGCAGCATTTGGTTGCTACAATAGCTGGAATGTATGTTGATTTACCAGTTCCACTATCGCCCGACAGAATTGTAACAGAGGATTTTTGTCCTCTTGCAATAAAACATAGATCCTTTTCATTTTGGTTCCATGGTTGGAGGCATTCACGCGCCTCTCGATGTTGTTTGATTCGATCTTGGTCGATGAAAATTTGTGCCGCACTCATATTGAGAGTTAGGTAATTGTGAGTTTGATTTTGAAGATAAGTAGATCAATCATGAAATGGGTTGTTGATCAAATTGTTTGTTGATCAAATTATTTGTTCAATGTAATAACCTCGAGGCAATACTCGACTGTTTTGAGTCTAGTTTATTACGTGAAAACAATTGTAGATACTGAGGCATGACTTTCACGTGATCTGGTTTAGTCATTAGATTCACCATCGACTCCTCTACCATAGCCACCCAACACCTCTGCCGCCACCACCACTTACACCATTCACCTCTATTACCTCATTATTTTCCTCCCCCACATAATATTCATTATCATTACCTAGGTAACCTTGGAAGGTGTGACAAATATCACGTGTCTGTACACGTGATATCTCATCACGCTTACCTTAGTTTAAGGTTAGCTTAAACTTAGCTTAAACTCAGCGATACTATACGGTACCTAGGTAGTCGAACAATTTCCCAAAGTCAGAATCTGGCCTAGAATAGAACATCAATGTTCTCCAGGGCTTGTAGTAGAACAAATCAAAATGAAAAAATGACAGAAAGGGTGAATTGATTAACAATCCATGGATCCATGGATATTGATAAGCCCCTAAAGGAGGTTAGTGGTCTCGACCTCGGGAGAATCAGATTCCCCCGAAGAATCAGTATGTTGTGCAGAGTCTCAAAGTGTGGGGTACGGGGAATAAATCATCTGATCTATTTATAGGTCATACCTGTAGAATATCGGAAATTAGTATTTCCGTTGTTGCCATCTCTCGCTGCTCGCTCAATATGCAACCTTTAGTTAAACTTCAATCCTGGTTATCTCATCCTCAGACCCTTCTTCGATTACATAATCATAAAATCTATAAACTGACCAATAAAAGGCATATAGGGCATACCGTAGGATCTCTAAAGGGTCTAAGATATTTTAAGCGTGCCTTAGATGTGAAATGTAACAATTTGTTTTTTTTTAAAATATTTATTTAATAATTATAAATAATCCAACAATCGTATAATTTTAATGCAGATTCAATATATAGAATAGAATTTTATAATTATTTTGATATATATTATATAATTATAATATTATTTGATAATATACAATTATATCGTTAAAAGTTAAAAATTAATCTTTATAAAATATAATATTTTACAATAATAACCACTTTACCCTTTGAATATTATATAACTAACTATTTTCCTATATAATAATATATATCTTAAAAATCTTTTAATCTAATTAATCTTCATTATATAAACAAATCATTTAAAAAATAGTTAAATTATAAATTTTAACAAAGTTGAATACTCTTTACATTATTAACGTTAATCATTTACCCCTTTACCATTTTATAATAACTTAATATTTTATTAAAAAAAATATATCTTAAAAATCTTCTAATCCAACTGATTTTTATTATATAAACAAATCATTCGAAAAAATAGTTATATTATAGATTTCAATAAGGTTAAATGCTATAATACGAAAATAGTTTATCTTTTAGCTTTTTCTAGCTTCTCTTAGCTTCTTTTAGTTTCTTCTAGCCTTTTTTAGCATTTTCTGGTTTATCTTCTAGCCTGTTCTAGCATCTTCTAGTATTTCCTAGCCTTTCCTAGCATCTCTTAGCTTTTTTGGTTTAAATAGCCTTAAATATTCTCTTTTAAATTTCTAAAAGAATATTATTAATATAATTGGCAAATCCCTAAAATATTATATTCGATATAAGGATTCGATTGCACTTAAAATTAAGGTTAGTATAAAAATATTGAAAATATTATGATTAAAATATAAAACTTAAAATATTTAAAATAAAAAATGAATAATAAAATTATAAATTAACAATATAATGAATTTTTATAATGCAAATTTAATAAATATTATAAAATTAAAGGTTTTCAAATGGTATACTTATTTTTTTAATAAGTTATTGTTGAAAAGTAAAACTATATTGTTGAAATTCTATTACTAAACATTTAAGGTTCTTACCAAAAAAACGCCCAAGTTTCTTTAAACCCTTTGGAAGATTAACGTTCCCCAAGCTTTGATTGATTAAATATAAGTGTTAAATTTTTTTTAACATTTTATATTGAATTAAGGCAGATTAGTAAAAAACGTTAAATCGATCAGAGGGTCTGAGGATGAGATAAAATCCTAGGCAAGACGAGGAAAGCTCAGAATGGGAAAAGACCAATTATGTTACTGTCACGCAAAAGTGATCATGTGATCCTACCATATCATTGGTGGGGAATAATTGGGACGGCCGCCGGCCGTAACGCAAGTTTTCGAACGAGGGATTCGAAATCTTAATACTTTATATTATTAATAAATTTATAAATTAATTAATTATTAGATCAATAGTAATTTTAATAATTTAATTATTAATATATAATAAAATTATTAATTATATATTTTAATCAGTATATAACTAATTAATAATAAATATATAATTTCAATTAATAATATAATAGTTAAACTACTTTTTATTATATATAAAATTATAAAGAATTAATAAATTAATAGTTTAATAAAAAAAAAGAAATATCTGATTATTTTTATTAATTAAAAATTAATTTTTAGAAATATTAATATATCGTTATTTTATAAAAGAAATAAAAGCTTTTTTTATTAAAAATTTATAATTAATAATTCTTCTTAGATATTCTGATTATTTATTATTTTAAATAAAAAAGAATATATATTAAATAATTTTTTATTGAATAGAGATATTGAAAAATTTTAAAGAATTATATTATATATATATATATATATATTTTAATTACGTTTTATTATAATATATAATTTTATATATAATATCTTAATATTAAACAGATATATATTATAATAAAATAAAAGATAATAAATTAAATAAATATAATATAAACAATTTTATAATTCTTTTATAATAAATAAAAAAAGTAAAATTTTATTATCTATTAAATTTATATCAATTTAAAATAGTAAGTTATATTATTATATATTATAAATATTATTAAAAATTTTAATTCTTTTTAAGAAAATATATTATAAAAAATATATATAATAAATAAACTATAAAATTTAAAGAAGTTTATATTCTTTAATAATCTTATCTTTTATTATTAATTTATTAGTTTTTAATTTTATATATAAAAATATATATTAGGAGAAAATAATATTTGATATAAATAATAGAAAAAAATTATTTTATTATTTTTATTAATTATAAATTTTATATCTAATAAAAAAGCAAATTTATGTAATATTACTTTAGATTTTAAAATTAATATTTAAATAAAAATCAATTAAAAATAAAATTTATAATAAATAAATTATTTTTATATTTTTATTAATTATATATTATATATTTAGTAAAAAAGAAAATTTATTTCATATTATTTTAGATTTTAAGTTAATATTAAAATAAAAATCATATAAAAATAAAATTTATAATAAATTAACAAACTTATTAAATTTTGAAATAGAATATTAAAAATTAAAAAGTTTTAAAGATTAATAATTGATTTATTTAAAATTTTATAAATTAAAATTTAATAATATATAAAAGAAAACTTTAAAAGATATATTATTTTGAATTATTTAATTTAAATTTTAAAAAATTGAATTAATTTTAATTATATAAAATTAAGACTATTTATTGAATGTTATATTTAATTCTAATGAAATATTATTTTTAATTTCATTTTATTAAACTTATTATTATTAAATATATAAAAGCTTTTTAAAATATAAAAAATTATTTATAAATCTTTATTGAATATTATAATTAATATTATATATAATATTAAAACTTATATAAAAATAATCAAAATATTATTATATATAAAATAATATATTAAAGTATAATATTTTTATTAAAATAATCTTATTAGTACAATTTAATAAAAGAAAAGAAGATAATAATATTATTATACTATAAGCTAAAGCTATATACTAATTATTAACTATTTATACATTAATAATATTACGTGATTAATATTTACGTTATATATTTATAATGTAATTATTGTAATATAATATTTATTAAAAAATATATATATAATAAACATTATAACTTTAATATAATTTAAAATAATATAATAATATTTATTATATTTATTATATTTATTTTCTATTTTTTCTATCTTTTCTATCTTTTCTATCTTTTATATCTTTTATATTCTTTCTATTCTTAATTTATTTGATTTATTTGATTTATTTATTTATTATTTATTTTTATTTATTATTTTATTTATTATTTTATTTTATTTTTTTTTTATATTTTTTTATTTATTTATTTTATTTATTTTATTTATTTTATTTATTTTATTTTATTTATTTTATTTATTTATTTATTTATTAATTTGATTATAAATATAATATAAAAAATGAAAAATTTTATACACTTTTTTTAGCGCAGCTTTTAAAAAATAAAAAAATAAAGAATATTTATATGATTTATATTATTTATATTATTTATATTATTTATATTATTTATTATTATTTATATTATTTATATTATTTATATTATTAATACCCTCTTTATTATTTTATTATTAATATACTTTTTTTAAAACAGCTTTTGAAATCATAAAGATATAAATCTTTTATATTATTTATATTATATATATTATTTTTAGTATTATTATTATTTCTATTATTTCTATTATTTCTATTATTTTTATTAATTCTATTATTTCTATTATTTCTATTATCTCTATTATTTTTATTATTTCTATTATTTCTATTATTTGTATTATTTCTATTATTTCTATTATTTGTATTATATATATTATTAATTTTATTATTTATATACTTTTTCTAGCGCAGCTTTTAAAAAATAAAATATAAAAAATATTTATATTATTTATATTATTTTTTCTTTCCATTTTTTATTTTATTTTATTTTAAATATAATCTAAAATAAATTAAACGCTTTATATACTTTTTTTCGTATATAGCTTTTAAAAAGAAAATATAAGAATTATTTATATTATTTATATTACTTATATAATTTATATATTTTATATAATTTATATAATTTATATAATTTATATAATTTATATAATTTATATAATTTATATAATTTATATAATTTATATTATTTATATTATTTATATTATTTTCATAGTATTAAACATGCTTACGTAATTCTCACGTGATTCCTTCGAAAGAATAAATTTCTATTGAATAAGTCATTCGAAAAATTTCACGTGACTCACGTGATTTTAATTTTGAACCATAGAAAAAAAAACAAAAAAAAACGACTGATTCCCTCGGGGGAATAATTTTCCAGCCGACAAGTCGTCCGAAAACATAGACCGAAGGTTTATTCCGATCCTCCAACATCGATCTCGGATATATAAAGCATTCTGTGCTCCCCGATCGAAAATTACATACTGCTCTTTTAGTTATATATACTTCTTCTAATACTCTGTAATAAAAATAAAATTAATAGCTTATTTAATATACCATATTCTATATTTAATACTTGCTTCTATTGGTGATCCTCGTATGCTCTCGTATAACTCGTCCTTCGTGATAGTTAAAAATTAATTAGATTATAAATATTCGTTAATATTATAATCTTTTAAATTTTAAGTTATTTTAGATTTAAAATAAGAAGTAACTAGAATATAATAAAATTATAAAATATATTTTATATTTCGAAATATTATAACTAAACAAGAATTAAACTTTTTATATTTTTAAATATATATTCTAAATTCTTAAAATTTAAGAATTTAGAATATATATTTAAAAAAAAGATTATTTTAATTAATAAAATACTTTAAAATATATAAATAAAAAATCTAGGCTAAAAATATGTAATTTAGAAAACGATCGTTTACATCCTTCGGTAAACTGTTGGTTAATTAATTAATGGAAAAGGTTGAGGCTTATAGGTACCTAGGTAGGGCTAAGTAAACATTAGACTAGATTCCCGAGGTACCCGTGGACAGTGAAGGATTTTTTGCATTCCAAGGTTCCAAGGCTACCTGTGGAAGCTGGTTGGCTAAGTTGTAAAGAGTTAGGCTCCATCGGTTAATTTACATACATGTTGTGGCCAGATCAGAGTCAGATATTAGTAAGATTAAGCTAAGTATTCTTATCTAACGACATTTCCTTTTCTTCCCTCTCTCCTGTAAACAAACCTTCACTCTTTTTTCCCTTCACTTCTCTCTCACACACAAGACATAAATCTTGATTCAATCAATATTCAACCATTAATTAAGTTTCAAAAACTCAAATCTCACCTCAATAATAGAATATATACTGCATCATTAAATCAAAGAACACATACACCCATGATACCATAGTAATTTTCATCCTAATTCAGACTTACCATCAAACTAACCATGAAAGAAAAATCACAGTTACATAGCATCAGCCATTCAATCGTCACACACAAGAGTACAGAAGTAAAAACAGGTGGATGAAGATGATGATCACAATTAATCAATCATATCATGAAAGGAAAAGGACAAGTCACCTCCTATTCACGATGATATTCACAATGAATAGAAATCATATTCCCAGCATGAACGAAGAGTTTTTCATTCTACTTTAAACCTCCTTCATCACCACGATATCATATCCCGAGAACCCCTTAGATAACCTCCTCAAGAACTACCTCAATAACCTCCAACTGAACCATATTAGATGTCCTCAAAACCACCCATCCCACAAAAATCCCTCCAACTAAACCCTATCAGGTCTCTCCAGATCTCCTCCACCAAGAGTTCTATCAATATGTGTTGATTGATTTTCTTCAATCGTACAAATCATCTGATTGAGCATCCATGTCATCATCATTTGTAGTGACATTCGAAGCTTCTTCAGTCTCCTTGGCATAACCTCTCATCAGCCTTATCAGCGGCTTCTTTAGAAATGTGAGTTACGCCACGAGAATCTTTTGCTGGGGTAATCTTTTCTTCGCCCTTTGCATCGGCCTCGACGACTCCGAAAGGCACCATTCTTACCTTTTCAGGTGATGATGGTCCCTTCATCTTTTTGTTCGTGGTCTTGTCGGCTTCTTCAGCAGCCTTTCGTTTAACGTGAGTGACACCATTAGCATCGATAAAGCTGCTCTCTTTGGACATTTGCCTTGAGACACCTTCTTCATTGACTTGTCGTTGCTTCCAGGTATCTTTAAGGATTGGTTGAGGAATGGTACCAGTGTATTCACTTGACCTATTCTTAATCTCATCATGCTCTCTATTTTCCCTAGCAATGACACCTGGCAATTTCTTCCAAGAATCTTGTATCTGTGCTTGGAAGAACTTTGTCGCCTCGACTGAATTCTTTGGTTTAGGATTGATAGATTTCTTGATGAATTCCCTATATCTGGGACAATCATCACCAAGCAAAAACCAACCAAGACAAGTAGTCAATGGAACTTTATCTGCGTAATGAATTCGAGATATGTAATCCCAAATCCAAAATTCCACAAATTTTTTCAGCTCTAGCAAGGAGGGCCAATCCTTTTACTTGGTCCTTTTCAAATGCGTCCCAATCACTTGGTTCAGGCCACACTCGAAAATACGAATCTTTCTCAAATTTGCTTTTGAGATGGACCTTGAGTTTTCTCTTCAGCCTTTTTTATTTGCTTCCCATCCTCAGCAGACCAGATGTTTTCGCAATTCCAGTTAGCTGGGGCGAAAGAGGAATATTGGTGGATTATTCCACCTGGCATCATTGGTAGGAGACGGCGGCGGCGGTCCATAATATCATCAAGTTTAAATGCCGCCTCTTGAGCCTGCCTTCCCTCCACTAGTAATCTGTTCCAAGCTGCTTCACCCATTCTCTTCTTGGCATCTGCAGTAATTGCCAGATGTCTTTTTTGCATAAAGGTCAATTCTGGTGCTTTTGGAGGAGGAGGCTCCTTGGCAGCTTGATCTGCATAACTGATGTTGGTTTTCACCAAGGAGGAGGCTTCGGATGGATGTGAGTCGACGAGTGTATTATTGTTCTTGTCGACAACAGAAGAGTCAGATGTTTCTGTACCTGTACGATCATCACCGACTATAAATTATTAGTGTTTTTTTCCCTTCAACCAAAAAGGAGATCTATTTTTTATACTCACAAAGCTTCTTGTAGATGGCGCATTCTAACACCTTGAGCTTCTCTAGCTCTGCCAAAGATGTAACCACCTCATCATTCGCGACCTCATTCGACGCGTTTCTATATTCAGCGTTTTCTCGGCCTTGATCAAACAATTTTTCAAGCATTTCTGCTTTTCTTGACTGGTAAGGAATCATTCTCTTTGATTGCACCAAGTATAAAATTTATTGTTAAAGTCAAGATGGTTTCTTTCGAAGTATGCGAATGTGAGAGAACTTGTCTTCCCCCAAAGAAAAGATTAAGCGCAAGTCACGTGTATCGCCATCATCAAATAATTAATTCGGAGGCGCAGCGAGGCCTTAAAGTGCAATTTCTTTTGAAATCCCAATGATTTATTATTCACCTTTGAACATTGATAGTTCAATTTCTCTTATCCTACTGTTCTCGTGTGTAATAAATCCATAAGTGACGCTAAAACATTGAAAGTTATCCTGTTAGTCAATCAATTTGATTTCCAGTGAATGTCAGCCAATCCACTCCTTGGTATATTCATTCCATCTACCTATCCCACTGTCCCCATGATCTATCGACAAGGATGTAAAGAGGAAAGAAATTAATACCAGAGGGCAGGTAGAGGAGTGTTAAGTCTCGTGAATATAATTTCCTTTAGAAGAATCCACAGGCCAACTGAACACACTGGCCAACTGAACAGTCTAACCTAATTAGGTCACCGCTTTCAAGCTTCAACCTAAATTTCTACTATTATTCTATTACTATATTTAATATTAAATCAAATTATAATAATTATACTTTTTAAATGATATTTAAACTAATCTTTATATATTATACAATTAATTTTATTATTTTTTCTTAATTATATTATTCAAATTATATAAAAAACTTGAAAATTAAAATTAATAATCTTTTTCTCAAATTAAAAATAGAATATTTTTTGATTTTCTTAAAGCTATTAAATATTATTTCTTATATAATCTTGTTTTTATTTCAAATTTAAATAATTTTTTATATATTATATTAATTTAAGTTTATTATTAGTTTATTTATTAAATTAAATTATAATTACTACTTTTTTTATAAATATATAAAAATATAATTAAAAAATATAGTTTTTTATAAATATTGAAAATCTTTATAGTTTTTTTTAAAGAAACTTAATCTTTTAACTTATTCTTTTTTTAAAAAAATTATTATTAATTTTCATTAATAATTTTAATTTAATAAAATAAAGCTTTATAAATATATTTATAAAAAGTAACTTATATACTTTTTAATTAATTATAATAAAATTAAAAGATTTAAAATTATATAATTATTTTTATATTTAATATTTATAAATTAAATAAATAAATCTATTAAAAAAGCTTTATTATTATAAATTTAAAATTATAAATTATTTTTTAAAGATTTTTTATTAATTATATTAAGAAAAAGGATATATTATTCAAAGTAATATTATTATAAAAATATATATAACAATAATAAAGTATTAAAATTAAATATACCTTTAAAAATGAAATATTGCTTGTACATTACTTAAAAGGGTCTAGCGCGTTCAATTGGCCAGTGTGTTCAGTTGGCCCGTGGATCTTCTATTGTTTTTTCTACTAACAAGGTACAAACAACAAGATGCCACCAAAAACCACCAAGAAGATAGCGCATCTTAATGCAAACAAATCAAAAGATTCAAATCTGACAACATCCGATTCCGAATCTGACGGTGCTCCACTTACCAAACGTGGAAAATCCCGGTCGCAACCAAAATCCGATCTGGATACCCCACCGAAGCGTCGCGGCCCTGGCAGACCACGACACTCGAAATCAATTGTCGTTGATAGCGATGAATCGATGAAAGACAATGATGAAGAACCTGCTGAGTCGTCCAAGGCTCCAAACAAAAGAAAGCGTCAAGCTACAAAACCTTCAATGGAAGGAAAAGCTGTCGCACAATCTTCAGATGATGAAATGCCTGACGTTCATGGAGAAACAATTAGTGACTCCAATGCAGATTATGATTCTGTAGAATGGACCGAAGAAGATCAAATCCTGTTGGATTTCACCCATGATTATGAGATTTCATTATGGAGAAGAACAAAATCAATCTTTAATTGTGCTCCATTTGATTTATTTCCAAAGGGTATCAAAGCAGCTAATGATGACTGGAGTGGCTATGATTATAATGGTCAGTTTATCAAAAAACGAAACTTCACTCACTATTCCTCTGTGCAAATCATTATGTACTTTGGTTTGTTTTCCTTTCTTTGATGGGGATATAGAATTTGTCAGATATGCTTTATCAACTGCACTTAGAAGTAGGTGTGGTGACAGACCCCATTAGAGATGGAAGGATACGATGTTTGGGTTGCATTTGAGGCCGAGTTCGATACTCTTTCGAAAAATCTGAAAACATTTGGATTGTTTCTCGATGATTCACAACTTGGTAAATTAAAGGATGCACTTGAATATCACCCATCTCTTCTCAGACTTTCCAAAGAATACAAGTTGTGAATGAAGAGTTATTCAAAAAAGTCTCGGAATCTGCCAGGACCATAAAGGAAAAGGGAGATTCTTTCCGCCTCATGAATCATGATGTAACAACAATCATCAAAGCTTGGGAAATTTGGAACAAAGAATCGAAAAGATACCTACCTACAATGGATGAATTCGAGGATTATTGGCAAAAATCAAGTGTCAAAGACATGAAAGTACCTAGGGATATGGTTCTACAATGGAAGAAGGACTGGATCCTCAAGAAGAGAATTGAGGCCAAGAACGAGAGAGATGGAAAGAAGAATCAATCTCCCAAAGAGGATGAGGATGTGTTTTGAAGATCAAGATGAATCCCATGTCCAGTCACCTTTGCCAGAAGACGACCTTGATGAGGATGAATCCCATATCCAATCACCTTTGCCAGAAGATGACTTTCATCGAGATGAATCCCATATCCAGGCACCTTTACCAGAAGATGACTTTGATGAGGATGTATTCCATATCCATTCGCCCTCGCCAGAAAAATGACTTTGATCAACGCAAAGATACAGGTCTTCCTTCGGTACCTTCTATATTGGGAGATGAAAGATGCCAATCAGATTGTTCAAGATACAGAGGAGCACTCCGTCGAAGAATCTCAACCAAAATCCAACTCAGATGAAGTTCAAACTGTTGAGAAAGGCTCAATGGTTTCTTCTACTGAAGAAGATGAAAATCATTGAAGATATAATCACTCACGATGTATCAGACGCTGAGATGGAATCTTTGACAGGGATAAAACCAAATTCTGACATGCCTTGTGAACTTGATATATCAAATGAGCTAGACATTCGTGGGAGTTCCGGATATATGGGACAAGTTATTTACCATCCCACTCAACTTCCTCCAGCATGGGAGGTGAATGATAAGATATCTCGTGATTTTGATTTAGATCATCAATCTCAAGATATTAGTATTGCACTATCACTGCAATCTAAGAGCGTATATGAGGTGAACAAGAATTCGAAAGCTTGGGACAATTGAGGGTAGGATAGGGGAGGGAAGGATAGGATAGGATAGAGAAGGGGAGGTTAGGGGAGGTTATGGGAAGATATGGGTGGATAGGGTTGGGATGGAGGAATTGTGATAGGGGGAATGGTTGAGAACACGATGGAGGGATGAAGGATCTTTTGGGGTATTTTGTTCTCTGTTTTAGAGTTTAATAATGCAACGTTACCCCAGATATACTTAAAACATGAGTGATGTTTCCTGACTTTGTAACCAAATTGACATTCAAGGTGGATATTGTAAGAAGGTGTTATAAAGGGAGTGGGGGGGACACCAGTGGTGGGCCTGAGGCGAAGGGGTAGATATATGGCTCCTCCCTCGTGAGACAATCGTCTTGTCGGGTTAGAGGTAAATAACTCAATGAAAGACATGTGTGAGAGGAAGAGTACACACAGAGAACACGATATCCAGTAAATATAACGCCACAGATCTCATTCCCGCCCTCCATTCCATTCCTGGAGCCACTCTAATCCCGATAACACTCGTCATCCACAGTATGCTAAATGCGTATCTGGAGAACCTCCAGCCGGAGAAACACTTCTCTCCTCACCCCGACTCGCTCGCACAAGTTCCGCATACCTCCACCCACCTGCAGCATCAAGCTCTATCCCACGATGAATCCATTCCTCACTTCCCGCGCTCCCTCCCGCCTTGGCCTTCCAGATCATACACACGCGCGCGCGGGGGAGTTGCTCAAACGCTCTGCTCGATATTCCCCTCCTCCTCCTCCCTCCTCCTCCTCCTCCTCCTCCTCCTCCCCCTCCTCCTCCCCCTCCTCCTCCTCTCCTCCCCTCCTCCTCCTCCCCCTCCTCCTCCCCCTCCTCCTCCTCCTCCCTCCTCCTCCTCCTCCTCCTCCTCCTCCTCCTCCTCCTCCCTCCTCCTCCTCCTCCCCCTTCCTCCTCCTCCCCCCCTCCTCCTCCTCCTCGCGCCCAGCACATCACCTCCCTGCAAATTTCCATGCTGCACCTTTGCCCTCCCGACGCTGCCTCGCAAAAAAAAGTAACCTCAAGACAACTATGACACCACTACACTACACTACACTACACTACACTACACTACACTACTACACTGCACTACACTACACTACCAACCATATCCAAGCCATTAACACCAACCAACCATCACCACCAGCATCTACAACCCCTCCGCCCCCCCGCCCCCGAAAAAGAAACCAATTAAAATCAAACTCAAGACTCAATAACCAACACAATAAAGATCCTAATATGTATTTGAATTCTCGGATGACTGTGTACACGAATCTCCCACACCCTTCACACCTGCCACTCCCTTCACATCTGCCACACCCTTCACATCTGCCACTCCCTTCACATCTGCCACTCACCACACATCCCCTCCCTTCCACACACCCACCATCAAGCTCGCGCCCCATCGCTCCGCGGTATGAAATACAAAAAGTAGCTGTAGCTGTAGCCGTCCTAGCATATGTAGCGCTGTGTAGCAAAAGGTATCAATCAGTTCGAAATTATCCATTCTCTCTGCGAATCTGTGTCACCGTATCTCTGTCTGTCCTCCATCGGCCCTTCCCCCCTCTCTGATCATCCCGTCTCCTACCCCCTCCCTGCCTATCCCTTTCTCCTACTCCGTCAATCCCCAACTTCCCAGTCATGCATCCATCATCCATCTTCCACCCTCCATCCACCATCCACCATCCACCATCCACCATCCACCATCCACCATCCACCATCCACCACCCACCACCCACCATCCACCATCACTCAACAACCCAACCACCCAACATCGTATCATCGCTCTGAAATCGATTTGGGGAATCAAAAGCAAAAAAAAATTCAATTTAAAAAAAAACCACTCCTCCTACCGCAGTAACGGTACGACAATATTAGGAAAATTACTCGCTGAGACTTTGTAGGAAAATTCATAAATTCATCAATCCTCTTTACTTCTTCATCATTAATCCCCATCCTCCCGTCACCACTACAACCTTCCCCCCTGCCCCCCAACTCAAAGTAATTTCTATCATGTGTCCAGCACAAATTGAGAATTTCAATAAACAATTAATGAGGATGGAAGTTTCAACAAATATGAATTCCTTTATGTTTATCAGTGAAAGAGGAAAAAAAAAAATTTGATGATCGCTCAGACCTAATCTTCAAATCAAGTTTGAATACTTTTGCTCCGTAACTCCAAAATACTCTCGTGCTTGCATGCTTGGCTCGATTTACAAACGAAAGAAATAGGAAACCCATATTGATGTAAAGAACGTATTCCTCATTCGTCCTTGGAAAAATTTACATAATGACACAACAACCACAACCCTTATTTGAATCAGGGGAATCTTGAACGCGAATTGGTGGTTTGGGATCTGGAATATTAACACCCTGAGGTTTACCAGTTGCAATCTTGGGCATTGTACTATAACTTCCAATTCTTTCAGCTTGTGATCTTGCACCTGCACTTAATGTTGGTGATTTAGGAGTAATTTCTGAAGCGGGTGAAGTTGGTGAAGTTGGTGAAGCAGGTAAAGCGGGTGAAGCAGGTGAAATTGGTGATATATGTGGTGGACGTGATCTTGGACCAGTCAAAGGCCATTCTGAAGTTGATTCTTCCGGCTGTTGTTCTTCTGGCTCCTCTGGTTCATCTGGTGGAGATGAGAATGAATCTGGGCGTGGCATGTTCTCTTGTTGATTTAATGGTCTAAATGATGTGTCATAAACATTTCCATATTTACCCTCTTTCTCCCATTGTTCTTGTTGCATACGTTTTGCGTGGGTTGGAATGACTTGTTGATCAGGTGGTAATCGAGGATCTGGTTTATACATGGTAGCCAACCAAGGTGGATCACCTTCAGGTCGTTTCGATGCATTGATCAAATCACCCGAACGAGTTCTTGGTCGTATATCTGGCGCATTAGTTCCACCCCTTGGCCTTTGTTTTTGTGTTGTTGGTCGACCTCCAGGGAGTACAGCATTTGCACCAATAGATCCTTTCCGTCCTGAAGGTGTCTTTTTGGTAGGAGATTTGTCTGATGGTGATGCTCGAGGAGTTGGTGATACTCTAGCAGGCGTTGGTGAAACTCTAGCGGGAGTAGGTACAGGTACATTCGCAGACGTTGATGTGGCATCGTCAAGCACAAGAGAACTTTTAATGCTGTGACTTCGACTTCTGGCTTGCTTAAACGACAATGGATCATTATCATCATAGTTGCCACCATTTTTTCGAGGGATGGGTGTATCTCGTTCCAGGTAATCGATCGGGATTGGTAAGGGACTAGATTTCGAAATTGGTATCTTGGATAGACCTTTTGTGCCAAGATCTCCCGCAGCCTCTTCAGGTAATCGTAAATCCCAAGCATTTGAAGCTTCTCCATCCCCAATTGAGTTTGCTCCCACCTTCTGCCTTTTTTGCCCTTCGCTCCTGATACCATTACCATGATCTTGACTACGATCTCGACGACTAGATTTACTCGCGGTCCTTGGTCGTGGTATCGTTATCCCAGCTGCTTGCAATTCTTCATTCTCAATCCTAGCCAATTTATCTCTGTGAATCCATCTATCGTGTTCCGCATCGTCCATTTCATGATTTCCGCCATCTATGCCTCTCCGGTCCCCAGAATCCATACTTTGACCACCTTTGTTATTTCCATATAGATCCAATAAACTATCAGGAGCGCTGTGAGTGTCGCTGATATCGCTCTTTTGTCGATTTAATTCATTTGCGCCAACTGGAGCCAAATAATTATTGTAATCGTGAGTAGCGTTGGGACCAAAGGTTTCAGTGCTTGGATGTAATGCGTGACCGTTCGTTCGAGAGGTTTGTCGATGATGATTTTGAAAATAGTCGACGTTTGTCGGTGAGGTGGGCTGAAGAAACTTTAATTAGCACAAGGAGTCAATTTATGAGAAGTCGGAAGTAATTCCTCGAGATCAATTAATTACCTCTAGTTGAGCTGGTACGGAATAATTCCAGGAATCTTCACCGTGAGAACTACTTGGTGGTGTCAAGCTTGTGTGGGCTTGTGATGTAGAGATCGTCGCCATTCTTATTATTACGCCCAACCTTGGAATCCTCTTTTCTTCCCTTTGACCACCAGGTCGGTCTGTTTGAAAAGACCTGGGCAGCCTTGGAAAGCTCCTTTCACTTGTGACCACCTAGTGAAATAAATTCACTCTTCTCTCAATGAGCTGTTCTTTCCAATCAATCAATCAATGAATGAATCAATGAATCAATGAATCAATGAATCAATGAATCAATGAATCAATGAATCAATCAATCAACCAATCAACCAATCAACCAACCTATCAATAACAATCTTCTTTATCGGAATCGGGTTATGATTGGAATAATGAATAATGAATGAAATATTGAAGATTCTCCAAATCTCGAATTGGCGAATAAAAGGTAATTCGATCTGGGTTCCTCGTGCTTCGTTCTTCGCACCAGTTATCCTTCTGAAGTATGACAGGATTCAATATCCAAACATCCAAAGACCCAAATACCCAATGTTGAGGTTAAAAGAGATTTCCACCGTTCCGAATGAATGTTTGATTGCAAGATGGATACCTAGGATGGCCCGAGATCCTCAAAAGATCATTCGGGTTGGTTGATAGGAAAATAGGAGAGACTTTCTGTAGTGAATGGTGAATGTACGTATGTATGTGGTGGACTTGTGAACGTGCATCTGCAGTGCGGCAGTGCCAAATGGACACAACGGCGATTATACTGATGATGGGCAGGGAGGGTAATTATTAATTTATTCTTGAATAACAAGATGGATTGGGGATTTTATTGAGTGACGGGACGATGCTGAGATTTAACGGCCATTGGAAGGTTAAACACGGCTTCTCCTTCTTTTCCTTCTTCCTCTTCTTCCCGGTCTTCTTCTTTGTCTTGGTCTTTGTCTTTGTCTTCTTTTCCCCCTTCAAAGTGTGGTGGTGGGTTAGAATAGAAGTTGAAAGTAAAGTTGAAGATAGGTAGATGGGGAGGTAGATGGGGAGGTAGACGGGTGGGTAGATGGGTAGATGGATATGTAGATAGGTAGGTAGATAGATAGGTAGATAGGTAGAGTAGACAGGTAGAGTAGGTAAAGAGATTGAAAGAAAATGAAAGAATGAAAAAAAAAAGAGAAGCTATTGAGAGATTGAGATGTTGAGAGATTGAAAGTTTGTAGGGTTGTAAGTTTGAGACTCCATCGGATATATTGACTAAGAGGGTACTTGGTATATATTCTGGTGTCCTTGTATATGTACCGAGCAGTACAAGTATCTTGAGCAGGGGATTTCGGTATAATAATAATAAAGTAATAATAAGAATAATAAGAATAATAAGAATAATAAGAATAAAAATAATAATAAGAATAAATAATGTTAAGCTTTGCTAAATGGGAGTAGCTTGAGATTCATTCACACTCTACCGCTCACATACCTAGGTATTGTTATTAATGTACTAGGTAATGTTATACCTACCTGGGTATATTATACTGTACATGCCTTGATATTCAATCTTTCATTCATTCATTCATTCATTCATTCATTCATTCATTCATACCCTTTTCATATACCAAAGACATACAAGTAATGTACAGAGGAAACTGGCGGTGGATGATAATGCGGGTGTGCGGGTGTGCGGGTGTGTGGGTATCCATGGACGGTGAAGACCTAGACACTAGGTAGGTGCAGTACTGCAGTACTGTACGGAACACAGTACAAGTACTCCGTACAAGTAGTAATAATAACTACCTGCAGCTAGATACTGTTAGGATGAATGATAAATGATGATGATGGATGATGGATGATGGATGATGGATGAACGATGAACGATGAACAACGAACCAATGAACCATGAATGGTTGATTTCTCTTGATTTAATTAAGGTTAACGAATGAAATGAAAGAATCTGGGTGGGTCCATATTAATGGGTCGTGTCAAGAAAGTACTACTCCGTATTCCAATCATACTGGTCCTGTCCGGCTACCAGCTTACCTAGGTGTTTTATTATACAAGGCACGTGATGTAAGGTAACCCTGAATGCTTGCCTACTGTAGGAGTATCCATGTACAGTACAAGTATTGTACTGGGGGAGGGAGGTATCTAGGTAGTAGGTACAGTACAGACAGTACTCCGTAGAATTCGGAGTACTATTCTACCTGCTTAGACAGACCTCCAATCCCGGCCTAGATCACTACCGTACGGTGATTAGGATATTACCTAGGTAGGTAAATACTAGAGAGAATTCATACTTTATGAATTACCTTGGAACTTCTTGCTTGGGCTGTCTAGGTGACCTTTCCCTACCTTGGTATGGAGCAGTACCTCTGTAGGATAGTTGGGGGAAAAGCGGATCTAACCAGGATTTGGATTGGTTAAGGAGTTTGGCAGGTGGTCCAGAAGGTATCCGACCGGTAATTTGATCTGTGTTGTGTTCAATAAAATCAATATGAACTTCTTTTTTTTGGGACTCTTTTTCTTTGATCTCATATGGATGTGGATGTGGATGTGGATGTGGATGAGGATGTGGATGAGGATGAGGATGTATGAGAAATGGATGAACAAAGATATACAACCTAGGTAGAGTAGATAGGTAGGTAGGTAGGTAGAGTAGGTAGAGTAGGTAGGTAGATCAAATACATACTAGGTATGTAGATAGGAGGTATCCAGTACATGAATGTCATTTTTTTGATGCTGTGTGAAGTATAAATTGAGTAGAGGTACAGTATCAAGCCAAGCGGAGCTAAGCTAAGAAGGGTAAGGCAAAAAGGCAAAGGTAAAGGCAAAGGTAAAGGCAAAGGCAAGGCAAGGTAAAGATCCATACAGCAGCAATCAATAAATTATGTAAGTGGTATCATTTGGACAAATCGAATCAACTCTTATGAATTTCATCTTCCTTATCCAATTCTCAGCCTTGTCTCTTGGAATTTCCTTCCTTCCTTTTACACCAACCACCAACCACCAACCACCAACAATCACCAACCACCAGCCACCAACCACCAGCCACCAACCTACACTTATCAATAAATAACTGTTGCTGCATCTTACTCCGTACAATACAATTACCACCTGGGCACAATACAATCAATTCAAATCGGACATCTCATCAAAAACCCTGGGAACCGGATATTCCATATATGGATAATCATGTACCGGGCGGTACATAGACATCCACATCCACATACACATACCTTTATCATTCTCTTCCGACATTCGTCAAAATCCTTCCCAAGGAATTGTCATTATCGTTTCCCCTTTCCCCTTTCTCCTTTCTCGTTTCTTTGTCAAACCACATGAGGTATCAAAGTATTTCATCATGACGGATTCATCTTATATACTTGATCGTTTGGGATATGAAGATTCTGAAGATTGTTGTCAAGATTCTCATGATTATCACGACTCTCAAGATAACTGTCAAGACTATCAGGACTATCAGGACTCTCAACCCTCTCAACCCTCTCAACCCTCTCAACCCTCTCAACCCTCTCAACCCTCTCAACCCTCTCAAAACGATCAAAATTATCAAACCCCTTGTATCAATTCATCATCACAAAACCCCCAAATGTCTAGAATTCCTCAGACAATTATTACTCGAAAAACTCGTTTCGTTTGTATTTCCGATACTCACAATGGTACATCTCATGGATCGTTCAAACTTCCAAAAGGCGATGTTCTCATTCATGCAGGAGATTTAACAAATCAAGGAAATTATTCAGAATTAGAGAAGAGTATTAAATGGATTGAAAGAAACTGATTTTGAAGCCAAAATTATTATTGCTGGTATGTGATCTAGCCCTCCTAGTACTCCCAGTCCTTATAGTCCTCTTATCCTCTTGTCGTCTTGTCCTCTTGTCCTCTTGTCCTCTTGTCCTCTTGTCCTCTTGTCCTCTTGTCCTCTTGTCCTCTTGTCCTCTTGTCCTCTTGTCCTCCTTGTCCTCCTCTTGTCTCCAGTCCTCAGTCCTCCAGTCCTCCAGTCCTCCAGTCCTCCAGTCCTCCAGTCCTCCAGTCCTCCAGTCCTTCCACTCCTCCACTCCTCCACTCCTCCACTCCTCCACTCCTCCACTCCTCCACTCCTCCACTCCTCCACTCCTCCACTCCTCCACCCTCTCCACCCCTCTAGTCCTCCTCATCCTTCATATACATCTATTTATCTGCATCACATCACCAAGTTACCCAGTTGGATACTAGGAAACCCCTTCTTTATAATCCTCCATAAACTCTTATATTTACAACTCATTTATTCCGAACAACAAAACTAATCATTATGCAAGGTAACCATGATATAACCCTCGACCCATCATTTTACTCCCAGTATGGTCTTTACTTTCATAATCAAAATCCACAAGATACCACAAAATGTCAAGAATTATTGAATCGTTCCCCTTCAATCTTGTACCTTAATCATGAAGTGGCCGAAGTTTCTTTAGCATCATCCACTGGCCCACATACCACGTTTCGTATTTTCGGTTCTCCTTTTTCCCCTGCCAAAAGGAATGTGGGCCTTCGGTTATTCTCAATCTGAAGCATCAAAAAGATGGGATGATATTCCGTTAGACGTTGATATAGTTCTTACTCATACACCACCCAAATATCATTGTGATGAAAGGAACGATCGTGTTGCTGCAGGTTGTGAGTATCTACGTCAAGCATTATGGAGAATTCGTCCACGATTAGCAATTTGTGGGCATGTACATGAAGGACGAGGTGCTGAGATAATACAATGGGATCTCGGATCTTCAAATGTCAAATTCAAGGAAAATGGTGTTGTCCGTTGGGAAGATCCGGGTAAAGATAACAAGAAGATGTCCTTGATAGATTTGACTTCAAGAGGAAAAGTAAGAGATGATTCTTTCAAGAATGATGGATCCTTGGGGAACTGGGAAAATATTACCAGTTCATCTACTGCTAGCTCCAGTAACTTGTCAACATCAACCGGGACTGGTATACCCATTTTACCTGAAGCCACTACATCAGATCGAATAAAGTGGCGTCGGAAGAATCCCATGACTAAAATGGCAAATATCAAATGTGACAAAGAGTCTGCTCGCAATACCCGAGGAAATACTCTTACCGGCTCGAGGACAAGGTGGAGTGCCACCATCATTACGCTGTGATGTAGAGGCTCTATCAGGAAGAATGGGTCGACAAGAAACTTGTGTGGTTAATGCAGCCATGATGGCATCAAGTTGGCCACATGGAAAAGGAAGAGGGGGGAAGAAGTTTAATAAACCAATTGTGGTTGATGTCGACTTACCAGTCTGGGGAGAGGTAGGATCATGATACGACAAGAGATACTTTATGACGTTGATGAACAAAATGGAAAATCTCAATTTCATCGTGCTGTGGTAAGTTGTTCTTGGTGCGAATCATCTTAAAGGTCAGAGGATTAATTTGTATCATGGGAAATCCTGTTGGATTGATTCTTTCCGCTGAAATTTGAGATTCATCTCAATTTTTGTATTCCAAGGCAATCATTCCAGTTTATCATGCGGATGAATCATTTCAGTCGCTTATCACAATCACACGGAGAATGTGTGCCATGGCAATATTCCAATTATCCATCCTCAATTGATTTTCCCCGTGAAACGATGTGATGAGGGAAATTCATTTGGATCTACTTACCAGTAATCATGCCTCGTTTGCTGTATGGTATTGCGGTAATCCTACCAATCTAAAACCACTGGCAAGAACTGTGGAGGAAAAAACACAAACTTGATCAAATCACTATCTGAATAACCTGACCACCCTTGGATCCCATCTTTGCACCTCCAGTGACCAAGTAAACAGACTTCCCATCCCCCGACGTGGAAAGCGCCGTCGGTTCCAAAAGAAACGTGCTATTACCACCCCCCACCACAACCATCTGCCCACCATCCGGCGCAATCCTCACCACAGAATGAGGATGCAACGCCACGTACGCATTCCCCCGCCGATCCAGCGTGAAATCATCATAAAACTCCTCCTCGCGCCCGAGCGTGTTCCGCCAGCGCGCCACCACCTCGACGCCCCCCACGCTATTACCCCCCGCGATCGATCTCCACGCGCCCAAAGATGCCCTGCCCGGAATTCGTAAAGTACAGGTGCCGCCCCCGGATCTGCAGCCCGTTGATCCCCAGCGGCATCGCGGGGTTCGCGGACGCAAAGGCCGCCGAGGCGAAGATGATGCGGTAGTCGAGCGTGCGCGTGTCGATGCGGTAGATGCATCCGCAGAGGGACTCGGCGCTCAGCACGATCCACGGCGTGGCGGGCAGCGCGGCCATGCCGTTGAGGAGCTGCTCGTGGGGGTTCGCGATGGGGATGGTGGCGAGGATGACGCCCGCGCCGGCGTGCGCGTCGTCCGGTATCGATATCACGTGGATGGCCATGCTGCCGTTCTGGAAGCTGAAGGAGGGGTCGGAGGAGGGGTGCATGCCGCCGCTGATGGCGTATTGGTTGTGGCCGAGCGAGGCGATGCCCGTGAGGGCGTAGCCTGGCTCGTGGCTTAGCGTGACGACGGGGCTTATGGAGGCGTTTGCCGCGGTGGGGTCGAGGGTGAATAGAGTGCCGTTGGCAAAGGTGCTCAGGAGGAGCTGGCCATTCTCTCGAGTGTGGATATTCTCAATGTGAACGGGTTCGGGAAATTGGTAGATGGTTCTGAGTAATGTGTGTTTGCGGCTTGGGTGGTGTAGAGGAGGGGGACTTGAAAGGGTAATGTGGATAGCTTCATCTTGGTAACGAGGAGGGTTCGGTTAAAGGCGGGAGCGAAGTGCAGTTGGCAATGATGAATTGGTCGTCTGGGAATTTTGCGAGATGGCTGGTCTCCTTTATACTTCACCTTACCTTACCTTGCCTTGTTCAAATCGCGGAGAAACACTTTATGCTGACGTCGTGGTACAGTTTAATCAGTCATAGACTATATATTGAGACAACGCAGATAATAATTGATATTTCCTGTTGGACAATCTTGATTTATACAGAGATTGAAATAATACCGGAACTTTGGTCATCCGATGTCTTACTCTGTTGATCTCGTGCGCTGGTGCTACCGCTGGTACGTGTGTAGTCTCAAGCCACATAACAGGAAGTCTAGCTCAAGTGAGATCATGGCTACCTGAACTTTTGGCTCTATTCCCGGACTGTGTGCGGGTTTGCTTGGATGAGGTGTTGTTGGTGGGTTGGGAATCTTGTCGAGTGGATGGTAGAGCTGCAGTGCTGGGTGAATGTTTTTGTGGTTCTGGATACTTGGTATAGGTTTACCTGGGGATATGTGCAGCTGCTTATTTGCAAGAATGGCTACCTTGATAGCTCTAGTGAGTGGTTTACCGCCGAGATAGACCGATCAGAATAAACTGGCCATCCTTCATAAATATCATATCGTCCTGCCCGGAGAACGTGCCTCGATTCAACATAATACTGTGTAGTAGTACTAGCAGTTGGCCACTACAATAGCATTTACCAATCATAAGCCATTGCTTTGTTGAGATCATATCTCAAGACTGATGACTCAACAAAGAACCTCTTGCCCGAACAAAGGTCTTGGGGATCTATGGCTTATTGATCAAAGGAAACATCTGAACAATTCCATTGATTCCATCTAGTGCATACGGTGAATTGTTCTTGAGTTCTTCTCAAACTGTTCACAGATTATCGTCAATAGGTTGAGGCCTATGCTTGTTTCTAAAGCCGCGAACAATTCCAACATGTCGAGTACAAATATTGACACAATGTTCTTCTTAAACCCATTCATCATCCATCTAGATTCAGACATCAACACAAACTTCAAACACAGTACTACAAAATCTGTCCAGAAAACGTTGAACGAATCGAACTTCAAATCGAACCGAAACCAGGCATATCAGCTACTGCAAACATGTCAAAGTTTTGGGCAAACTCGCCTGATGGCGAAGATGAATGGGATCAGCATTCTGAGCAGGAAGATCAACCATACCCAAGCCCCAAACCAGAGTCCCCCCAAAGATTCTGGTACAACGAGCCTTACACCGAAGAGGGAACTTCCAGCAAGTCCTCCAACCATAGAAACACGCCCAAGCCCAAATCCGCCAAGCGACAGAAACAGGAACAAAAAGCCGCGAACAAGGAGTACCGCCGCGAACAGCGTCAAGAGGTCCGCAGAGAGCAAGAACGTCTGAAGCACATGGACCGCTGGACATACCTCAAGCTGTGGCACGCCGTGGATCGCGAAGCCTACGGTACGGCCTACGATCGGTTTTCCGCCTCGGCCGCGGCCTTCCTGGCCGATCACACAAAGGAGTTCCCGCACCTCAAGAGTCATGGCTGCGAGCGCAAGAACTGTGTCAAGGGGACGCTTCTGCAGGTGTGTCATCATGAGGTCGAGGTGACGCTGAGGGGCAGTGGGTGTTTGGATGAGAAGATGATCAAGAGAGAGCGACTGAGATGGCATCCGGATCGTTGGGTTGGCAAGGGGGAAGTGCAGGTTAAGTGCAATGAACTCTTTCAGCTGATTCAGAGGATCGTGGATGGGGACGTGAAAGCTTGATTTTGCGATTGAGTATGGATAGAACGTCAGGAACGGACTTGTCAAGGAGAGAAATCAAGCAGAAAAAAATGGTTCGGTTAGTCTTGCTATTGTTGCCCGTTTCTTTGATGATTCACAAGTCATTCTTTCAATTTCTTTATTCCCCCCGCATCCCCCCGAAAATTCGTAGAAAAATCCCCTAAAAAATACAATGCTTTTTCTTTTTTACACATGCAGATATACATAATAATTCCCACAACATGCCGTGATGTACCAAGCTTGCACAATGACACAATACCAAAATCACGTAAACAATCACATATCATGCCTCTGCAAAACAAATACACCCACATGCACCTAAACACCCTAAAAACACCCAGTATCACACCCCGCAAAGTAACTCCCTAGCTACGAACCCCATACTCTAAAGCACAACAAGCACACCTCTTTGCTATCCATGATCCCTCATGGCTTCACCGGAAGTAAATGGAGAAGAACTGGAATGTGCTGTACCAATTATCATAGAAACCATATTTTGATAAACTCTCACTCTCACACCACTACCAATCCTACTATATCTGACCATTGCGCCTGCATATCATGCATGTATGAGTTACTAGTGAATCAGTGACCGCCCATCGTGGATGATCTGCAAATTAAAGATTGCATCTGCGTACCCAAACACACACACACACACACACACACACACACACACAACCACCACTTGCACACCTACCTAGCACAATCCCCAACGTCCCAGATCAATCGCTCATCCCACCCCCCAAAGCTAGCTAGCATCAAGCCAAGCGCAGAAGGATAAGGACTCGATACTTTCTTCCGTCCCGACTTCACTCTGCTCGACGCGCGAGATGACGCTCTGTATTTCCCAGGCCTCGTTTTCATCTCATCATCATCATCATCACAGATATGTCTCATCGCAGGTCACTTTATCCGGGCCGAGAATACCGCACCCGCGATGCCTGGCCGTGTGAATCTTTACGTATACGCGCTCGTTGGGGGGGGAATCTTTGTGGGGTTTTGGGGCGGGGAGTTGCGATGGGGGGGGTTATGTTAGGCATTAGGGTGACGATGATGATGATGATGGGGATCTGGGGTGGTGGGTGACTGTGGTGCTGGGATTCGAGTTGTTTTGGTGGTTTGGGAGGTTTGTTTCTTTTTGAGGTTTCTGGAGTTGGATTTGGGGGGTTTGGGTTCACAGGGTTGTGGTGCTGTGTATGAGAGGGTGGGGCGGGCAAGGAGGTCTGTTGCGGGTTTGGAGGGTTTGGAGGAGGGAGCTAGTTGGCGATGCTGAAGGTGGAGACTCTTTGTGGAAAATATATCGTGGTGTGCTGTGTCAGGCCGGAAGTTATCCATTTCAAAGGAACGAAGAGGTATCAAATTGTGGAGTGTGGGTTTTCTAACGTGAGAAATGTCATGATGGATTTGGGGATGAACTGTAAATCGATATGGGGAAATCTTTATCGCGAGTGAGTGAAGTCCTCCATGTAAGCCTCCCATGGTTGAGGCAAGTTTGAGAATAGCATCTGCTACTGCACTATCTTGTGTTCTTGATACTCACATATTCAGCATCAATGGTGCTGAATAGTTAGATAATTGGATAGTCATCTTCTTCTTAACTTGTCGGATTTGCGTAGACAGTTTGGATAACGTGGCCTTGAGAAATCAGATTAAGACTTTGACCGCGTCAACTTTCGCTTGCTATATTTACTACACTGAGTATTCCTTCATCATGCTCTTCATAGAATGGCTTGCTATTAGCAATGCAAGCAATCCACTATAAGATACAGTCCCTCCCTAAGGAAATACATTTTTTCCTTCCAAAGATCTGGCAAGATAGTCTCGATCTTTATGATGCAAGTAGGAGGGATATATTCATGGGTCTCATTAATATCCATAACCACAATCTCAACCATATCCAATAGCAAGCAGAGCAACGACGAGTCTTTGGGCCTCTCCATCATCTCCAACAGAAAATATTATGGCTGCACTGGAAGCCTTATATACTCTGATTCCACTTTGAAATTCACAAAGTAAATTCACCCACAGAAACGCCTGATGAACAAAAAATGAATGATAGAGAAAAAGTGGCAATAAATGCTGAAACATACACCCGACCCCATGGAAAAAGCTACTCAATGGCTCACCAAACCAGCTATATTTCCCAACTATGTTTACATCAATAGTCACTAACATGAAGGGAGTCAGGATTCATATTCTTCCCAGATGGTAAGATGATGAGAATCGTAGAATTTGGCGGAGCTGGGATGCATCAAGTGTAGCGAAGGCTCCAAAATATATCCTGCGAGAGAATTCTGGGGTTCATGAATTCCCAGGGGAATATCAACTTGCGGTTGTGATAATGTAGGAGGCTTTTTCAACGCCAGCAGATACCTACACTCTACACGTGTGATGTCCCTTCCAAGAGCCATGATCTTGGCATCAAACTGGTGGACAATCACAGCCTTGATGAAAAATAACATTAAAAATACTGTGACGGTCGACACGGAGCCGACAGCCTTGGAGTGTTGGCAAGAGCGGCTGGAACAGCATTAGCTATAAGTAGACAGCATAAGTTAGTTTAATGAAGATCAGCTTTTACCACGATACACGTTTCCTGTCAAATACAATTTGTTTTCACCATCTATTTCTTGATAATTTCAATCTTAAGATGATACATCTAATTTGTAATGCCAAAGAAAATCCTAGGTATCTCCAGGCTATCATTTAAAGAAGGAATTCTTCAAAGAGCTAAATCTGAGAAATTCCCATACAAAAATCATCCCATATTTTCCCCCACCAGTGCCCCTTCGGCTATTGCCCCACTATCGGCTAACCCCTCAAATCTTGGCAAACTCCTTGTTCAACTTCTGATCAACTTCTTTCTTTTCTGTTGTCTCTCTAGATTAACATTACTAATTTCATATTGCCCAATCTTTATGCAACACTAGTAACACTATTAATTCTCTTTTCAATCTACACTTTGAGATGTGCTCAAACACTGTTTTCCCTGCATCCAATTTAGCTGTCTTGGCCCTCCACATCAGTAGACGAACCAAAAATTCCCATGTTTTATGACAGAATTGCTGATAATCCTCTTGAGCCATCAATTAGATAATCTCAATCTCTATGAATTCTTTCACCAAGTTCATGATCTTCTTTCATATGCATCAATGAATATGTCCTCAACCTACAGACTATCCCTTGAAATTAGTCACTGTCATTCTGGTGCTCCGGCCCTTTGGTAAGGCACGCGCTCACCAAAACCCATCTCTATAGGGTCCTCTCCTGCTACTTTCGCCTTAATTCTCTTTATTATAGAGTAACAATCCCGAATGATATTACCACATTCCACTTGGACATCATTTGCTCCTTTTCCTGGCATGGTTGGTTTTGCACCAGGACCTGTGGAGGTGTTCCAGTTTGAGAATATCTCCCTGTACAACTCCTCTACAGTCATCCCCCAGCCATTCTCAGTAGTCCTCAAGTCGAAACTCCTTTGAATATTGGTCTTGATTCAACTAAAGACATTTGATGGTATAGCATCAAAGATTAAACATAGGAAAGACATATACATCAACCATTTATTCAGCATCTGCAAAGAGGCCCTAACACTTCAAGGTTCTAACTCAACAATACTAGCTGGTATTTGAACAACATTCGATGGAACATGATCAAAACTCTGCTATATTTGACAAGTAGACAATGACTATCCCATGGAAGATGGCAGGAATATCTTGAACCTTCAAACCCTTACTTCATAATGAGAGTTCATAGCTGTAAAGTATTCGATGACATATCTCCAATTCTACTACCATTCCTTCTACAAAAGACATCTCCCCTCCCTTTGACATACCAGGAATGCCTTAAAACTTCAGGTTCCAGTTCATTCAAAGTAGTTCATAGCTAAAAATTACTCGACGAGATATGCAAAGTTTCCCCTAATCTCCTAACAGTAAATACATCTAGTCCTTGTAATATCCGACAATATACTACAAGCCTTCAAATTATGATTTGATCATGATTGTTCAAATTTTGACATTATCCGAGGAGACTCATTAAATCTCTCTACAAAGGTATTAACATAGGATACCTAGATACTTCATGTTCGGTCGATAGGAGGAGATAAACCTCAAAATTCCAGCTTCAACCTCAATGAAAGTAGTTCCTAGCCCTACAGTATCCGACGAAATAGTTTTGCAGTTGTATAGTCCCTTAGACCATGTTATCTCCCACTTGTACAAGACACCAGAATAGACTGAAGATAAAATTTCCAGCTCAACCATAACCCTTCTCAAAGTGCAAATAAGAGTCGAGAGAACCCCATTGTTCAGATCCAAGACAGACATTCAACACTCAGCACATCAGACGAATGCACATACAGTTCACCTTCGAAATTCACTCTCCTCGCTTTTCCAAACTCCCTCGCCAAATTTTCCATATATTGAAGAAATTCTCCTGCATCAATTTCAAACTTTGACCACAAGCAGGCATCGATCAGCATCAAGAGAAACCACCAACATTTCCAATCAAATAACTCTTCTTTCTGTTCCTCTTTCTTTGCTCCTCTTTCTTTGCCTTGCCAGCAAAGATACCACCTTTTGCACCACCACCAACAGCAGGATGGCGCCAAGATCGGTCTTCACGGACCCCCAATTTCTCTCCTTGCTGAGCGCAAGCGACCGTGGTGCGTACACCACAAAGTACAACTGTAAGTTTTGATATTCCCTATGTTTCCCTATGTTCTCTCATGTAAAGATCGGCAAACTAATGCAGGGTTCCTATAGGGGTAATGGCCATGCAACCATTCAAGGCAGGGCGGACCTGGCCTCAGGTCCTCATCGACTACGGCCGCCTCTTCCCGTTGAGGCATTTGGACTCTCGGGTCTACACCAATTGTGGCAGCATCAGAGACCGACTCTCTGATCTCCGAAAGGAGTTGACGAGGTTGGAGGAGAAGCACAACCTTCTCGCAGCGCAGCTGCTCTTGGTATGTTGAATTACTAGTAAAAACAGTACAAAACTTCATTGGCTAATCAGCGAGTAGGATTTCTCAAATGGCAATTAAGTCGATCGCAGGCGGCTGCTCTTGGTATGTTTCTTTACTAGTAAATACAGTAGGAAATGTCATCTAACAAGCAGCTAGCCGTAGACAACGATTGCGGCACTCGCAGAGGCGAGTTTACGAGTGAATGATTGGATGGATGGATAGATGGATAGATTCCCGGGCTTGGGCCTACTTAGGCACTTTTTGTGCTTTTTCGGGCGTCTTGGCGCCAAAATTCAATGCTATTCGTCGGGAAACAATCTGCAAAGATGGAGACGTGAGATTCTTTATACATACCATGAACCAGTGCTCATGGTTCTGCGACTCTTCCTTCCTTCAACATCGAATCCTCCCCAAGTTTTTCATCCTTCTTCCCACCAATCTTTCCTCTCCATCTCCAACTTCATCTTCCTGCGCAGATGCACCTTTCTTTTTATGAGATGTCGTCATCACAATTGGTGTATGATATTCCCCCTGCATATAACATAAACCCTTCCATTCTATTTCCTTCATCCCCTTTGATTTATTCTTCTCATGAATCTTTCTCACTTTCCCAAATACCAACGTATGATCACCCACATCTATGAAACCTCCTTTTCCATCTTGCAAAATCTCACATTCAAATACCCTTCTAATTCCTTGAGCTAATCTACCAGACTGAGTGAACTTCTCTGGGCGGGTCGATAACAGAGCAACATCGTCAGGGGAAATGGGACCCCCGCGGGAAAAGTGATTGGCAATCTTAGCACCTGCTGGGTTACATTGTAAGATATGAATATGAAAACGTCTCTCTCTTTCACTAGGTACTAATGCGATTGTATCGGGATGTTGTGTTGCTTTCAAAGCATCGAGTGTTCGGGAAGGACGTTTGATATTAAAAGTGATGATTGGATCTGGTGAGAGTGTAAGGGTCGTGAATGAGGATAATGTCATGCCTGCTGCGTGAAAGGTTTTTCTGGAGGGATCGTGAATTAGGTTATCAGGATGTAGGTATGGAGTAGTGAGTACTACGACAGCGTGAGGGACATGGCGCATTACTTTGCGGACTTCATGTGAAAGTAGTTTAAGTTTGGGTGGTTCGTTCGAAACTTTTGATGAAGAATCTATGGATGTAGCGGTCGACTCAATGTTGTTGTTGGGAATTGAAGAAGGATGAGACAAGCTGCTGTTTCTCCTCGAGTGCAGATGAATGCATCTTGAGACTGCATTTCTTTGGAAAGGCCGAGTATGATCTGATGCATTCAAATGTCAACGTCAGTAAGTTAAACATGTGAGGAATTGGAATGAATTGAAAAGAACCTTGGAATACTATACATTTCTTAGAAGTCTTCTCCAATGAACTCCATCTCCAAAACAATTCGTGAAAGCCTCCTGCAACAGAAGACTGGTTTGTGTATAGCAAACTCCTAGAGTTTCGCGGAGATATCATCTTTGGAAGTATTAAAACCCTTCAGCTCTTTCAAACCCAATCGACTAGAAATGTAATCCAAATCCTTTGTCAATTGACTCGAAAATATATTCAAATGTGCAAGGCGCCGGGTACCCCCACAAGGTTTCACAAGGCTGAAATTTATATTAGACTCATAATTGGTCTGCCGCGGTCACCGTATAAAATTCGAAAAATCCAAATCCACATTCAAGCCTCGTCAATTGCGACTAGGACCTCGATTTTCGCAATCAAACAAAACCGATTGAACCTCTCCGCAACTTTTCACCGGAGCTTCAAGACCATTCCAGACACTTTGTGTGGGAGCCTTGACCTCATCAATAGTACCACGCCATACACTCCTCCAACCCCTCAACATGTCTCTCCCAACTCTCGCCCTCCGCCGCACCAGCTCCTCGCTCCCCTCCAAAACGACCACTGCTCTCCCAATAATCTCCACAGCTACTCACCAAATTCGACATGCTACCCTCTTAAAACGTCCTATTCGACCTTATACCTTTACGCAACTCGTTACTCTTTCCGACGGCTCCACGTACCTCACACGTTCTACATCCCCAGCTCCAATCTACCGCAGCACAAAAGATACCCGAAATCATCCTTTATGGCAGCCATCATTGGATTCATTAAGGAATGTTGAGAATGATGAGGCTGGAAGATTGAGCGCTTTCAGAGAGAGATTCGGACGCGGATGGGATGGGGATATGGAGAAGGGAGAGGGAGAGGAGAAATTGGCAGGGGAGAAGGCGGGTACTGATGGGAAGAGTGGAGAGCAGCCAGTTTACATGGATAGTTTGATGGATTTGATAAGTGGAGGAAACCAAAGGGATAGCGCGAGTATGAAGGGAACTGTTAGGACGAAGAGTGGAAAGGATAAGAAATAGATGGGGAATAGAGGTAGAGGAGGAGTTGTGAATGACCTCGGGAGGGGTAAATTGAGGGGTATGGTAATGTTGGATTAAAGAGGCTTGCTTGGTGTGAAGCAGAAGAAAATGATATTGATAATATCTCCCCACAGGGCTTCTCCATATCAGAGAATACCAGAGGCGCATCAAGGCGAATTGTAGGATGAATGAGGAAACAAGGTCCTATCTTCCAATGAACATACAAAATTGTCATTGATGTACAGAAATGCGTATGGATTGAGCGTTCAGAATTGAAATATTATTCTATGTACAAAAATACTACAACCAGTACACCACTACCAATTCCTGATCTGGTAATTGATTCATCTCTTCATTTTTGTTCGCTCCAGCCAATTGCTTTTTCAAAAACGTGACATCATTGATTCATTCATTAATCTTCTTCATCTGCGGTTGCTACAGCTGCAGCTTGTGATTCTGTAGAAGTTTCACCTGAAAGTCTAGTTTCTGAAGAAGGTCGTGCCGTTGGCTCTACCGGAGGTTTGTAAAATAATTGATCATCATCTTCGGCATCAAGTTGCATGAGGAAGGTTTCCCATAGTTCAATAAGCTGAGGGATGTTAGCGAGACATTCATGATGATGAAACCAAGATGACTAACCTCCTTTTGAGCTTCAACTGCACTCTCCAAGAATGTCTCAACGGCACTCTTAAAATCCTCAACCTTTTCACGTTCGAATCTATCAAGCTCAGTTCTCATAAGGCGACCCATATCTTCAAATAACAATCTTGCTTGATGAACTTTACGTTCAGAATCGGCAACTTCTCCTTGTATTTGATTCAAACGGTCTTGTTGTGATTTTCCTTGACGTAACAACTTCTCCTGAGTGGCCTTACGTTTTTGTAAATCGCCCTCGGCAGCGTGCCATGAATGCCATGCCTTTTGACGTGAACCAAATGCCTGCTTGATACTTCCAATTAAACGAACGTACTCATCAATTGTGATGCCCAAGGTCAATACATCTTGTTGTGCCTGTCGATCATAAAGTTCTCTGATTCTAACTTGCAAATCAGCAAGACTTTCAAGAGGACCTGATAATGACGCAGAAAGTTCAACTGCTGATAGTGCTCTGAGGGAACCAGAAAAATCACCAGCGGCCTCAGCAAGACCTTTGCGTTGGCTAACCACAACATCCATAGCTTTCAATAAAGCTTTGAGCTGATTTTCCAAGGCATCCAAATAAATTCGTCGTTCATGAAACCACTGATGATGTTAGATGATGGAAAGAGCCAGGGAGAATATATACTCACGTCATCATGTTCAACAAATTTCCCTCCTCCACCAACAGAAATCCCGAGTCCACTAAACATGCCTTTACTTTCACCAAGGCCTGGTTCTTTTCGTTCTTTGTGCTTGACATCAACATTGAATGCCTCACTCTCTAAAAACAATTTCAAATCTCCATCATGTTGTAATGTTGGATGAGCAGCCGTTTTGTTGAGCATCCTTTCCAATGCAGCACGTCTAGACTCGACAAAATTGGTATCGAATCTTCCTACAGCTTGCTTCTCAGGGGGAGGAGGTACGACGACTCCAGGATTATTTGCGTGTAAAGTGTTATAAAGCCATAAAAAGTCCCTATATCTTCGGGTGACGGTAAATTCTGATTGACGATATGCTTTAGAAGATGTCTAGTTTGTGATTAGTTCATGTGATAGACTCCGAGAAGCGACGCAGCCTACCTTTGTTTCAACTGAATATACGATATGAGAACTGGTCAAATCTCCAACTTTGTGTGGATCACCGACTGTGATGTTAAAAGTAGGCTTGGCAGCTTGTTCGATGCTCACACTTGGCAATGATTCTCTTCGAACGAAAGCTCCCTGAGATGGCTGAACAGGAGGTGGTATGCGAGGTCCAATACTAGATTCCAAGTCCTCATTCAAATCTACCGGATCCAACAAACTTCGACTGGCAGTAGAACTTTGCGCGGATACCAAGGGCTGTCGCAGATTATGTGTAACAGTTTGTTCTTTTTGTGGCGGCGCGGGAGGCTCATCGGCCTTTGGTGTCGGCGCATTATCACCTAAAGGTCCCAAGGGACCCAAGGAATCATCTAAAGCTTGAAGTCGAACAGGTTGTGCTCCAGCGCGTCGAGGGGTTCGTACAGTACGCCCTCCGGATTTCCCTTGTGCTGGTGGGGCGAGAGTTTGCGGTGCAGATCCTGAGGATTCTGGATGAGAAACGTTAGAATCAAATCCTTCCGCGGTATGATGACGACTGACCTCCTCCTGTACCTTCTGTGACAGATTCTCCGGGCTTTGGTAAGCTTGGTGTCGATTGGGCTTGAGAAGGGACATCTGATGCACTGTCAAAACCAATTTCTCGCAAGTGAGCAGCTCCAGCATAAATACATACCTCCCCAAGGTGAGTCTCCCCCGTCTTCCAAGTCCATGTTGAAATACAAATGTCACCTAAAGACGTTGATTTGATGTTTGTAGAAATTCGAGGTGGTAGCTAACGGGCGCAATACAGACAACGACTCGGAATGTGCCGTGAGTGACAGGACAGGGGTCAGCAACAAATACAATTGATGTATGGTGTGGTGGTATTTGTATGGAGTGATCGCTCTTTGGCGGGTTTTAGCATCAACGTTGGTATGGAACATGTATCTGCACCAGCTGGAGAGTATTGATATTATCTTAAAATCAAGGCAGAGTATAGGAATATGGTCCTTGGGTAAATATCGGTTAATTTATTGACCTTTCAGCACCTGGGGGGTCCACGGGTAGCTTAAGTTACTTATGTCAGGCAGGCGCATCAGGATATTGATGACAATAAAGTAACTTTCTCGAGGGTTCAACAACCTGATGTGAACCTTGGAATGATCAAGAATAAAGTCCGATGTGACTCGGTATCAAAACGTACTGCAGACAGATCGAATTCATGAGGTGATACCAATTCCTCATTTACTATCCTCCTTTCTTGACTCAATCTCTCTTCTGAGGTATTGGTTGACCATTGTAATTTCCATCATCCAAGTCCTCGAGGAATTTCCTACTCTTTGCCCATAATTCTGCTTCCATATCTCTACCAACTCTGCCACTTCGACTATTCAAGAAACCGACATCAAGATTCCCCATACCTCCTTCCACAACAATATCATCAACTTTATTTCCTGCCATATTTCCTGGAACTGCTGGACGTCTTGTTTCCACAACTTCAGTTGGTCCTTTACTCTTATTTTTTGACTTGGCCTTGTCTGCAGGTATAATATTTGCTTCCTCCAATCCTAATATCTGTCGCCGTAATCGAACATCGACAGATTGTAAAGTTTTAAGATATGAGTTGGAGGCATTTTCGAAAGCATTTCGCCTTTCATCTGGTGATTGAGTTTCTCCTGGTTCTTGTGATGTAGTAAGAATTTTAAGGGTTTGACCAGCTGTTTTGAACAAGTTGCAAGATGCTCTATAAGTAATTAGAGGGCACCAAAGGATTGGATAGCTTCTGTAGTCTTACCTTGTCAATTTCATTAAGTTGTTGAATGCGCTCAGCTTTTGTAAATGGTCGAAAGGCTGAAGTTTGATTTTCCTCTGGTGAAGAAGACATGATATGATGGATGGATGGTATTAGCAAGTTTTGAAATGACAGATTGATTGATTGATTGATTGATTCTGATATCTATTGAGTGAGTTGAAGGGTTCCAAACTTCCAATGTTGTCTTATAGATGCATGGATAGAGTTATAAATTCGAGTAAGGTCAATCAACAATTGATTGATACATGTACAACTTGGAAGTATCACTTATTAGAAACTCTATCTTGAGCAGCTAGACCTAGTACGTATTAGGCAGTATCTACAGTCTGGAGCCCAGCTGAACTAGTAAACACTAGGTACACACCTCGCACACTTTGAAAGTGTTTCTATCTTTTATCTGGGGTTACAAGCTTAGTAATATAGATCTGCGGATCGCTTGCATTAGCGTCAAAATTTCACTTCAACCATTTGGCAATAATCTGACCTTGGAAACCCTCAAACATCATACAAGGGAAGGAGGTTCACAAGATTTCAAAGAGATTCACCAATATAAACTTTTTTAATTCATTCAAAACATTCTTTCCTTCATAATCGTACTCAGTTGACCTAGGTACCTAGGTATTCTCGTCTATTCACAATCACAATCACACACACAAACACACACACAAACACACACACGCACACAAGCACAAGCACAAGCACAAGGTTGACAGCCCTGGAGTTCTGAGTGAATTTTAATACATCTTCTTTGGGAATACTGGGCAATTTGGTGGCGTAGACTTCCATCAGGTAGACTTCCATCGGTTTCAACTTTCAAGAGGCACCTGCAATCTTTTGTATTGTGGAATCTACAGAAGAAGCAACATCCATCCACCTCATCATCAGTTCAGCAACAGATAAGGTAGCAACTATGTCAACCTCAGGACAACCTAATGGACCCCCAAGTGCTGGAATCAATACACAACAAAGTTCCCAAGGACCACCACAATCAGGCACACTCATGTCGCAACAAAATTTGAATCAGATTGTAAGTATTTCCTCTTTTTCTTCCATCTTCCACCTTCCAACTCCTTTCTTGCTATCATTATACCCAATTATTATCAAACTATTCATCCTCGAAACAACTATGCTCTCTTGAGATGCTGTCAGTGCAGAACAAGAAGCTATAGCTCAGGTTGTAAAGGGAACACAGAGGCATAGACATCATTATCACGTGATGATCATTGGTGTTGGTGAATAACATCAATCACCACTTCAACTAGAGAGCAATTTTCTTGAGTGTATATCATTGCAGTGACATCAGGTTGAAGATCAAAGGACAGATTCCTATTTCTATTCGTTTTCTGCATCATATGTATGGATTGCATTACATAGCTGTGGTGAATTGATTTCGAGAAAGTTTATGACTGAGTTTACTTTTGAAAATAATATTTTCATTGAGGAGAAACTCTTCATAAAATCACAATTGAAATCATCCATATCCAATACTGTACTTGTTTTTTCAAGGCAAAACGCCTATTTTGTATTAGCGGCTCTTGTTTTACCATGTTTACCTCCCTGTTTACCTTCAATCCAACAAACATCAGATCACAATGTTGTCAATTCACTTTGACTTCACAAAAACTTTTCTCTACAGATTCTTGGTGTGCTTTCCCTTTTTCTGTAAACACTTTTTACAAACTTTTGTGTCGCAAATTATCGTCATCATGTCTGAACCATTTGAGCACTTCATACCTATCTCACCACGCCCTGATACCTCATCTGTGAAGTCAAGTTCACTGCCTTCTGGTGCTTCAAGTCATGGAATCACCTCAGGTCCAGTGCCTTCTGGTGCTCCCAATCCTGGTATCGACATAGGTCCAATAGCTCTCGGTGCTCCGAGTCATGGTGTCACCTCAGGTCCAATACCTCCTGGTGCTCCAGGCTTTGGTCTATTGTCTCTTCCTTCTTCAATCTCTGGTTCATTCCCTCAAGGTGTTCCACGTCCTTTACCCTTCTATCATTCACGCCCTCCATATTATGGCTCTTCATATCCTCCTAACTTTCGACCTTCGAGTAATGCATATGCTTCCCCTCACCAATTCCCTACTAATGATGAATTTCTATATCAAAAGGTTATCGAGTACCTTGTCAAGAAAGGATACAACCGAACTGAGCAGATGCTAAGATCTGAATCCGCCAATCTTGATAGAGATGGTAAGCCTATTCAAGATCGCGCAGAGGATCTTGGTACAGCCAAATATTCAAAGGGATTCAGATTATTGAGCAATTGGATTGAATCAAATCTAGATATCTACAAGGTAAGCAAGAAATTATTTTTCTTATTATGATCCTATTTCTTCTAACACCACCATCGCAGTTTGAGTTACGCCGACTCCTATGGCCTATTTTTGTCTATTCATTCATTGAGCTCATCACAGATCTCTATACAGCTGATGGAAAGGCCTTCTTAAACGAATTCAAAGAACAATTTCAACAAGTTCATGCGGATGAAATCACTACATTTGAGACTATCAGCTTACCACAACAAATCGCCGACAATACAATCACAAGGCTTTATAAATCATCAAAATATCGAATTCCTCTCAATACCCATGTCTACTTTAACCTCATTACTCACCTCGAATCAAACAGTAAGCAAGGAGGATCCGTTGTCATATATTTGTTACAAACCTATTGTGAAATCCGCGAAACCAAGCGAGGACCCATTGATCAGTTCAGCTTCGAGGCTATAATCAATCAAGCACATGGTATTGAAGCAGAAGAATCTGATCTTCAAGAAGGAATTCCTGGAGCTTTCACTGGAGTTACAAATAAAGACATCGCCGACAATAATCTTAGATTGCAATTGGGACCGCTTTCAATCGAAGAAGAATTGGCAGCAGATGTTCGCGCAGACCTTCAAGAAGAGGATGCTAAGAACCCACCGGAACCCGGCCAAGAATCCTTGTTGGAGATATTTGAGCGAAAGATCAAACGTGAGGGAAGCACTGATGTACCCAATCGTAATGATATTCCTTACCCTCCTTCTCGAGCTCGAGATGTAACAATGGAAGTTCAAAAGATTAAGGAACATCGGGATAGGTTCAAGATTGAGAGTCGTAATGGTGGTGTTGGTCCTGCAGTATCGATCTGCATGTTTACTTTTCATAATACTCTTGATACGTAAGTGATCAAACCTGATTCGCAGTTATAAATGCTAATATGGATCAGAATCACATGTATGGAGTTTTCTGACGACAATAATCTGGTTGCCGTTGGAACTGAGGAATCCTACATTCGTGTTTGGCATTTACATGGCGAACCATTATCAAGTGAAACCAAATCAGAACCAAATGATCCACCTCCATCAAATTCTCGCCGTCTCATAGGTCACTCCGCACCAGTGTACTCTGTATCGTTCTCCCCTTCAATTCGAGCTGCGGATGATGACGACAAATCTACTGCCCCTAAATTACTTCTCTCCTCTTCCTCGGATAGAACAGTTCGTCTTTGGTCTCTTGAAGCATGGGCATGCCTTGTTGTATACAAAGGTCATGAAGGTCCAGTCTGGAGCGTAAAGTGGGGACCTTTCGGTCATTACTTTTTGACTTGCGGTCACGATAGAACTGTTCGTATCTGGGGACAGGATCATATTTCATATCTTCGAATGTTTATTGGACATGATTCAAACGTCAATCAAATTGCATGGCATCCAAATGGAGCCTATATTTTCTCAGCTAGTGATCAAGCTGATAAGACTGTTCGTATGTGGTCTTTTACAACTGGTGAATGCGTTCGTGTCTTCACTGGTCATACTGAAACCATTAGCTCACTCGAGTGCGCTCCTAATGGAAAGATTTTAGCTTCTGCTGATTCAGGTGGAAGTATCATTCTTTGGGATCTTGCAAAAGGAACACAGATCAAGCGTTGCAGAGGTCATGGAAAGGGTGGAATTTGGTCCTTGTCATTCAGTGTAGAATCCACAATATTGTGTTCGGGTGGTGCAGATGGTACTGTTCGTGTCTGGGATGTCGAGGTTCCTGCCGACCCTTACAAAAATACTGACGGAGAAGTTATCGGCACCGGTGGACAAGCAAATTCAACCCAAGTCGGTGGAACTACCGTTGGTGCACAAGTCAACCCCGCTACTGGTTCTTCAAAGAAGAAAGGCAAGGAAACAATGATCACCCCTGATCAGATTGCTGCATTCCCAACCAAGAGATCGCCAGTTTACAAAGTCATGTTCACTAGAATGAATTTGGTAATGGCTGGAGGATGTTATTTGCCTTGAAGTGTATGACTAGATGGAAGATTACGTAAATGTTAATTCTCGGAGGGATCGGTTGTTTCAATGCTAGGCGCATATTCTAAAATACCTTTATCAAAGTTGTAAATGAGGCGTATACCAATATCTTTGGGTGGAGTGGATTGGAGTGAAAGCGGGTTGATGGGAGTTGATACAAAAAAATGGCGTACTTTGAGAAACCACATACCAGAACCTCGGGTGAATAATCATCCATGGAAAGTGCAGACTCTCAAATCGTGAATTTTTCTCCGAATATCTGTGTGCATATTTGTGATTTGATTGATATCGCAGGGGAAGATTTCTGCTGTTGACATTGCGAGCGAGGCTCGAGGGATTCAACCCCCCTCGAAAATACTCGGTAGATTCCCATCCCATTCAAATCCCCCCATGCTTGACTTCCCCCCTCCCCCTCCTCTCGCTCCTTCTCCGACTCCTATCGCCCCTCCGTATCTGACCATCCTCCCTATGATTGCCATCTCCTCCTCCTCCTCCTCCTCTTCGCCGTCAAGTACACGATCAAGTACACCGCAAGGTAACCCTTGATCATCCATCCTAAATCATCCCTTCTTTAATTATCCTCTCCCTATAAAAAACTCCCTCCCAAAAAATACAAAAAAAATTAACAAAATCTTCCATCTTCCTTATTCCACAAATTAATCATGTTTAAAAATCGTCTATATAATAGTTGTAATCTTGCAATAAGGTTATATCATGCTATTCAAAGACATGGTTACAGTTGTGGAATTTGAGTCATGTCATGCATGCATGTATTGTGATGCAATGCCGAAAAATGTAGAATATTCTACAATATCGTGGGATTTTGATGTGACGGTATATATACTTTTCCATGTTTAAGAAATGTATCGATGATGTTTTTTGATCCGGGGGGAGGATGAACAGGTAGCTGGAGTTCCCTTGAGGAGTAACAGAGAGAACATAATATTTTGAATGCGTACATTTACACTCGTAACCCAACTTCACCAAAAATATCATTCACTAATATCATAATCATTCGAGACTGTGAATCTCTTAAGAATTTATACTATCTAACAGCGAAATAAAGCCATTCATCTCCTTTCCTCAATTTATTTTACCACTATACCGCTCCGCTATGTAGGATCAAACTATCCTCGTTCAGGAACAAAATGAAAACAGCAAGTTGTGCAAGCAAAATCGACAGCAAATATCAAGCAATTTGAACCCATGACGTCCGACCTAACATACCTTGGGTCCTTCATTCATTCAACACATCAGATTCTTGAATAATATCCACCTCCATTTTCTCCACTCCCACCACTTCCACTTCCACCTCCTGTACCTGGTAGTCCAACACTAATAGTGGCACCTGGTACACTCGCGCTTGCAGCACCATTAGCACTAGATCCACCTGGTACAGAAACAGCTGAAGTAGGAACAGAAGGTACACCACCACGTTGACAAATGGCAGTCAGAGATGTTGAAAAACCTATTGTCAATTGTTAATTTATAATCTTGATACCAGAAACAATTCTTTTTTTTTTAAAAAAAAAGAAAAATAACTTACTAGTAGAAGTAGAAGTGGAAACAATCGTACTAGTCCCAATACTTTGAATTGTCTTCAAAACAGTAGTAGGAACGGTAACTGTCTGATAAATGACCTGCACGATATTTGTAGAAATTGTTTGGACAACTGGAACGGTAAAATGAGAGATACTAGTAGCTGTCTCAGGAATCGCAGTAGCAATGACAAGTGTATATGTCGATAGATCTTTAGCTAAACATCCAGCAGATGTAGATGGAGCAGATCCACCACCAACAGAAGTGGGAAAGATCGGTCCACCAGGTTGAGTTATAGCTATAGTTGAACCAGGAAGAGAGGTAGAAACACCATCTGAAGTTCCAACACTAACCGAAATGACTGGACCACCTGGAATGGATGCAGATATGACAGGGCCACTTCCACCATTTCCACTGCCACTATTATATCCTGGTCCTGACCCCGATCCCGAGCCACCACCACCAAAGGCAGGAATCGTGGCAGATATAACTGGTAGTGTAGCAGAAGCAGAAACACCACCACCAATTGACAAACCCCCTCCACCAACAGGAATCGTGGCCGAGACTTGAGGAACAGGTATAGGAATATATTTACTAGTTGGCAATACCACCGCGGGAACGACTGATACGACTGGTGCAACTGATACAGCAGGAACAGATGCAGCACCACCCCCACCACCACCAAGGATACCAAAAATACCATCCAATAGTCCACCAAGGACACCACCTGTGTTTCCTTCAGTGGCTAGAACGACTGGAGTGGCAGGAATTGAAACTGAGGGGACAGCGGGGATGACTGGGGCTGGAGGGGTATAGGTATCGGTATCAGGGCTAGGTGCTGGAGCTGCGTAGATGGCAGGGAGGATGGAAAGAGTTGTGAGGAGGAGTTTGTGATGCATTTTTGCAGAGGTATGTTTGATAAGCAAGCAGTTATTTGTTTGAATTGAGGAGATTGTGATTGAATTGAGAGTGGAATGTAGATTGGGATTCAAATGTGAATTGTAGAAAGCAAATGTATTCTGTTGTATTGTATTGTATCGTCTCGTAGGTATCTTAGCAACTTGTAGTGCAAAAGAGGGTGCAGCTAAAAGGAGGAAAAGCGAAGAGTGTGTGATGTAGAGAAACAGAAAACAAGACGAGAAATCCAGGAAACACCAACACTTTATACTCCTCCCATAATCCATCCAGTTCTTATTTCCTGCCCGTCAAGGTAGGTGTGGCTTTCAAAAAGAGTACAACTACACCCATAGTGCTTTCCCCTTCTGGTCTCATCATACCTAACACAACGCAACTCAGCAAAAATCTTGAAGCAGCCGTGCCGTCTCCGAAAGTCTACCATCAAGATTCGACAGGAAAGGCAAGAGCACCTCATCCCAGCCCCCGGGATGACGAACTCCCATGATCATAACGTATCCTCCACAAAATCTCTGACATTCGGTACACGATAATAAGTGGACGAGTTGCTACCCTCCATCCTATCAAGGAAGGAGCCATCGCTCCCAAACACACTCATTCGTATTCGACCCAAGTAAATTGAACCTGCATTAGCCTCGGAGATAAACCAGTTTATTGGAAGAAAGCCATGATGTTCATCATACTTATCATGTCCTACTAAAAAGATTGCAAAGAGGACATGATGAGCATGTTTTGGTAGTACGGATCGATAAGTCAAAGCAATTCTGGATGTCATGTTATGCATGTGTAGCTGTCATGTGCAACCTCTCAGGAACGCCTCGAAAGCTTAAGACCTGGTGGACATTGTATCCAATCCAAGTAGGATATGGGCCCAAACACAAATTGAATTTGTATGTACACTTGTACACGATGAGGTCTCACTGTCATTTGTACATAATCAGAGAGATTCTAATCTCACGAGAATAGAGAATGCTCAATGCCACCTTACGGGCAAGAGGGAACAAAGCTTCATCGTCACTCAAAAGCATATCAAATTGAACACACAAGGGTACAGTAAATATTTTGTATTCTGCTATCTCTTCTCTTTGTCTTAAGGCGCAATGTTTATCACAAAGTACATTTTTTAAGATTATGCCTCATGTATTAAGACCATGTGGAAAGAAAAAATGAGGGCATCAAGAGAGAAATAGGAAGCAAGCTCAATGCATGACCGAAAAACCAAACCATTAAAACTCCACTATCCCGCTAAACAAGCCATTTTTTTTAATTTAGTCAACCTCCTCCATAGCACTCTCGGCTGGTGCATCGGAAGTTGCCTCAGTGGCGGCAGCAGCCTCCTCGGTAGTTTCGGCATCCTCCTCAACATTCAATCCGAGTGAGACGAGCTTGTGAATACGCTCAGCAAATCCAGCTGGCTCCTCAATGGTGAAACCAGAAACGAGAAGAGAAGTCTCGAATAGAAGTTGAGTGATGGACTTGACGGTACGGTCATTCTCGCCATCAGCCTCAACCTTCTTCTTCAACTCCTTGATGATTGGTGATTTTGGTGAGATCTCGAAAGTCTTCTTGGAAGACATGTATGATGACATAGAGGTATCACGGAGAGCTTGAGCCTTCATGATACGCTCCATGTTGGCAGACCAACCGAATTGACCGGTACGGATAGCACAAGGAGCGTTGACGAGCTTGTGGCTGACAACAACCTTCTCGACGTTATCACCGAGAACGTTCTTGAGAGCCTTGGCAAGACCCTCAAATTCCTTCTCCTCTTCTTCGCGAGTCTTCTTCTCCTCTTCGGTCTCCTCGAGCTCAAAGTCCTTGGTGATGTCAACGAGCTTCTTACCCTCGAACTCCTTGAGTTGAGTCATGGCGTACTCATCAATGGGGTCAACCAAGAAGAGAACTTCAAAGTTCTTTGCCTTGAGGGAGTCAAGGAATGGTGACTTTTGAACAGCCTTGAGAGACTCGCCAGTGATGTAGTAGAGGTTCTTTTGGTGCTCTGGCATGCGGGTGACATAGTCAGAGAGGGAGGTGGTGTCATCACCAGACTTGGTGGAGCTGAATCTAAGAAGCTTGGCAAGAGCTGCTCTGTTTTGGGAATCCTCGTGGATACCGAGCTTGATGTTCTTGGCGAAAGCAGCGTAGAACTTGTCGAATTGCTCCTTGTCTTCAGAGATCTCTTGGAAGAGCTCAAGAACCTTCTTGACAATGTTCTTCTTGATGACCTTCATGATCTTGTTTTGTTGAAGAGTCTCACGGGACAAGTTGAGTGGGAGATCCTCAGAGTCGACAACACCCTTGACGAAGCTCAACCATTCAGGGATGAGATCAGTGGCATCATCAGTGATGAAAACACGACGAACGTAAAGCTTGATGTTGTTCTTGGTCTTCTTGGTCTCGAAAAGATCGAATGGAGCACGCTTTGGAACGAAGAGGATGGCACGGAATTCGAGTTGACCTTCAACGGAGAAGTGCTTGACAGCCAAGTGATCTTCCCAGTCGTTGGAAAGGGACTTGTAGAAGGAACCGTACTCCTCAGCGGTGATGTCGGAAGGATTTCTGGTCCAGATTGGCTTTTGCTTGTTGAGTTCTTCCTCCTCAATCTTGGTCTCCTTGACCTTCTTGGTCTTTGGCTTCTTCTCCTCCTCATCATCATCGACCTCCTCAATCTTGGCCTTCTTCTCACCATCTTCCTCCTTGGTCTCCTCAGCCTCCTCATCTGGGACTTCAGTCTCGGTCTCCTTGGAGACGTGGAGGTAAATTGGGTATGAGATGAACTCGGAGTGCTTCTTGATGACCTCCTTGATCTTTGACTCGTTCAAGTAGTCCAATTGCTCATCCTTCAAGTGAAGAATGATCTTGGTACCGCGACCAAGTTGCTCGCCCTCAGAATCTTGAGTGAGAGTGAAGGTTCCTCCGGCACTGGATTCCCAAATGTATTGTTCGTCATCGTTGTTTTTCGAGACGACGGTAACTCTGTCTGCGACGAGGTATGCGGAGTAGAAACCAACACCGAATTGACCAATCATAGAGATATCAGCACCTGCGGTGAGAGCCTCCATAAATTGCTTGGTACCAGATCGTGCAATCGTACCAAGGTTGTTGACGAGATCCTGTTGATTTGTTAGCACACTGTTGACGACATCCTTCTGCGAGCACACTTACAGCTTTGGTCATACCAATACCGGTATCGCGGATGGTAAGAGTCTTGTTCTCCTTGTCTGGGATGATGTCGATGCGGAGATCCTTGCCGCTTTCGAGCTTGCTGGGATCTGAGAGCGACTCATAACGGATCTTGTCGAGAGCATCGGAACAGTTGGAAACAAGTTCTCTTAAGAAGATCTCCTTGTTTGAGTAGACTGTGTTAATGATGAGGGAGAGCAACTGAGAGATCTCAGCCTGGAACTCAAAAGTTTCGCCAGCCATGTTTTTGATTGTGTAATGTGAAATCGGGGAAACTATAGAAAGATGATGTATTAGTATTGTGTTTTGTGTGATTGTTAATATTGTATGAGCAAGCTTGTTATTCTTGTATACAATACTTGATGTAGGGTACAGGTAGATTGATTGATGTGAACTAGATCGATCATACGCTCTCTCCTTCGCTCAAGGCTGAGCTCCTCAAGAGCGTTTCTGATCCTAGATCGAAAGCTACCTTCTCATGACACGGCCAGGAGATTGTTGATAATGACTTACATTTGAAGGTATTCGTGAAGTCGTTAAAAGTATCGTAAACTGTAGAAGTCTAATAGACAAAGTAGAAAGAAAGGGTATCTTTGAGTGGTTTGAAGAAAAAAGAAGAGTCTGACTTTTCGTTGGAGGTTGATGGGGGATTTTATGGAAGGCTTCGCTTTAGAAAATGGTAGAATTGTAAGGAACTTCTTCGTCGCTTAACCTTTTTTGGACAACCTAGCAAGGCGCCACTTCTAGATGAGCCAATCAATGAAGAGTAAAATGTTGATATAAGGCTAGAACAAAACATTGTTATAGAATATTTTAGAAATTACTAGTCATTTCTCAATCTTTCTTATTATTTCTTTGAAAGTGAATGCAAACAGTTAATGATATCTATCCATGGATAGCTGGAGTACTGTACTATTCCAAAATTGTATTTACTATATACTCTATATAGATATATACATTATATTAACCCCGTATATTAAATAATATACCTACCTAGGTAGGTAGCTTTACTAGTATTTGTCTGTTTTTTGATCTGTTTACTCCTTTGAACCTTTTCATCTTTTACGTATTAGGAAGGAACGTTCTTCAAAATCAATTGACTGTATATTTATCTACTAGGTAAATATTCTCTATTATTATTATTCTTCTTCTTCTTTTATTTCCTTCTCTTCTCTTTCTTTCCTTTCTTCCGTTCTTTCTCCTTCTCCTTCTCCTTCTCCTTCTTCTCCCTTTCCCCCTTCTTCAAATTCTGTCTATCGCCGAAGCGGGTGGCTCAAAAATCTTATCAGCGGGGAAAACTTTGACCGGTACCTGAACTGTGCATTAGGATAAAGGCACGTACCTGATGCTAATCATCACGTGTTTAAGAAGCTTCTAGTAAGTCGGAGAGGATACTTGTTTGTACGGGAGATGGAAGAATTCTTTTGTTTCCCTTGTCCGTATACGGAAGCTTCCTCCTTCTTCTTCTTCTTTCGTCTGTGAGAAAGAAAGTTCCCGAGGTCATTGATAATAATAAGTTGCCATTGATTCAAAATACCGTACTGTAATTCCATTCAGCCTTACATGGTCAATGCAGTGGAGTGGCGGTGGTTGCATATTTTTACTTTGGAAACTAATGAGCCTCTAATAATATCAAAAGGGCCATAAATACCAATTTGCCTAGGTACTGTCATTGGAAGTCCAGCCTTACCTTACCTTGCTTGGCTGGGTTATTATCAAAAGCCTCTGGTCGTTTGGTGGTTGGTTGTTTGCTTGTTTACTTGTTTGGTAGGTTGAGTGCTTGCTTGTTTGTTTGCTTGTTTGTTTGTTCAAGTAACCTTGGAAATGGAAATGGAAATGGAAATGGAAATATCTATTTTATTTCAAGATATAGGATTATCTATACTACAACAGTGACCTCGAAGGAGATCACGGCCTCGACACCTAGGCATGGAAAGAGGCCGTCAACACCTAGATTAGGTAACCTTTAACCATTATTACCTCCCACCTGGACAATCTACAATATCCATGGATGTCTGCGAAGTATATATTAAGGTTACCATACTTGACGTGAGTAAAAATTATCATTACTGCTGTACGGAGTATGTATATTCGAATACTTGATCCTCAATCATTTCTTGCCCAAACTTCCCATAGCTTGCTAGAGAATCATTTGAACCTTTCTCCTATTGAAAGGTATCATGGTATCATGGTATCATGGTATCATGGTTCAACCTTATTCTTTGTCAAATCGTCGCTTGAAAAACGCATAAAGCGTAGAGGAAACCTTAGAATGATTCAACCCATCCATCTATTCTTGCATTTTTGCCCATAATATAGCAAGCTGTCAATACTGTCAATGCTGTCAATCACCAGGTGATACTGAATCACCATCAAGTTTAGCTGTCAATGAAAAATTCGATTGCTAGCCCGTTTCAACTCATTAGCTCGCTCCCGGTCATTAGAAGCATTTTAGATCAAGAGATGTCTAAATTGATATATGGTGGTGAATGAAGAACGGACCCCCTACCCCCTCCCCCTACCAACTGTATCGCGAATATTCGAAATGAACAAATCTCACCAATGTTGATGAGCAGACAAATAAACATACGCACCCTATTTGGCAATACTTTTCCGCCCCAGGTACTGAGAGACCGGCCGATTAGCAAATCAAAATGTAAAACCACCAGCATCTATTCATGGATGTATATGGCATCCCACTATGGATGAACATACGTACATACATACCCGTGGACATGCGCTTACCATAGGATGGATGATGGCATGGGGAACTACTAGCCGCCCAAGAATAAAACAAAACAAAACAAAACAAAACAGCACATCGAGAATAGGAATGGAGACGTAATATATGGTCATGCTATACGATAAGCAAAGACATGTAGACGCCTGAATGAACCAAAGAGAGACAAAGGTTGAAGTATTTTCAAGTATCAATCATTTGGTTGGGTCATGAGTACCAAAGTAGTCCACGGGTGATGAGTGTCTTCCTAATCCAAGCCAAGCTAGTCGGTCACGTGGTGCGAACCAACCCCCTTGAATGCCATGGTGAAGGTCTCTGCACGGGTCATGACAGATGGGCAGTGGGCACAGTAGCGGAGCAGTACCTATATTTGAACGGTACGAAAGACTCAATGGGAAGAAGGATACTGCTGCATAGATACTACTGCATACAGGGAGTACGCAGAAGTATCAACCCGGTTCATCCCAAAAACGATCCTGCTACAGTCCGCGTTTCACAGACGCACCCTTTTGAAGACTCTATGAAACATTCCAACATTTGCCAGCCAACAACATGGTGGGTAGAGCTCTCAATGGAAATCAAACCAAGGAACAAATTATTGATTGTGCGCATAGACAGAGATGCAATCCTGTGATCCACAGCAGAAGTGTGATGATGCTTTGGGTGCATAATTCCTGATCCTGATGGTGGCTAGACGGCATAGAAAACACGACTTATAATCAACTTGAGTATATGCACAACATTGTACGTCACTTTATTGAAACTGCCGTTAATAACAAAGGAATATATTGCATATCTAATATAGGTCGTGTTTGTATAGACTCGGAAGGATGAAGTAGGATTTGACTAGGAGGAGTATTGAAATTTCATATTAGAAAGAAGCGGAAGGATTGGCAGTAATAACCTTATATCATGCGATGAGGTCCGTTCGTTGCTTTTTCTCCATACTTCTTGAAGATTGTGAAGATGACCCGCGCGTGAAAGCTCGGAGATCCTCCCGATTTATCCAAAGGGTAGCTTATTAAGGTAGGTAGTATTAGACACTATCAGACGCCACAACAAATTTCCGAAGTGCCAATCAAGTCTTGACTACAACACTTCATACAGAAACCAAGTTTCAACTCCTCTCTACTTCAACACAATCTTTTGATCCTCCACACGCTCAGCATCGTTGCTAGATGTGATTGAGAAGAGACTGCCAATCAGATCATCGGCTCGTTGCCGGAGCATGAATGTACCCTTGTCGCAGTAACAAACACATTTGAGTAGAACAGCCTGAAAGACAACGCCAACGTCGAATCAAATTGTGATAATCAAAGGATTTTAGGTACTCCCATCCCATAAAAGCAAACTTATATGGGTTGTAAGGCACTCGCCACTTAAAAAAACATACCTAGGCATCTAGCTCCCGGGAGAGTGAAGCACTGACATACCTCTAATTGGATTTGAAAGCTCCCCCTTCTTGTCACCCCCAAGCCATGAGCTATCCTATTAGAAGTTCGCTTGGACAATATGGAGATCATCCCAAGGAGATCCCCCCCTGTGCTCAGGGTGATTTGTTTGAGGTATGGGAGGATAGGCAAGATGAATTGAATGAATTTAGCTCGGAAGATATAAAGCTCCAGGGCAGCCGCGATGGAATTAGTCTTCGATCATCTACACCTTCTGGCGGGCCACACATTCTTTTCTTCATACCCTCTTTTCTTCGTAGACGACGTAATTCAAGAGCTGTAAGTACCAATCTCGGCATCTTATTCTATTCCTGTCTTGTGGCTTGATCGTTTGATTGTTTGTTTGCATCGAGTTTGTTATGAAATGACCTCGGGAGGGTCGTATGACTGAATAGCTTCAGAAATTTGATTCACCCCCCTCATGGCAATCACATCAACCCCGCTTATTTCTTATTGTTCCTTTCTAGGCGACGACTACAATAACATACATTCAGCCATCTAATTCTACTTTCATCAAACTTTTCTTCAAGTCTTATCCTCTTGTTTGAAAGTTCGTAATTTCCAGAACTTCCAACAAAGTAATCTTACGAGTTGGTGCTGGTATCAAGTCGAACCATCACTTCTTCTTATAAAAGTAATGAGAAGCAACCGAGCAACAAGAGATTTTTTTCCTCACAACAACCGCATAACAACAAGACTTACTAAAGTACAAATACTAATCAAATTTTACTCGTGGTAGGAACCACGTTCTTTTACAAACAAAACATCTTACTGCAGCTGGTACTACATTACGATGGCTTCCTTTTCAATCATTACCATTTTATTGGCCTTACGCCTCTTTCTCACTGTCTCTGGCGCTCCTGCTACCTTCCCAGTTTCGTCAAATAAAACAGTAACACCAACAACATCGGCTTCCAGTGCTTATTGGCTCTCAACAGTCAGTCCATTCATCCTTTCTCCTTCATCGTGTAAGAGTCAGCCCTAACTTCAACAGATCCAACGACAAGGTACTGTCGCATTTGGTGATGCTTCATATCAAATCTTCCGCAATGTTAAGACTTTTGGTGCTGTTGGTGATGGTAATCCATCCCTCCTCCGTTCAAATGATCATATGCTAACACTTATCATTAAGGTGTGACTGATGATACCGCTGCCATCACTGCTGCAATCTCTGCAGGCAATCGTTGCGGCAAAGGCTGTGATTCAACTACCGTCACACCTGCTCTTGTTTACTTTCCGTAAGTCGATAACCTTGAGCTCGAGGCATACCTATGTCATGTGGATGTCATCTTCTTTTCAACGACTGGCTTTACAATTCAGTGCTAACTTTATTTCCCAGACCTGGAACATATGCAATCTCCACACCAATTAAACAACAATATTTCACTCAACTTGTTGGTGATGCCGTCAATCCTCCAACAATCAAAGGTCTCCCTAGCTTTGCTGGTATGGCTTTGCTCGACGCAGATCCATATGATCCTGCCTACAACTGGTTTACTAATCAGTGAGTCCACATCATGCAATGATCTCCTTGATGTGAATACTAACCTCACTTTCAGGAACAACTTTTATCGTCAGATTAGGAACTTTGTTATTGATTTGACTGCTATGCCTTTCTCGGCTGGTGCTGGTATTCATTGGCAAGTTGCCCAAGCCACATCACTGCAAAACATCGTTTTCAACATGAGAACTGATGGTGGCACTGCAAACGCACAACAGGGAATCTTCATGGACAATGGTAGTGGTGGTTTCATGGCCGACTTGACATTCAACGGTGGAAAATATGGAGCATTCTTGGGTAGTCAACAGTTCACTTCAAGAAATTTGACCTTCAACAACTGTCAAACGGCCATCTACTTGAACTGGGCCTGGCTTTGGACCTTCCAGAATATTAACATCAACAACTGCGGTGTTGGTCTCGATATGACAGCTGGAGGTGCATCGGCTCGCGCAGCAGGATCGGCCACCTTGATGGACAGCACGATTAAAAATACTCCAATTGGTATTTCTACTGTTTATGATCCTACCGAAGCAGGAACCAACGGTACTCTTGTTATCGATAATGTCGACTTCTCCTCAAATGTTCCAGTTGCCGTTCATGATGGCACTACCAAAGCTACAGTTCTTGCTGGAAACACCAAGATCGCATCTTGGGCACAAGGAAAGATCTATTCTGATGCTAACACTGGCAAGGCTAGTCAAGCTAGTCAAGCCGCCATCACCAAACCTGCAACTCTCTTGGATTCTACTGGCAAAGTGTTTGGACGCTCCAAGCCACAATACGAGAATTTACCCGCTTCATCTTTCTTGAGTGTCAAGTCTAATGGGGCTAAAGGTGATGGTACTACCGATGATACTGCTGCCATTCAGGCAATTCTCAACAAGGCTACTGCTGATCAGATTGTTTACTTTGACCATGGTGCTTACGTTGTCACTGACACAATCAAAGTCCCAAAGGACATCAAGATTACTGGTGAGATCTGGCCTATGATCATGGCAAAAGGCTTTAACGATCAAGCCAATCCAAAGGCTGTCTTCCAAGTTGGTCAAGTTGGCGATACGGGTTCGGTCGAAATCTCCGATATGGTATTCCAAACCATGGGTCCAGCTGCAGGCGCTATCCTCATCGAATGGAATGTCAAAGAGACCTCCCAAGGTTCTGCAGGAATGTGGGATGTCCACACACGAATTGGTGGCAGTGCCGGTACTCAACTTCAATCCAACACCTGCTCCAAGAACCCAACTGTTCAAGCTGCCGCAAACACAAACTGTATTGGAGCTTTCATGCTCTTGCATGTCACTGAGAAAGCTTCGATTTACCTCGAGAACAACTGGTTCTGGGTTGCTGATCATGAACTTGATCTCGCCGATCACAACCAAGTCAACATTTACAACGGCAGAGGTGTCTTGGTTTCTTCCGAAGAGGGACCAGCCTGGATGTATGGTACCGCAAGCGAACATTCCGTTCTCTACAACTACCAACTAACCAACGCCTCCAACATCTTCATGGGAGCCATCCAAACCGAAACTCCTTACTTCCAATCTAACCCCGATGCCAAGACCCCTTTCACCGTCAACGCAGCATATGCGGATCCCTCCTTCAGCGGCGCAACCTCCGTCAACAAAGCTTGGGGTCTCCGTATTCTTAATTCTGAAGATATCTTCATCGCCGGCGCCGGTCTCTATTCTTTCTTCGACAACTATAGTCAAGATTGTCTCGCCACACAAAGTTGTCAATCCAACATGCTTTCCATCGAAGGTTCAGGTAGTATCCATATCAACGGCCTATCAACCATCGGTGTCGAAAATATGGTTACAGTCGATGGCAAGAGCGCAGCATTGGATAAAGACAACCGCAACACATTTTGTGCCACGATTGCCATGTTTCAGCAGACTGGTACTGCCGTCAAGTGCTAGATGTACCCTGGTGCATGATGGATGCATTGGCGAATGATGTATCGAGACAGGATCGGATATGTATGATAGGCGTGGTTTCTATGCGCAACCCTTCCACACTTCTTCTTTCAACGTTCTTCACTTCGTTCTGTACACAACCTTCCAGGTGTGTCCCTAGGGTTTAGGGTGACTGGCGTTTTTCTTTTCTTTCGCTCTGGGGATGGGGAGCTTCGTACATACGTGGTATAGATTCGTGCATATATCGGGATACGTGCGTGGTCTTAGATTGAAAGATAGATAGATATTCGAATTCAATATATCTTGAACATGTCATTATGATTTTGCTAGCAGTGTGTCTTTGTTGGTGCGTGAATGAGTGGATGAGTGAGTGAATATAAATGGTCATCATGTATTTATTACAAGAACAGAAGGGGGACTCGAGGATATAAATTCCACAAGAGGAAAGTTGATCGGTTGATCGGTTGCACCTGCCACATCCATCCATCCATCCATCCATCCATCATATACCCATAAGTACCTGTACCAAGCAACCCCTCCATCTCAAAATTCACATCCCAAGAAGAAAAGAGCAAACAAGTCTTCAAAGCAAACGCGAGAAGATCCCGCCAAAAATATATCTTGATCATATACATAATCATCCCCGCATCCCCGCATCCCGAAACCCAACAACCCTCACAATCTAACCCCAAAATCCGAATCCCCATCTCATCTCATCTCCACGTCAGGCACGTGTTACGGATACCTGCACGGGTATTGCATCTGCGCGGTTCGGTGACACCTTGGATATGTATGTGAAGAGGGAGGAGAGGAGAGGAGAGGAGAGCGCGGTTGTGAGATTGAAAGTTGGAGGGGGGTGGGAAATGGGGAGTGGGAAATGGGGAGTGGGTGTATTCTGTATTTTCACGATTCGATCAGCTGGGGGGTGGGTTTGGTGACTCTGTATATATATTTATACACACACACACACACACACATATATATGCACACATACATACATACATACATACATATATACATATACACATACATATACACACACATATATACATATATATACATACATATATACATATATATATACATACATACATATACACACACACACACACACACACACATACACACACACACACATACATACACACACACACACACACACACATACATATACATATACACACACATACACATATACACATATACAAATATATATACAAATACAAATACCCAAATCCATAACCCAATATGTTCCCAAACATGAAATGTGATAGGAGGATAGGATAGAAACCCTACGGACATCTAACGAGGGAGGAAAATGAAGTGAAGGGAAGGGAAGGGGAGGGAGAAAGAGGTCCTGGTGTTGATCTAATATTGACAGTACAAGAATACTAGCAGAATGCTAGAATGCGTTGGAATGGGATGGGATGGCGATTTATCGGCTGATGGGCCGCCGGGGTGATGACTTAGAGCTGGGTGGCTGGCTATGTTGCGAGCTACCTAAGTAGGTATGTATGTAGATGTAGATGTAGTGTGGAGAGGATTAGGATTAGGGTTAGGGTTAGGGTTAGGGTTAGGGCTAGGATTGGGATTGGGATTGGGATTGGGATCGATGATTCTGTTTATTCTGTTTATTCTATTGATATAATGATGATGACGATATCCAGGCTGGCGATAAATCTCAAACTCGTCATAACGGCCCTTGAGTCTTTACCCCTTTCCCATGCTGGACATCGTGAAATAGCCTATGAATACCTGGGTAGAGCCAGAGAGGATTCCTCAAAACCCATGAGACTCCACAATTGGATCGGGGAAAACATCAAGAGATTTGAGCTTGACTCGATGGCCTAGCCTCACACTCGAGAGGCCCCTCGCACTACATTCTCACGCGTGCATAATTGATCGCCCCACGGAAATGAAGAAAAATATTGCGGGAAACTTGAGGTTCGTTGTTGTATTAGGTAACTCGCTGTTAAGTGACTGACTAGTTACTTGTTAGTGGCACTCCGCTGCGCCGGGTCTCCCCACGATTGAATGATTAAAACTCCCCTCTTCACCCCTCGACCGCTGAGATTCTGCTCATTACCCCATCGCAGACAGACTCCCCAGTGGTATTAACTCGAAATTGTCGCTCACATTTCACGATTTCCGTCCTATCATGGCGTAGTATAAGCACCATTCCAACCGGCAAACGATTCAATCGACTCAAAATAATGACATGTATAACACTTTTTCCCGATTCGTCCTCGCGCCCGTTTAGCAGCGAACTAGTCACCACCAGCTGGCCCCGTCCAGTTCATATAGAAATACCCTTTATAATCATCCCGAGTACCTCTCCCTGGACTTTTTTGGCCTCGCAATCACCCAACATTGCGACCTCAAAAATCATCAGATATATTGACAAGCAATTTAGTCTCTTGATGTTTCTGTGCAGCAGCCATAGATACTCATCATTCTGTCATATTACCACACTTGGATAGCGACATGTTTGTCATCTTCTCTTAATCATTAAGACATTTCAAAACAACTTCGTCTTCATTCATACTTGGGACTACCATACGAAGCAACCTTTTTATACCATTTCATCTCTACATTTGAAAGTTCTCCTCTCCTCAGTCTCGTTTATTGGATTCTGTCAAATCAGTCAAACGATCGACTTCGGATTTTTTCAACTCAACAATCTCGTCCAACACTGGAATTAGACACATTAATCATTGAATCTTTGACGATTTCCTAGCTCGACGTACCTTTCAAAATGACCGCAGATATTTCAGATTCACACGCGAACAACGAATCCAACCTTCAAGATCCCTCCGCCTCTCCACCCAGAGTCCCTGACCATTGGACATTCCTAAGCGTGACGATTTATGAACCAACTCCACCTCCCATCGCCAACCGAGTCGAGTACCTCTCTAGACTTGAGAAAAATTTGGCAGATTGCCCGGTAGAAGTACAGCATAGTGCTGCAAAGCAATTCCATAAACACATCACACGTGGCCCAAAGCCCACCAGCGAGAATGCCATAGCAACTGCGGCAGAGAGGGCAAAAAGAATCAGATGGAAGGTAAAGCATGGGAAGGATATTGGCAAGAGGCAAACGGAACCGCAACTGCGAAAGGATCTTGGGCATAAACTCTGCGAGAAAGAGAGAACGAGGGCGTCTTATGCAGAGAAATTGAGGTGGAGGAGAGGAGGGAGAGTAGACATGGGTAAGTTGAGACTCTGGTATGATCTGACACTCAAGCGGTCGAAACGTCTTGGGTGTGCGTGAGCAGTTTTTCACAGAGGAATGGGAGCAGCTGAAGGTGTATAGAAATGAGCAAATCAAGAGGATATCTCGGAGAGTCGAGACCGCAAAGGACGGAGGATGCTGTAGAGAGAAGTTGATCCGCATAAACCAATTGGGTCAATTGGTGGATAAGGTATATGAGGAGAAGATAAACTTGGCATCCGAAATGGTGGCGGATTGTACGGAGAAGGCAGAGATGGCTAAATGGTTGATCGACAATCCTTGAAGAGACTTGGGTCAATACAGCAGTATCCTCACGAATCGAGGGTATCGTTCCCTAGATCAACAGTGGACTAGTTATCCGCCTCTGCTGGCCTCTTTCTTTATGGAAAAGCCAAAGCTTGTACCTTTAAATATTGGAATGTGATTTGGACCACAATAGGTCCTCAATCTGAATACTTGCTCGTGTGTACTTGAAGTGATCAGTAGATTATTCAATATGATAAAATACTGAACTTGTAGAGGAGCTTCTCCCCTTTGCTTTGATTCAATCCATTCTCATCTCAACAGGTAGGTGGTGTCGACGAAATAATTTTTAAAGAATAGAGGTTGCCAGCAACTATCTCCTCAAGACTTGATTTGAATCCACAGAACCATCAGAGCTTAAAGGTAGTCATTTTCCAACAAACATGTTACCATCTGTATATAGATATATACAGCAACAGGGACACCATATTATCTGGCATTTAAGGAGGCATTTGTGAGAACGGTTGTTAATGGCAGGAGGAAGTGTCCTTATAACGAGCAACCATATTTGTCAGCTAGCGCACCGACATAATATGCTGCCATGTGGGCAACAAGATGATTGAAAGATGATGCAGGTGATTCAAAAGATAATGGTGATACTGGTTGATTGTAGCATTTGAAGAAGTGACAGCGGCGGTGATAGAAGAGTATATTCTTCAAGTGCAGAATTAGGCCAAGGTGAGTTTCGCTGGTGGGAAATTTATATGGTTCATATGGTATCTTCTCCAAAGGCTTTGATAAAAGGATGGGAGGGTACAGACTGTACAGAGACTGCTTTGACGGGAAGATTATAGGTCCATAGGTAAAGTGAGGAAGCAATGTAGCCTCCCGGATTCCAGAGTGGTCATAGAACTACCCCTTCTTCTTCAGTCATACAAGCAGCGATGAAAGCGAGTGATATTTTTTACGAATAGTGTTTATAGTGTTTCCCCTGTTGAGATGGCCTCGTTCAATTTATTCCATTAGTCCATACCATCGTTACTTCAAGTAGTTTATGGTGAAAGAGTGCAGTAATCCGCTGGGAACCAGTTTCGAACAACCTGGGTGGGTTTGAAAGATCCTAGTGGTCAAGGCAGCTGATGCTGGAGTCGCTGGTATCATCTTCATATCAAATTGATATCAGCATTCATACAAGGGAGTTTTCGTAGAGATATCTTGATGCTTTAGTTTGATGGTACCTAGAATGTCCATACCAATAGCTTCGGGTCATCTCAGTTAAGGTCATAGTCCGCCGTGAATTCGCGTCTGAGCATTCCCTCAAGTAAAACTTCACTTGAGGGACAATTCACACAAAGAACAATTGACTCCAATCGCATTTCACTATAGCAATTCTGGCCACCAGAAATTGTGCTTCCACGTTGCGATTCCACGTTGCAATACTTAAATACCAGAGAGTTCATGA